>MEHQ01001828.1:132327-174640 GCA_008828725.1 Saccharina japonica | reverse complement strand
ATACCGTTTGCGAGCTTACATAGCCGAGAGATAAACCTTCGTAGAAACAAAACAAGAAACGGCAAAACAATACACCTTTATACGCAGCGGCAATATGTAAAAAAACGAACAAAAACCACACCCTCGCTATACAACAGTGCGCCACTGCTGCACCTACTCATACATAGCGCCGTCATTACAACCTAATTTCCTTTACGACGAGCAAACCTATAAGACTACACACATAGCAGCAACATCTTTTTGTGCGCCTAACGCCCCATCAACAGACAACCAACACTAGCCTCTTGTCCATTGATGAACGTACAACTATTGCCGACTCGCCAATTTCAATCATGCCTTCGTCATATATGATACAGATTACAGCTACTCTTTACTTGCCTGCTAGGCGTCGCCACCAGTATCACTTTGTTCGTTATGTCACCCGACAATGCTTGAGCAGCCGTATGAAAGAGTCTAATCCCAGCATACGAATGGCAAGTAGACGCTCGATAATAATAAGCTGTGCAGTACTAACAACCAGTTCGTGCTCGATAAAACCTGAATAGTTCTGAGTTATCGAAACTGAAACGCGATATCTTAAACTCTTACCGTTTGACGGTGTATTAATAAAATCTATCCCACGCTCTGTGTCGATGCTGTCTCATGCAGCGGGGAGACTACTCCAAGACCACTTCTATGCGTCCACACGAACTGTGAGCCTTGAAGGCGGGCTGCTCCTCCCCTGCTGCCCGCGCTTATCTGGGCTAGACCGCCTGCTGCAGCGCCCGCCCTTTTACTCGGCATTTCTATCTTCCCAGCGCCATCTTCAGGCGAGAGCGCCTCCGGTTGCTTCGTTCCTGCGCATTCCCGCAATAAACGCAAAAGCCACGCTTGAGCGCCACCGGCAAGACATAGACGCGACAATTTGGGCCGAAATAGAGAAGTAAGCTCAGACGACGAGCGTGCATTGCCACTATCATCTGTTCGGCATGTACCACACCACTCTGGCTGATGGACGGGCCGGCATAGTGCTCGACGTCTAGAGACGCAAAAGATTGAAGATAGCAGCTGCCACCACTCTTCTTGGCTGCTCAACAACGCGAAGAAGCCTCTACGCTTCATCCTCGCTTGACACGGCGAGAAGCCATGCCGAACTACCAGGCACCGCAGCAAGCCGCCGAATTCTTCCGCGTCTTCACTCAACAAAAGAATACCAATAAGCTCACTATTCCAGATGAGCCATTCCTTTTATTTACACCCATCGATAATTAGTACAGTGCGTACCAAAACTAATCGCGTAATTATCGGCCATATCTGACGTTGTATATTATTCTAACATCAAAACAGCTGCCCTACATTGCAATCTTATATGATACCGTTGTCAGATACGCCGTTCTTTTCCACTTATTATCGTCTACGGAACACTACTCTTGTCTGCGCCAACCAAAAACTTACTTAGTGTTTCAAGCGCTTTCTCTACCTCGCTAAACGCGTGTGCGTCAGCCATTACAGTCAAGTTCGAATACCGTGGTAAAAGTTGCAATTTTCGGTACCCGCCCTGTCACACTGCCACGTGCCAGCCCACAATTCAATCTATCAAAAACTATATTAACCAACTAACTCTAATCAAAATTGTACTACCACAAAGCATATCACAGCCAGACATGTTCGTGTGATTAGCGGCATATGTAGTGCTGCTAGAACCAGCAATCAATATCCATTTCAACTCGATTTGCTGACTGCCGTACCATAGTGGGCTCGTGCGTGTCCGTGTGGACGCTACGCCTCTTTCGCACTACTTAAAAAATCAAAATCATCAACCGCGTTTTGTGTAGGGTATTCAGCACCCCGGTACATGTATTCCGACCATTCCATTACCAACAGCTAGCTTGCAACCGCAATCATTTTGCTATTACGCTATCATTTGCTGTATACGAGCGATGGGCCATCCAAAAATGGTTTAAACGTCCGGATTGCCAGCCCCCATCAATGTTTCGAATCGGACTTAACTTTACACGCGTGTAGTCATTGCACTCGTCACAGGCTGACTTCGGCGGGCCCCTATGCATTAATTTTATTTCTTTCCAAGAGTATGACAATCCAATAAAACCCGAAAAATATCAAGAATGACCAAAATACTTAGTATAAAAACCGAAAAAACAAAATTACGCTCCGGAAAGGTGAATGCCTTTTGAGCGTTGCGATAATACCGGGGTTCGGTGAAAGCCTCCAGTGCAAAATACCACAAATGTATGCGGGGGCATCCCAGAAATCGCCCATTTTTGCGGTAATACTTGACTAATGAATAAAAACGATTTGGCCATATCTATTGGATGGGCTCCCAATTGCCGGCTAAAACCGAGACTTTTATTCGGCTTTTTCCGTCTGTCGGTTCTTCCCTACCACTGGTCTCCACCAAGTTTTCATAAAATTCGAAACGGGCGATTTTTCATTACGAACTTTTGGTAAAAGGTCCTGTGATTCCCGCGGATATTCTCAGCGAGGATCAAGTTCGGGAAAATTAAAAATATAAAATTCATATACCCATAACCTTTTATATCATAGTCCCCAATTACCTAATCAGTTCACAAATTCGACTTCATATTAATACCCCACCTCGCCACCAATATACAGAATAACTACTTTACCGACATAACACGAAAGGATATTATCCCATCTCTATTATGTACTTACACAATCTAAATCCTAATCAATACTAAACCCATATATGCCTCACTCATGAAGTATCGTCCGTATCAATGCGCTCGCCGATGGGTCAGGTTATAAGACTTCAGCGCGCACAGCCGGCTAATCTACGCAGCAATAACGAGAGCATACCCCACACCGCTGCAGATCACACAAGATAACAGCTCTAGACTCCAGCACGCACAAAGTGATCGAGAAACAAGTGCACTACGCACTACGTATCACGAATTGAGGATCCGCAACTTTGTCCTCCTGGTCTGATAACGCTGGCCGGGATGGATAATATGGTGAGGAGCACACCGGGGTACCGTGAAGCCATTTATATGCTTCTAGAAGTGGGGGCGAACTCATCTGGGGGGGGTTATTAGTGTCGGTTCTTTGCGTCTTCCGCGACTTTACAAGTAGTCAGTGGTTGTGTGGTCCCCGCCACCGGCGCCAGCGATCGACGAGCATCCCGCGCGTTGACGTACGAGTGCGTTGCGTTTTTTCGTTGGCCAGGCGCTCTCTCATCATCATCGCCGGTGTGCCAGAAAAAAAATGCAACGGCTCGACGCTCGGGACCTGCGCGCTGTGTAACGAGCGGGACTCGGCGAAAAAGAGCTTTCCATTTATAGTTGACATGTTAATAGCCCTCCCCCCCCGCGCCTTTGTCTCTTGCGGCCGAAGGCTGGTCGGGGTCGACGGCCCGATGAGCTGCAGGCAATGGCAGCGGTTAGTTCGCGTGACGTATGACGTTAGGGCGACGTGTTGAGGCGTGTCAGGTTTGGTGTCGGGTCGATGGGGGCGTTCGCTCACGAGGCACGATAAGGGACTCAGGCCACGGGCATTAGTGAGTGCTCGTTGGTGGGGGCGTGGAGCCGTTTCCGCTGTGCCGCGGAGGTAGGCGACCGCGTCCCACCCCAATTTTATGAGGTTGTTGGAGACCGGGGGGGGGGGGGGGGGGGGCCGGACGGCGGGGGTGGGGGAGGGGTCGATGGCTCTTGCGCCATAGATTGTGTGTGCACTCGCAACGTAACTAGAGTAACTGCGCTGAGGGCTAAGCAGGACGCACCTTTGAGGTTTTAGTTGTTGTTTGCTGTTTGCCAAGGCCGCACGGCCAACGTTTTTGGTTTTTTGTTTTTGCAAGCCCCGGGCCCCCCCCCCCCCCCCCCCCGCCGCTGCTGCCGCCGCGGCCGCCGCGGCCGCCGCTAGGTGAAAAAAAATAGGGCATGCTACGTCGCGGAACATAACGGTAGGGTACCCGCCGTACGTACGAGTAGCGCAATGCTGCGCGTTGGGTTCCTACCTTTTTACGTTCTTCTGGTTGGTCTGTTAGGCGCTCCTTTTGTATACTGTTGGGAGCCAGCCGAGAACGGGCGTGCGTAGACAATGACGGAGCGCGTTACTTTTTTTTCCCCCCGGGCAAAAAAAAATAGTACCAGGTAGGTAGTTTGGGCTTATTTTTTTTTAGCGCGCCATGGGTATAGAAAGAAGCCCCACCTTGATACGTTTTTGCACCCGCGACTGGACTCAGGTGGGTGTTTTTTTCTTTTTTTCTTCTTTTACCAGCTACGGATTAATAGACGTTTCTCATATACTATATTTCATGGATAATATACGGGCTACGGGCATTCATCGGACGGAAAAGAGGGTGCACCGAACTTGATGCGTGGTGCGGTGCGTGATGAATTATTAATCTCATCTCCAAAATGTGTACTCGTATGATACATATTTCATACCTATGAACGGCTTTCTTTTTTCGTGGTACAGATAGCGAGTGCGGTTTCTACCTCTACTACTTCTTTTTTTTTGTAGCGAGTGTGGTTATTTCGGAGTTTCGGAGTTTTTTGTTTTTCAGTCTGTCGAGCAAAGAAAGCCTGACTGAGATGAACACATGTGCTCTATACTGTGTACGAGTATTATTACTATTAATAAGATATCTACTATTAGTATGTATGTACAATGCATTGCAGCGTAGTACCTCTGTGTCGTAGTTTTGTGACCACATAACTGGTACCTCTCTAGGATGAAGAATCGGCACGGACACTACTGGGTGTGCTGGATGTCGACGGTCGACGGGTAGAAAGGGCGGTTTAATGTGAAGAACACACATAATGTTAAAAGTCGTTCACATTTGTTTCAATAATTGTTTGTGGCATCAGGCATCAGTTTTGGTCTAACTTCCCATAGACATCTTGTGTCACAAAATTCCCACTTTTTTTCCGTCCAGACTTTTTATTGAACATGTTGATATCTCGGATGACTTTCGCTCATCAGACTGACTGAATCGTCGACACTTTTTCCACAGGAGATATATACATCCGTCTTAACTCTAGAATACGCATGCATTTATTGGTCCCTCATGCACGAAAAAGAAAAAATCGGTGCCACAACTCGGGTAGGGTGATGGCGGTGTGTTGAGTTTTCGGCGGACCCACCCCCCCCCTCGTATACGTATATACATCTACAGTAGAAGTACTCGCCCCCCCCCAAGTGTTGGAGGTGTCTATTAGGAGTAGGAACGGTGCTCCGTCTCGAAAGGGATGCGTGGTCAATGGTAAAATGACTAAGGCAAGCAACAAATGAGTACGCCCCCCCCCCCGCCCCCCTCGTATACGTACATAACATCAGAAGTAGTGGACGTACGTTCGTAGTGCGAGCAGGATATCGAAGTAAGCAACACATGAACGCGGGCAACTGGCCCAGCCTGTATTTCTGACTTTTGGCAAGAGGATTGTTTTTTTTACACTCTAACTTCAAGGTGAAAGAACGCGATGATGATGGAATTTCTCCGTTCCCCTCTGTAACGAGACTATATCTATTATATGTTCATTCATGTAAAATATCAGCATCACCACCATCCCAGCCTTAATTTGGTACTACTTGATATTTCATTCAGTTCGTAAGAATGTAACTGAACATTTCTCCATTCAGCAGCAGCAGTACCGAACGTTTTTTAGTAGCAGCGTGATTACGTAGTACGTACGTACGTAGCCGTTCGCTGAAGGCTGAAAACGTAAAAATGTACGTAAACCTCCGGTCTACTATTAATACAAGAACAAAACTAACTGTTGTAGTACAACACTTGAACTCCAGTTACTACGCACTATTTCATACCTGGTACCAATCAGTACGTAGATAGTGCTGTAGGTGGATGACTTTGCGTGGGCGGGCGATGTTTGTTTCTTCGAGACAGAAAAAACTACCATTTTCTTTACCGGGACGATGTATGCCGGGTAGTGTATGATACAGCATGCAGCAGCTACTAATACTACTACTACTACTACTACTACTACTACTACTACTACTACTACTACTACTACTACTGCTACTACTGCTACTACTACTACTACAACTACTACTACTACTACTACTACTACTACTACTACTACTACTACTACTACTACTACTACTACTACTACTACTACTACTAATACTACTACTACTATTAATACTATAATACTACTACTACTACTACTACTACTACTACTACTAAATACTACTGCTTGCCGTACATGCTGCTCATTTAGCAGTTCGTTTTCAGCTGACCGCGCATATATTTACACATACATACATGACACATACATGTACCCGGTATACGCGTGATACTTGCAGTAGTAGTAGTGGGTAGTGGTATTGTGTACTCGTCTGCTCTTCGTATCATATGATGCACGAGCGAGCATATACTGCTGTGAATAGTATCATACTCGTTCGCACTATTTAATATTATACTACACTTGCATGTTGTTGTAGTATTATTAGTATACCTGGTACGTGTATACCACCAGCAGTATAATACGAGTGAGTGAGTGCATGTGGGCCGTGAATTCGTCCCCGCACGAAAATTGAATCAACTTCAATCATCAACGGCAACAACATCAACGTCAATCACGCTCGCCAACTTCACCTCACACCCAACAACAGCAGCAGCAAGCAGTGCACTGACTCTGTGAGTGGTGGAGACGAAATACGAAAAAATGCTCCAGAAGCTTCTTCTCTCTCCGCATTCCTCGACCGCGATGTTATTATTGCAAGACAGGTATCCAGGTACCTTTTTTTCCGAATGGGAACCAACCAGATAGTCAGAGCGCTGTGATTGGTCAATTTCGACCAATTGCCTACCACATACATTTTCCTTTGATCTCCGACCAACGAGTAGCCCGGCGAACAATTGAAAAAAAATGATTTCCTGGGATAAAAATATAATCATAAAAAAAAACGACCCACAACCCACAACCCACTAGAAAAGGGAGCGTTTTCTCGGTGTTTGTGTTCATACAAAAAGTCATATACAGCGAGCAGTACGTACGGCAATAATAATAACTCACCGCAGCCAGCGGTCTACGTACAGTCGCGGTGAGTCACCGGTTTCTACCACGTACTTACTGTCTACTTTCGGTTGGAATTGCGAGAATTTCCTTGCCCACCCAATCACGTGTCACTCACGAAAATCGATCATCATTTTGGGTAAACTCATCACGCAAAACAGCAGCGATTCTCGCATTTCCAACAACAAACAGGAGGTTTACTAAATGCACGGTCGTTCTGCACGGTCGTTATTTTTCTGTGTTCGGCTTTGGGAGAGCCGCATGGTACAACATGTATACCCCCTTCACTCAGATTCCTCGTGATTGATGGATAGTCGAGGCATTTGTTTGTTTTGTGCGTCGATTTGTAAATACCAGCACCATCACCAAAACCATCATCAGCGTGCGTACTTTCAAGTACAGACAGTAGTACTCGTATAGATAGAGAGAGCATGGTGATGGATGGCTTCACAACAGGTATCATGCCGTCGTGCGTTACGCTTATCGCGAGCACAGCAGCAGTAGGTAATAGTAGTGGGAAGGGCATTGTGCATGCATTGATTTTGCTAAAAAAAAAAAGGTAACATAAACAATAATAGTTCAGTAGTAGTTCCGTGCGCCGCTTGAATATCGCAGAAACCACCTTTAATGGTGGCAATAGTATAGCATGCGGCAGCTAGTAGAAGAGCAGCAGAGGGGGGTTGTCGGAACGCTTAGTTAGATAAAATATGTGTCCGTACTCTACTTTTTTCGGGGTCAAAAACTCGGGCGGCGCGGGGGTGGGGGTGGGGGGGCTCGTTTGTTGCTTGTGCCTTACAGTCATTTGACCATTGACCACGCATCTCTTTCGAGGCGGAGTGGGGACGGGGACGAGGGGGGGGGGCGAATCGTGGCGCACATGAGACATGGCCATAGGCTACATACAGTACATTGCAACGGTATATGTAGTGCTTCTTTCATTCCCAGTCCCTCCCTTGTTTTGCTAAACTGAAACGTAATCTTCCAACACCAAAGCAAAAAAAAACAAGGTATATATATCGTGCAGAAAGTGAAGAAGTGTGTATCTCCCCTCTACATGACGATTATATTCCTTGGGCTTCCTGCTGACCCTGTTTCGAGCCACCACCACTACTACTACTACTTCTACTACTACTACTATTACTACTACTGCTACTACTACTACTACTACTACTACTACTGCTACTACTACTACTACTATTAATACTATGGATACCATGTTTGGATGGCATACTACAGAAGTAGTGCCTGGTACGTACGAAGTATGATAGTTACCAGCCGAGCGGCATAGTCTAATATCATAGTTATCGCCCGGGCTTTTCAATCTGGTCTTTTTGACAGTGAGCTTTCTTCTTGCAGTTCGCCGAACTGAAGACGACTCGTGCTTCCACTAGAAAAAATACTTGAAGATTCATGCATCATTTGCATGCGTATATACGGAGTATATGAGTAATATCACCATGTTATATACCTGGTAGCTACGTAGCTCTGCTCACATTGCAGTTAGTTCGGGACGCATCCCCTGTGCCAGCAGCATGCACGCCTCCTTAGTAGGCTAACTTCGTGTGGGCGATGCTGCAGTCGTCGTCTACCTTTTTCGACACGTTTTCTCTCTGGAGCACTAACCGGAGCACTAACCGGATTATAAACATACGTAAATACCAGTCGTCGTTCGCTTAGCGTTAGACTTCTCTTACCAGTTTGATCATGAATAATTAATTTTGGCTGGAAATTCGGGGTACAGGCACGATTTCTACTATAAAACCGGTACCCGGTAAAAATATATACTGGGCCCCCGAGTCTACTATACACCACCACCACGAGTACAAGCAGAACATAGGTACTGCAAGCAATACGTAAGTATCTACGAGAACTACAGAGAGCGATCGTATACTACGTACGTGGACCCCGTACGAAGCTTCCACCAATCAAACCGGATATTCACCACGTGTTTATGAACCATTTCCTTCCCCCGCGGCACGTTCTGCCCACTTGCCGAAAAACATCCGAACGTGTGCCGCAATGGGGCTCGAACGACAACCGACTATAATCTGCTGCCGTTAACGGTCTCCCAAAGTTCCAGTTTATGCAGCCAAAACACGCTTCTTGTGTGTTGCACACCGCACCGCAATTCATATTGGCCAAATCTGCAACAACCAGTCAACTATTTTTCACCAGTCTGAGTCTACCATGCACGCGCGCGCGTGGCGGGACACATCGGAAACGGCAACAAACCCGACAAGTCTTCATTCAGCACCATACATGTCACAAACAGAGCTATGAAATTACTCCTGCCTCGTATAACTCGATAACTCATAGCTTTCGTTTTACGCGATAGGCTTCCATTTGGACCCAATCTGCAGACACTTGCTAATTCGTCTCTGCAGAAACTTGCTAATTCCTCCACGAACCATCGCTCGCTGTGTTCCAGATCCTAGATCGCAGAGCATGACTGCTGCCCCCTCCCCACCCCCCCTGAGCTCCGTCTCGAAAGGGATGCGTGGTCAATGGTCAAATGACTAAGGCAAGCAACAAATGAGTACGCCCCCTCAAGTCCCACCTAGGGAACAGCCCCCCCCCCCCCCCCCCCCCCCCCCCCCCCCCCCCCCCCCCCCCCCCCCCCCCCCCCCCCCCCCCCCCCCCCCCCCCCCCCCCCCCCCCCCCCCCCCCCACCCCCCCTGACCGACCTAGGTCCTACCTCAGTTCCTGCCTTGCCCTATATATCGCGAGTTGCTTCCAGCGCTCCCGATGCTCATCGACGTGTGTCGAGACTGGGCTTGCTGGCGCTACTGACTACACGCTTCCCCGCGCGCGTTTTCTCCTTGCCCTTATCCTCAATCTCAAACAGAAACGCTGTTCCCGTCTCCTCGGAAACAGAACCAGAAACAACAATAGCGGGAATCAAACCTTGCGCATTGTGGCAAGGCCAACCAACGCAAAAAAATAGCGAGCCTAACCTCTACTAAGTTGTTTGTAAGTACGTCTCTACTAAGTAATTTCTAAGTACGTCGCGGGGGGGCGAACACCCCCCCCCCATACAACTACGGCCATGCATGACAAGAGCGCACCCCCCCTCCCTTCTCCTCCCCCCCTGCCCCCTATAACGCAAAACCTTCGACACATGCATGCTTGATCGGGGCACACACGCCTGCCGGGGTGTCTTCCACGACCGACCTGACGCGCTCAATGAATCAATCAAGAAAATAGCCACGGACGCAGCTGGCAGCTCCCCAGGCCGAGCACCCGAAACACCACGGCCGCGCCGAGCGCCCCGAGCACCGGCAAGACCGCGTTGTCGTCGAACGCCAGCGGGAACGACTCGCACCTCAGCGTCTTCTGGGGGCTCGGCACGGACATCTCGACCACCGCGGTCCATGACGCCATCATCAGCGCCGCCTGCACGAGCTTGCGGAGCGGCGGCGTCGTCCCATCAAACGCCGCCTTCGCCAGCACCACGGAGTTAGCCGCGGTCATCACCACCGCGCAGCCGAGGGCACCGAGCATGCCTTTGCCTGATTTCAGTCGAGACCACCTGCGAGCAGAGTTTATTTTTAATTTTATTTAGAGCGAGGTTCAAGCTATTGCCTTAGGGTGCGTAGTAGATGCTTGCAAGCACTCCCACGAGCCGAGTCGTGTCTTTTTCAGGGAAAACACGAAACTGGGAGCTAATGATACTACTCGCGCGTACGCAGGTAATACACCTCGCCTTCCAATCACATGCGCACGCAAACAAAAAAAAACGCGCACACACACACACACGCGTGCGCGCGCGCATGTGGCGCGACAAATCAACTACGACCCATTATCTGACTGTGTGTATCTACTTGTGTATATTCCGGCTGCCGTGAACATCACGCAGCAAACACCCCCGACTAGATTGAAGGGAAAGGACCCAACACGCACGGGGGTCAACACGAAAGTGCGTCCGCCCCGTCGGCTGATTCGCACGCTCCGCGGGTGAAAACTCGGGATAAACGGGAGGAAAGCTTGTAACTTAAAGCTTGCGACAAACGCCGACACCGGCGAAATCCTACAGCAGCAGCGCAATACGTAGCAGAGAGCAGTTGCGCCAGACGAATGTGACATGCCGAGCAGTATGTACGTACACCTAACCAAGCACGAGCGCGTGCAATACTCACTACCGAAAATCACGGTTCGGACAGCATCCAAAGCAAAGGAAAGACAAAAATTATGCCGAGTGGTATCCCTAAGAGCATGCCGTACCGATCAAGCTCGCTTCTGACAACACCCAAAAGGAGAAACAAATCACACTATACCTGGTACGTACTCGTACCGTATTTGCAACACAAACCCCGGAACTTGCGTTTCGATTTCCTCTCCAAGCAAGAAAAAAAGAGGTTACTATATTGATACTTCGTATATATAATACCAGGTATATAGCCGAAAAACGAGGGTTGCGTTTCGATTTCCTCCCCATGCAAGAAAAAAGAGGTTACCATAATATATTGCCGAAAAACGAGGGGGATTTTAGGCAGCCGGTGCTTTTCCGCCGCCACCGCATTTCCTACCCGCCGCGGCGGTGTCCTCTCACCTGACAGACCGAGTCGCGTGGCCGAAGAGCGCGGCCATCGGGTCGCCCAGAGCCAGCTGGAGCATCCCGAGGAGGGCGATGTGCTTCGGGAACACCGCGGAGGTTAACCCTAGGCCGGCAAGGCAGTACCTGTCACATCACGGTTCGGATTGTGTGGCATGCATGCACTGGCTCTTTGTTGGTCGTTCTATATACACACTGCACCTGTCACGCAGCAAATATCAGGTTGTTGTTGTTGTTGCTGTTGTCACATAATCTCATCGCCTACTGTATATGATACTCGTACCTGGTAGTCTCTACTGAGGGACCCCTTTTAAGAGATATAAGGGATATAAGGGACCTTTTAAGGGATATAAGGGACCTTTTAAGGGATGTAAGGGACCTTTTAAGGGATACCTGGTATAAGATATATAAGGGACATTTTAAGGGATATAAGAGATATAAGGGACTTTTTAAGGGATAAAAGGAATACAAGGGATATAAGGGACCTTTAAAGGGATACGAGGGACCTTTTACGAGATATAAGGAACCTTTTAAGGGATATAAGGAGCCTTTCAAGGGATATAAGGAACCTTTTAAGGGATTATAAGATATAAGGGACTTTTTAAGGGATCTAAGAGATATAAGGGACCTATATAAGATATAAGGGACTTTTTAAGGGATCGAGGAGATATAAGGGACCTTTTAAGGGATACAAGGAACCTTGTAAGGGATGTAAGATAAAAGGGACTTTTTAAGGGGTCTAAGAGATATAAGGGACCTTTTAAGGGATATAAGGGACTTTTTAAGGAATCTAAGGGATATAAGGGACCTTTTAAGGGATACAAGGGGATATAAGGGATAGCGACCAAAACAATGCCACGTAAACTTTGGTGCTACCAACCGTCTACGAGAAGCGTCAGCGCCCACCAGCACGGGGCAGGCAGGAATCATGTTGCGCCCTTGCCGTGCCGGGCGACTCCTTGCATTGTACCTGGTAGCTCGGACACCACTTTGTATTATCCGCCGATGACGTGGCCGTCGCTAACTGCTGTATAATCGCCACCTTTTGTTCATCGTCAGTTGATATTATCCTCTCTCAACTCCCAACAGGGTCAATTTCTTAGTCCGTGCTCACAAGACAGGTCAGGCCCAAACAACTCTCCAGGGTAAACATAATATTTACTGTTGTTGTACCTGCTGCCTGGCACGTAACCAGGCACACGTACATATATACCAGGGACCTGTGTATATACGTATATACCACTCCGGGCGTAAATATAAGGACCGCTTGGTATCCATGAGAGTGTGTAAACGCTCCTTGTATTTCCGCCCAGAGTGGTATTAACCCTTTTAGGACTGCAGTCCCGTTTTGGGGACAAACCACTCAAATTCTAAGTAATTTGTCCCCAAAACGGGACTCCAGTCCTATAAGGGTTAAAAAAAAACGAAAAAAAAATTACCATTATGGTACAGCAGCATCGACCACACCAACTAACTAATAGTATTCTACTATTAATATACAGATAATAAGGCTGCTATTAATAGGTTATAGGGGAGGGTGTGGTCCTAATACCAGGACTACGAGTACCATGCAAAACAGTTGCAAGACAGGCACGCACGCGAGCAGCACAGCAATTCGACATATATACCGGTACCGGATTGCTGCGTGCCACAATAATACCCCTATCGTAAACATTTGAAAAGCACCGCACTGCTGTCATTTTATTGCCCGATATATGCCAAGTACATGGTTCCCAAAAAGGGGCCATTATTGATTCACAACCCCTTATGACAGGGGGGGGGGGGGGGGTACTCATGTCGTGCACGGCCGTAGCCGTATGGCCATAGACCCTCGCATCCCTACAATGCCGGGACGGGGCACGTTGGGTTTTCACCAACCAGGCGGGGGGGGGGGGGGGGCGTACTCATTTGTTGCTTGCCTTAGTCATTTGACCATTGACCACGCATCCCTTTCGAGACGGAGCACCGTTCCTACTCCTAATAGAGACACCTCCAACACTTGGGCGCTCATTACGTTGTTTCCATATATTACAGAGAAACCTTTTGCTAATCTTATCCCCTTCCTGCTTCGCCGCCTGTGGCCACCATCTATCTCCTAAGATAGCGATCGTTTTCTCGCTACTATTTAGTGTACCAAACTGCTCTATGTCACACTCGTCTATTTTCCTCATCTCCTCCTCTAGCACATCCCTTTCCTCCTTATACCTTTCACATTCTCCCACTATGTGAATTCTACTCTCTATGGCTTTGCCACATGGGCACATCTGTGCATCTACTTCCTCCTCCTCCCGGCTACTGGTATACCTCCTCCTTCTTTCTGGCAGGTCCAGGTCCCCTACACGAAATCGCAGTTTCAGCTTTTTCGCGAAGTCCATTGGGCCATGCAGATACCTTTTCATCCCTATTCCTTCTCTCAACCCCCCGTATATCTCTAAGTGTTCTTCCCCTTCTATCTTCTTTCTTAGCGCTAGCCTTTCCCTTCTTTCTATCCTTTCTTTTATTTCTGTCTTGTATCCGCTAAATTTCTCTATGGCCAGCACCTCTTTTTGGTTTCCTATATCCTTCCATACTTTCTCGACTACGCTATCCCACCTTATTCCAGCTCGCCCTTTGGTTACTTTCTCCCATATAGCTTTATCAGCTATAGCTGGCAACCTCTTATTTGGCATGTTATTTACTTTATATTGCCATTTCAACTTACGCACGTCTCTATTTGTCTTAAGTGGGTACATTCCTAGTTCTGCTCTCAATACTGTATTACTCGTCGTACTTGAGCAACCTAGTACTTTTTTAGCTGCTGTCATCTGTACTGTTTCCAGCTGTTTTACAAGCTTCGCGTTCCCTTCCCATACTTCTCCTGCATATTCTAGATTTGGTACAATCACATTCATCAGTATACATCTCTTAATTCTAGTATCAAGGTGCGAGTCTGTTAGGACTGCTTCCATCTTGCCTACGGGGGGGGGAAGTGGCGAAAAAAAAAATGACGATGACAGCATCAGCGATCAAACCAAGCAGCCCCCGAGGTTCCTGAGGTAAGGGGTGTGCCCGGACTATATGCTGCTGTAATATATACAATGCATCAATGCATGGAGTTCTCCGATACGTGTGCAGCTCGACACTGCTCGTACGTATATATGATACGGCTTCGGGCACACACTCAACGGTTGGCAAGATCGCATCTGGCCTGTAAACTACGTTTGGTTGCTATAGCTGGGTCCGAAAACCGTTATAACCCAAGGCACCAATAGTCTACTGCACGAGTCTCATGAAGAACTCTAAAGCTCTAAACGAGCACACCCACTGCTACGGGACACCATAGTATACACTAGTAAATAGGACCTACCGTATACACAAAAAACCTCTATATTTACCTATTTTTACCAACGATGTTTGGTCCTATATACTATGCCCCCCCGCCATAGCATACTATCACAAACTACATCACAACATTACAACGGGCAGATAATGGACGCTGGGGTCAGCATCGTTCGGCGGGGATGGGGGCAAGCGGGTCTCGGGCAAGCGCGGGCTGCGCACAATCCAATCCTCCCGTAACCCATCCAAGGCAGATATTAATAGGCGCGCTGGTAAATACCCGCTAGTGTCGATACTCTGTATGCTACAACAGCGATACGAGCAGTAGCCTAATGCTGTACGACTGTAGATATACATAGTAGTAGTGTCTGGTACCAAACGAAGCGGAACGCAATGGTCTCCTCGCGTACGATTTGACTTTTTAACGTAAACGTCCCGAGGCAACACATGCCCCGAGTGCACTTCTAGGACCTACTTCAGGCATACCTACCAAAAAATGCGAAACCCGGTCATATCAAGAGTCTTGGGGCGAGAGCGCGGGGCAGCGCGAGTGGCACGAACGAGTATTAACCCAGTATCATGTTCCACGCGTGTCTCACAACTCCTTGCACTTCTGTACAGCACCAGGTATTATATATCATAGCTCGGACTTCGGACACTAAACGTATCACACGCAATATATATATATATATCATACCATGTAGGCGAGAGGTAGGTGTGATAGTATACCAGGTAGGTGTGACAGTATACCACATCCCCTGTGGGACGATTGTAGCATTACTAATATCAACTGTGGGACGATTTTAGCATTATTAATATCAATAGTAACCCCTTAAGAACCGGTCCCCCGTTTTTGGAGACTAACTACTTGGAATTAGTGTGGGATGAGTTTTGCAGTCCTGAAAGGGTAAACAGACAAGGCTCTCCGAAACTAGGGAGGCGCATACAACAACAAAAAATGCGGCGTTGGGAAGATCTCGTCCAGATATTTCCACAGGCCCACCGCTTGGCGTTTGCACTAGGGGTGCTACCCGTTCGTTTACTACCCGGGTATCTGGCGGGTATACCTGGACGGGTACTACCCGTCACCGGGTCCGGGTCCGGCCCAAAACCCGCCGGGTTTTCGGGCTTGGTACCCGGGTACCCGCGGGTACCCGGTTGGCAACGTGTCTCCGTGGTCAGCATTGCCTGACAATGCCTCCAGAACCCGTTCAAACACGCAAAGGATCAAGCGCAACATAGCCTTGGGGTTCCAGTGCCTGCTACATGTGAGAACAACAAAACATCAACAACAAAAATGCCGGGTGTCCGGGTGTCCGGGTGTCCGGGTAGCAGCCATGTCCCCGTGGTCAGGACGCCAAAAAATACTTCCAGGGACCCTTCAAGCACGCAAACGATCCAGCGCAACACTTCGAAGCTTTTGGGGCTATATTTATACAGCAGTCAGTACCAGTACCTGATACTCTGTTATCATACGTGTATACGTGCACGTGGTTGTTGAGTTGCGTATTTTAGCGGAGGGCGATTTCCGTTTTTATTTTTATTTTTTGTTTCCTGGGATATCCTTCCGTTCCAGAATTATTGGAGCTTTGTCCTGTGACCGCGAAATCTATTCTGGCGATAGATCGATCACGATCACCAATCACCAACAACAAAAACGCTTGAACTAAAGCATTTTACACATCAAAGAAGGCACATCAGATTATTCCGGGACTTTATGTGCTACAACCTATAACAGCATGGGTCAGTCTGTTGATGGTTGACACCCCGACGACAAAGATCTTCACGCAGCAACGCTCATACAAACTCTTTCGAAGGGTGCAATGCCCGGTACCCGTTTATTTGACGCTTGTATGTACATAGTTCAGTTCTCTCAGCGATGTGTAATCGAAATGAGCCCCATTCTCTCTCCACTTGTCAGGCCCGCTTGACCACCGTAAACGGGGTCATATCTTGTCCGGGTACCCAGGTACCCGGGTACCCGTTGGACCCGGTTCCGGTCCCCTGAAAAGTCGAGTTACCCGGTGACGAGTCCGAGTCCGACCTCCAGAATTTGGTGGATATATACCCGTTCGCACCGGGTAT
This sequence comes from Saccharina japonica, assembly GCA_008828725.1. NCBI lineage: Eukaryota > Phaeophyceae > Laminariales > Laminariaceae > Saccharina > Saccharina japonica. The sequence goes on along the minus strand of MEHQ01001828.1, from coordinate 157,693 downwards.
CCGCACCGGTGACGAGTCCGAGTCCGACCTCCAGAATTTGGTGGGTATATATCCGTTCGGACCGGGTACCCGCACCGGTGACGAGTCCGAGTCCGACCTCCATAATTTGGCGGGTATATACCCGTTCGCGGCGGGTACCCGGCGGGTACCCAGCGCGTAGCACCCCTAGTTTGCACCCTCCCCCTTGTCGAGCGAACCAGCGTGGAAATTCGTCCGAGGGTGTGTGTGCCATTTTGCTATTAATAATAGTGTACGTGTGATATCCTACGGGATGTCTTATTACCAGGTATTGATAGTCTCAACCAGCAGCGCCGCGTTGCTCTCTGTTCTCTGTGGCGGTGGCCGACAATCTGACAATCGGCTGCTGTGCGTACGTCATCACTTCCCGTAACGTTTGCCCCCTGTTGTTCAGGGTCATGGCACAATAGTAACACCGACACACACACACGTTGTTCTGCTCCGACGCTCCCACGCACGCACCCGCATGCGAGGAGAAGGCGCCACGTATGTAGGATATAATATGAAGTACACGCGCACAGGTAGACCCTTACCATTGCAGGCGTATACATGCCAGGTATATCTTTGCATTCGCTTCTTGGAAAGTGTGTGAGGGTGAGAGGGTGAAAAAACTGAAACCTGGAAGAGTTTTTATTTTTATTTTTCCAAGTTCCGACAAACTTTTTTAGTGGCATATTCCTCGCGCCAGTGACATTACGGGTCACAAGTACAAAAAACACTAAAAAAAAACAAAAACAAAAACTCTCCCGGTCAGCAAATTCATACATACCAGGTATCATATACGCGTGTATGCATTGTGTATGTATAATACATAACATGCATACGTACACAGAGCCCGCTTGACGATCTTAATACATAACATGCATACGGTAAGTAATATCGTATATCTATACCTGGTACCAGATACCACACGATACCACGTCTTTGTTCGCAGTATATATATACTATACGCTATACGCCGCCGGTCGCCCCGGTGGTCTAATTCTACTATAATACGACTATAACAATAGGACTATGTACGAGTCTGTACAGTACAGTAAACCTGTTAATAGCAAGAAAACGGCCAATGAAAAAAGGAAGGCTGAGATATGCAGTAACGTAAGAAGTGAGGGATTTGTTACCCTGAATATATTGTAGAACGCACCCATTCTCAAGTCAGGAATCGAGCCTGCATCATAATTGCATAATTCCTGTTTCTTCTTATTAATAGGTGTCCTGTACGCTGTACTGCTGAAGTGCTGAACTGCATAGGCAGTGGCGTATGAGAGCCGGCGTTCGAATCTCGGCGGGTTCCCGAAAAAACTAAAAATGCATGTTCTTATATACGTACGAATATATATATATACGATAATCATATACTCGTACAGAAGTTATACGAACACGTATTATATATACGTATCTAAAAAGAGCGAGAGTGAGCTGGCAAAATTCGATGAAAACGGACAAGCAGGGGAAACAAAAACGTGTCCGTGTTTTTCACAATAAGCCGTTCTCTCCACCCGTCGACATCCAGCCGTATCCGTGCCGATTCTTCAATCCTATTATTGATAATTGAGAGATACAAGCTCTGAGGTCACACGTGGAAACGTGGAAACCAAACGCGTTCAGTGCTCTGCGAGATACCACAAACACAACAACACATACCGTGTTGACATATTATCTGTACGAGTGCCGAGGACGAGTATATACTGCTGTTGGGTGAGCGATAGCACTTGTGGCCGCTGCCTGTCCAGAAGTTCGCCGAGTGCTATTCGTATAAAACCTTCGTACGCGAGATAAGTTTGAAGGCACAAAGTGTTGAAAAAAAAAGCAACGCAGACACACACATTGTCAAACAAACAAATAAATAAGCACAAGAAGCAAAAAAATAAATAAAAAAGGGCAGCGGCCAAAAACAGGTATACCTGGTCCGTTTGCGGCCAAAAACAGGTACATACTTAAAATCAAGTAAAAAACGCACTCCACGTGCCCTGCCATTGGTCCAAAACTCGTTGTACCTGTTTTTGCCTCTTCAAAACCCGGGTATACCTGATTTTGTCTACTCTGCTCGACTTTCACCTTTTTTTTGTCGTTTTTAAGCCAATCAGAGGCCCTTCATAGTTCCACCCTAAGCCCCCTATACAAATAAATTAAATGCCGACGTACGCGGAGACCCCCTCGCCCCTTCGCACCTCGCACCACACGCCACTCGAGCGACACACATATCTGCCTGCACACCTCCGCCGACATAATACGAGATAGAAGGCTTCCCTTCGGGGTTGTGGTTGACATGGAATACCAGGGGTGTCGCAAGCTGAGAAGGGAGAATACAGCAGCAGGCGTTCGTTCCTCATACTGTTAATAGCAGCTACTCGTACGAAGCCACCGGGCGAGCACAAAGAACATGAAAAACTCTACTTTGCGTTGAAAGGAACGGCAGGTTCGTGGGGTGCGTTTTAAACTTGATTTTAGTATGTACCTGTTTTTGGTCCCGAACGGACCAGGTGTACCTGTTTTTGGCCGCTGCCCAATAAAAAAGGTCCCCTCTTGTCAGTATGCGGGAACCAGTGGCAGCAACAGCAGTGAGGGCCACTCTGCATGTACAGCAGACCTCGCTCCGTAGGACGTACGTACACATGTAGTGATACACGTACACACGAGACTATACTACGTATTATACGTATTTAATATCATAGCAGTTACGTACATAGTACGATTGTCCCCTTACATGATTCCGCTAAACTTCTTGAGCTCGTGCGCCCGCATGAAAAGGCCAAAGATCCTGCGCGGAACGGCGAAACAAAAGAGCGAGCCAAACAAAACACAGCCAATTATTAATAGGAAGGGCACCGGCATCATGCACACCAAATGCTCGATATTTGTGGGCCGCCGCCAAGAGGCATCGCGTGCGCCAATGGGCACGCGCGTAGGCCGGTAATAACGACTCCGTGTGTTTGTTCTTGTATCGATGCACCATGCACCTGGTAGCGGGGTGACGGTCATCATCGTATTCCGTCAAGCTCTACATACGACGTCAAAACGCAGACCGATCACTACATACATGTGAAAACAGAGACCGGGGAGCATGGCGGGGGGGGGTGGGGTGTACTCATGTCGTGCACGCACGTAGTCATATACCATAGACCTCGCAATGGTGGGAGGCGCGGGGACGAGCACGGGTGGTTGGTCACCAACCACCAGGCAGACATTGACCTTGCACAAGCGGAAGAACCGTGAGGTATTGGGGGGGGGGTGTAGTCATGTCGTGCACGGCCGTAGTCGTGGGAGGGGAGGGTGGGGGGGGGAGGGCGTACTCATTTGTTGCTTGCCTTAGTCATTTGATCATAGACCACGCATGCACGCATGCACCCCATTCGAGACGACGCAGCACCGTTCCTACTCTTTAATAGAGACACCTCCAACATCAAGGCGCTCATTACGTTTTTTCCATACCAGGTATATTACAAAGAAATTTTTTGCTAGTCCTACGAATCCCCTTCCTGCTTCGCCTCCTGTGGCCACCATCCATCTCCTAAGACAGCGATCGTTTTCTCGTTACTATCTATTAATAGTGTACCAATCTTCTTCACGTCACATTCTAATTCGTCTATTTTCCTCATTTCCTCGGGCGGGGGGAGGGGGGGAGGGGGGGGGGGGCGCTTAGAAATGGCACTTTCCCTTTATCGGTGACGCTTGCTGCGACAGCGCAAAGGCAACCGCAACCCGCAACGTTGCAAGATGCAACGTCCAACACCGCTCGAGACTCACAATTCGGATTCCAACAATCACTCTTCCGACATCCAGCACTGCTGCTATTCTATTTTATGTTCTAGAAATGATACCTGGTACCTGGTAAAAATATTGTACGCAGTACGTACGCAGCAGTATAAATAGAACCACACGACACACAAGTACGAGTAGCAATGGCAAGTTGTAAGTTGGAAGACTCCTGGGCAGGACGATCAATAGGCAGGAACGCAACAAAACGGGACAACACAACACACAACAATCAGCAGGCTGACACTACCTCACTCCTGACACAGCCGTCTCAAAAAACCGTTCTAAATATTGCTGTACAGCAGTATCTTTTGTACTTCTATATATCTTCTCTATCTGGTACCCCGCCGGTAGTCTGGTATGCAGTGCTGGACGAAGCATGGTATTATAGTAGATCTTCCCAAGGTAGCTATTTAGGCACTCTGATTGGCTAGTGGTATGTTTTACGCGGCTCAATCAACTTGGAGTATTTCCCAGCCACATCATCCCGAGTCACCCTAGAGTCTTTCCAAGCTCACCATCCACGCCGGCCGAGCCAACCTAGAGTCTTACCAAGCACAGCATCCCAGCACTGACCACTGGCATAGGGTTCGGGTTCGGGTTCGGGTTAGGGTCGGAGGGTCGGCTTCAGGCGCCAAGCACAAAACCCCCGTAAATATCTACCATCAAGGTTCGTCCACCCCTCGGTACCCCGGTAGTCTGGTATGTTCGGGGAGTTGCAAACACGGCAAAGGCGTATGATATGTACGACTAGGCATTGCACGCCTTGTGCTGTGGCATGCAGAGCTCACCGAAACAAGGCCCTGTTGATCGCGCCGATCCTCAACCTCGCCAGCTCGGCCAGGAGAACGCAAGTGTCCAGCGCCGCCATGCCGCGCGCGAACTGCAGCCGCGAAAGGTTGGCGCTGTACAAAGCGGCGAAAGACATGATAGTGGTGAAGTGGAACGTCTTGCGCGCCAGGTGGTAGGATTCTCGAGGGCGAAGCCCGGCGCCAAGCTGCAGGGGACCGACGCCACGGGCGAGCGAGGGACAGAGGCAGGGGGGAGGGGGTCGTACGTAGGGGGCAAGAGGGAGGTTACGTCGTAAAGGAATAAAAGTGCAAAGAGAGGCAGAGGTTGCGAGAGGTCGCGAGAGGTTGCGAGAGAGAGAGATAACCCGTTACGACCGCTCGATGAGGAGGAGAGACAGCAGTAGGAACGAGCAGGCTTGCCCGCCGACCAACGGGTGGCTCCGGTGATGTTTACATACCAACCAGTCGTACGACTGCGACTACTGCTGCTACTGCTGCTGCTGCTGCTGTTACGATATCACACACCAGTACAACGTAGATATTTTAAATGCCGACCGATTTTGGCATCACGGACGACGATAAACCCTGTAATATATTAGTGTTTTACTACTACTAAATGTCGTACGAGGTACAACATGAACTGCCGTGTATCACACATAAGCGATTATCGCATTCGCACATACAGCAGTACACGGCGACAACAACAACGCGCAGAGTTATTGCCGCCACTATCGTCGCTGTTGACTATTAATAATAATACATTCATATCTAGCATTACGTAATCCTCTGGACTTCGAGGTGCCGAGTCGATGCGTTTTACCAGCGACGCCAACAACAGCATATGCTCATACCGCGCAGGAGGGCACGCCCTGTACCAGAGGTATGCGCTGGCTGCTGCTGCTACTACTACTGCTACTACTACTACTACTACTACTTCTAGGGCTGGGAGCTGGCTGGAGTTCCCGTCTAGTATTAGTTGGCTGGTGAATCCAGCCACCTAAATGACTTTAGTCGGCTAGTTGGCCGGCAAAAAAAAACTCGATTTGGTTTCCTTTTACACTCAAAACAGTTACGATAAAAGGGCCAAGCATAGCACTGCTCTGTTTTGTATAAAGAAACCGGTATGATATTATATCATAAATCATAAAGTTCACCGTCCCGGTTTGGGAATCTCTCATTTTGCTGTTTCGTTGTCGTACCTGTATCATAGATACTCGTATACGGCAGGAAAAATAAAGTTATTAACATTGTAGTTGTTATCACATTAACTCATCGCCAAACTCGACTCCGTGACCACAGGACAAGCTCCAAGAACAAGAGTACCTCAGGAAACAATCAGACAAAAGACAGTAAGTAGTTCAGGCACGCCTGTTTCAGAAAATGTACACAGCAGTAGTTCAGGTATTTTTCCAGGGAAGCCAGCGCCTAACTGCGAGTACAATACGACTATTTATTTATGTGCCGGTTCAGAAACGACCTGAGAGAAAGCGTACTCGTAAACCACGAAATGAAAAATTGGGAGGCAAGTAGCGGTAAGGGCCTGCCCAGCAAAATCAAAGTCAACGCCGCCAGCACTTTCTTCGCCACTGCGATCGCTGGCTCGATGCGCCATGAGCTGTAGCTTCTTCTTCTTCTTGCGGCCGAAAAGCGCATGGCAGATCTCTGTCCCCGTCCTTATGGGCAAGAAGTAATGAAAATCGTTGCCCTTTCAAACGCGCGTTTCACGGCGATCGCTCGATCTTCGTCCGGCTAGCTTTCCCATGCGACTGTCTGTGGTTCTGCTTAGGGGGGTAGGCAGGAATAAATCAACGCCTACTCAAACGTTGAACCCGGCAAATCTCTCGTCCGGTCAGCTCGTGGGAGGCTTTAACTCCCTAAACCATTTAAATCAAATATCTTCAGCTTGTGACAGTGGACGAGCTGTAGCTCTCTCTGCTCGCAGCGAGTGCCGCGGGGAAATGTGTGCCCCATACGAAACAAGCCTTGCTACAAACAACCCTTGCTGCAAACAAGCCTTGCTATGATACAAAATACAAACAAGCCTTGCTACAAACAAGCCTTGCTACAAGCAAGCCTTGCTACAAACGAGGAAACCCAAATACACACAATAGTTGGATAGTTGGCACGTTGGCACCGCTTCAACTAACCAACTAATAATTATTTAATAGCTGGCGAGTCATCGTCAGCCAACTCACAGCCCTAATACATACCAGGATACCAGGTACCAGGTACCAGTTATAGGGCCCTCTGCTTTACGTAGAGATGGTGGAGACAACGGAATATACAAAGGTCGTCTAATGGTGATAGTGAAAGTAAGAAGGTTTCTATATATACGAAGATTATAGGTTACGAGTTGCGAGAAGGCTGTTCTATGTGAACATGTTTCAACATGTTCACATGTTTGAACATGTGAACATGCTTGAACATGTGAACATGCACCGCCGTACGCTACAACCGTGAACGCCGACCGCTGCACGCTACTTTGCGTTTCGCGTATATATAATACAGAGTACAGGACACATAATAAGAAACAAGCTAATAAGAAAGCCAGGCTGAGACTTGGAAGGGAAATAAGAAATTCGGGAGTCGTTATCTTGAAATTAGTGTAGAAATCACCCTCTCAAATAATAAATCCAGCCTGGACCAGATTTCTGTTTCTTATTATTAATAGGTGTCCTGTACTACTCTGTATGTGGGTACTGCTATATTCGTGCATGCAGTGTGTTTGTGTGTGTGTGTTCTTCACATTAAACCTGCAGTCCAAGTACAGGACACCTATAATAGTAAGAAACAGGAAATCTGGCCCGGGATGGCTTTATTGCATGAGAGAGGGTGCTTTCTACACTAATTTCAAGATAATGAATCTCGAACTTCTTATTTTCCTCTATAAATCTCAGCCTGGCTTTCTTATTTAGCCTGTTTCTCCTGTAGGTAGTAGTACACATAAACGAGTATTAATACGTAGTACGACAGGGAGTCGTCATGTTTAAACAAGCCGTTTTAAATTTGATCACAAACAAACGCGGCTTGTTCATCAGCACGTATCATGTGATGTGCGATACGAAGTACTGCTGTACCCACTGACCTCTACTGCTGTACCGAGGTCTTGACCCTTCTCCTTTCCTCCAGCGCCGCCACGCGCCCGCAGGACAAGCCTTGCTCCAGGTATTCGCCCTATTGCCTGCCCGCGAAAATCAACGTCTGCCAGTGCTGGAAGACGGTGCTGAACGTGCGGGGCGGCGATGCCCAATGCAGGGTGCCAGCAGAGGGCACATAAGAATATGACGAGCGCCAGGCCCAGCGATGTGGTGGGAGTAGTCCGTGGCATGCTCCTCGCGCACCCTTCGTGAAGATCACTAAACGACGTGCGGTTGCACTACGCCCTGGCTATGGCTGCAATGGAAATACGACTCCGACCTCCGACTTCAGCAGCTGCTGGTGTCAGTAAAGTAGAGCGATACACACAACGAGTTTCAAAAGAAGACCAACGCGCGCGATACACGATACGTGTACCCTCTTGCCCTTTGCGCTTCTGCAGCCGGTAAGTGGTGCAAAAGGTAACGTATGCACTGTGAACGCTTTGTGTGATAGCGCAAGGCTGGGGAGACCGCTCCTGCACCCCTTTGAAGCTTGCGTTATGCTGCCCGAGGATGGCAGTGTAGTCGAAGCATCGTAGATGTGGGAGTTCAACACCAGCTCGCCGACTTTTACTGAAAAACACGCCCCCCCCCTCGGGCCCCGGGTTGTGTGTTTCATATTCCGAGAGATAACTTGGCCAAAGACAACAACACCTCTATTCAACAAATCTCAGGTCACTCCCTCGTGTTGCAATCATAGACGCACACCCCGCAACAGCGAGGTCACACCCCGAGTGGATCGACAGTAGTGCTGCACAGCAAGGCCTGTCGACAGAGGGTATCCTCGCTCGGTCACTCCACTGCATAGCCCACAGGCCGAGATTTCCACCACGGTTTCAAAGAAGTTCCTGTGGTAGAAACTTTTCAGGATGCCCTCGTCGCGCTCTCCTCAGCCGCCCCCGCGATTTCCCCAGCCCCAGTTCTCGGGTGCGCACGTTTGCCGCGAGGCGGGCGTGGGGTACCTGGTGGTGTCGCACGTCTCAGGGCGCCAGTTTTTTGTAGGGGAGAGTTCGCCGTTCGTGCAAACGCAGTTTTCCGGCTCAGTCAGCAAGTGCTACGAAGTTGAGCCTTTGGTCGGTAGCAAGGCCTCGGGCTCTGCTTCGAAGAACAGCAGTAGTATTAGCGGCGGCAGCAGCAGCAGAAGCAGTCCAGGCGGTGCAGATGGAAGCGAGGACTCGGACGAGGAGGAAGAAGAGCAACGCGTGGTCATGTTCGAGGGGAGGCTGCTCCGATATCACCCGTCCCGCCCGATGGCGCTGAAGACTTGTCGCATCTCTGCCCTCAAGCTTGAAGCACAATGGCAGCAGAGCGAATTAGGAGAGCTCAGCGGAGAGGTGAGCATAATAAAATGAAGGGAAGGGGATGGACGAGAGCGAGTAGCGAGAGAGGCTTGTGGCACCCATGCTGCGACATCCACCGGCGCTGCAGTTGCAAAACCATTGCCCGGTCGTTGCGCGTCGTGTCAGCGAGGGACGCTTTCGCTTTCAGATCCAGTTACGCGCGCCGGCCGGGGCAGCGAAGAAGCCTTTCTTCTTGTTTTCCGTCCTGTGGCTTTCTCCGCGTTTTTTTTTGTATCTCACATTCGCATCTTCCTATGATAGCGTATCAGAAAAAGTGCTCATCTTGTTCGTTCCCCTTCCTCTTGCCTTTGTCTCCGTCAACAGCGGACCTCAACAACGTGCGCATAGCAACAACTTATTTTTACGTAGAAAAGTTAAGTTCAGAAAGTTAGGCCTTCCTTGGTTGCTTTCGCCTCGTGACTTTCATATATATACGTGGACATGAATGCAACCCGGCTGTCGCGAACTTGTATCCAGGAGGTATCGCAGGTGGCAGACGCATGCGTGTGCGTTGCGTGCCAGGCAAAAGGCGCCGCTCGCCGGCTGGCATAGCCGTCGGATCTGTATCTAACTTTCCCCGCCACCGTCCGCTGTCAGTTCAGTGATGCCCCGCCGGCGTCTCAAATTTAGATAAACCACCACACAAAATCTTTTTTTTTGAAAACGAACCAAGAAATAACATACAAAACGAATCTGGATCATACTCGAACTTCATATGATTGCTCTTGCAACATGGCGCGCGCAGGACCCAGTGAAGGAGATGGCGGCGTTGCAGCTCCTTCAAGGTCAGCAGTCCCACCACAGCAACGTGGAGGAGCTTGAGGAAGCGATGACGGATGACACCACTCTTTACAAGGTCACCCCGTGGTACGAGGGTGGCGAGCTGTTCGACCTGGCTCCGATGCCGGAAGACTCAGCGAAGAACGTCTTCGCGCAAATCCTGGACGCGTTGAAATTCGTCCACGCTCGAGGTGCGTTGACACAAGCAACAACCAAAAACCACAAATTTATCGGGTACCAGATGCAGTAGAAGGTATGACCATTTCCATTTGATTTTCATGTCGTCTATGCTTAATATCCTCGGAAGATGCCCCCCCCCCTCTCCATGCACGACATGAGATGCACGCCGCGACCCACCCCCCTCTCCCCGGCACCCGACATCGGTCCTCTGTGCCAAGGGTCCAGTTTTGCGCGAACCTTGAAGCCGCCGCGACTACCACCACACTGCCGCCTTTTTGCTGTTGTGTTTTTTTTTCGGCAGCAAATATCACTGACAAAGAGAAGGGCCAATGTCGACCACCGGTTGGACTCCACCCAAGAGTTCGCCCGTGTTCATCTTCACAAGATGGTGGATTCCAGATTCTGGAAGAAATACGTACGCGCTCTGGCCAGGAATATGATAACCCCGTTTTATAATCGTAAAATCGTATCAGACGAGGATGTGATGATCATTTTGAAGCTCAGTAAACCATTTTGGTTTTGTTTTTTGTCTTTTTTTTGTCTATCCCTGATTTATAACTTTGGGTTGGGGAAAAAAACGACTTGTTGGCGCGGAGCGTTGTATGATGGACCGGATCGGAGATGGGCTCGATGGGTATGGTTACTTCTTCTGCTGTTTGTCGTATCATACTATTTGCAGACGTTGGTGTGCCTCTCTTCTTTGAGCAACATTGGCATTTACATCGACATTTCAACGCGTTCTCTTAATGTTCTCTCTCTTATTTAACCTCTTAACCCCCCCTCGCTCTCTCCACCCCCCCCCCCCCCNNNNCGCCTCTTACTGGCATGCACGACCCCCCCCCCCCCCCCCACCCTCCCCCCCCCCCCCCCCCCCCCCCCCCCCCCCCCCCCATCCCTTTTTCTTTTTTACGGTGTGCCGTACATTTCTGCGACGATTCCCGGTCAACGGCTCTGCATGCAGGCGTGTGCCACCGAGACGTGAGCCTGGAGAACATCCTCATGGACACCCGCATCCCAGCACGAGGCTCCGCCTCCCGCAGCAGCAGCGTCAGCAGCATCGGCAGCTGCATGAGCGTGGCGAGCAGCACAGCGAGCGACCTAGACGGTGATGATGGCAGCGGCGGCGACGGCGCGTTCATGGACGGCGTTTGCATCAGCAATCCCGCCACGTTGGACACTTCTTGTGCTGCCGTGGCGGAGATGGAGCCCGAGGAGAGGCGGGCTGCGGAGGCCGGGGAGTGGATCGGTCGCCCCCGTCTGTGCGACTTCGGGATGTCTGTGAGGATCCCGAAATCGTCCGGCAAAGGTAAGCTTTCGTTTGGCTTCGGTTTCGTCTTTTATCCCTTTGTTCTTATCAAATTGTAAAAATACGTCAGCTGTGATTTTATCGTATCATATCGTATCATGGGGTACCACACGCGTTCGTTGTCGTCGCTGTTATGTACACGTACGTACATGGGGGGGGGGGCGCTTTTCTTCAGGCACTTCGACGCGAGACTGCTGTTAGTTTCTGGTCGGTGTGAAGAGTTTATTTATTTTAGTGTTGCTTCGAAGTGCTGTTTAGGCGCCGCTGCTGTTCTCGTCTCCGCCGGCGCCGCTTGTGATGAAAGCACACTGGTATGAATAGTTTGTTCTCGCAAGTATGATAGAGCAGCAGCAGCAGTATAGCTGCGTAAGCTACAGCAGTTATGGTCAACAGTATTCGTGGTATGTGTGGCAGCTGCGGCCACAGGATCGGAGATGTATGAAGCTGATGAAATCTATTATTACATAATAGATATCCTAACGTAAAAGGTAACCTTGAGCTAAACAAAAACGACCAAAGGTTGAGCAAAGTTTTTGTTACACGTAATAAACAAACAGCAGTTCCTGCGGCTCGGCACGCAGTAGCTTTTTTACTCTGAAGTTCTCATGTTCTTATTATAGCGAGCTTGGGCTACTGGCACGAATCTAATGAGATCTGATGGTCTGGTGATTCGCAAGATAAAGTTGTCCCGCGGTCTGGATATTTGTTTCATCTTGTAACGCTGTGGCAGCTCGCAAGCCGAAGACCACGCACGCTGTAGGCGTCTATGTCATACGTACTGTTTTTTAATACGTAAAAACCAGGTGCTGCTTCGTATCGTAGTTTTCTAGAAACGTAGCATCAGCCACCGACGTATATGATCGCTCTCACTACTGCTGTTTTCATTTTTTTTATATTCCCGAAGTAACGTCGTGTTCATATTTATATGTACGTGAAATACGACTCTTGACTCAACCAAGTACTGGTTGCTGCACATTTGTACATGAATGTCGCCACGTTGGGGTATGGCCCAGGTATGGGGGCACTCGAACGTGTGTTTCGGTATGGTACGTACGTGATTTTTTTTTTTGTTCCATCCCATTTATTATCTTCGCACTTCTGTCTTTCTCCCTCCCTCCCTATGGTCGTATCTCAGATCCGGGGTCACAAAGTAGGCTCCCCTTACTCCTGCCCCACTACGGTTCTTGCCTTGATTTTTATCGCGTACTTCAAATGTGGAACGATTCCTAATCAGTGTCGATGTTTATAATGCTGTGCCTAACACAGACGTTCAGGATAGATTCGGGCAATTGTCAATTGACGTGATGGCTTTGGTTGGCTGTTCTTTTTCACTGTGTGCCCGCGGACTGTCATTCCGGCAGCACTTCAGACAGCAGCTGCGTGCTCCATCTTGTTCCCACGCCTACCGTGTGTTTTTGTACAGACAGCACTTCAGACAGTAGTTACGCTGTAGTCGGCAAATTCATTGGTAAAGAGTGGGAGGGGGGGGGGGGGGCGATGCTGCTGTAGTCGAATGGAGATTGCGGGCGGGTAGTTCAGGTTTGGACACGCATAACATGCTGTAGGGATTTTGAGGTGTACCTCTTCGGACTGGTGTATCCTTTCCCTGCTAATGGTGCGTGTTCTTTAGGATTCTCTGATGGCTCTAGCACTTTTGTGACCACGGGCTGTGATCTTGCTAGATCAGACTATAGGGATTAGCAACTGAACCGAGTTTAATGTGAAGACAACAACAACAACAATACGACCGGCANTGCCGGTCGTATTGTTGTTGTTGTTGTCTTCACATTAAACTCGGTTCAGTTGCTAATCCCTATAGTCTGATCTAGCAAGATCACAGCCCGTGGTCACAAAAGTGCTAGAGCCATCAGAGAATCCTAAAGAACACGCACCATTAGCAGGGAAAGGATACACCAGTCCGAAGAGGTACACCTCAAAATCCCTACAGCATGTTATGCGTGTCCAAACCTGAACTACCCGCCCGCAATCTCCATTCGACTACAGCAGCATCGCTCTGTGTCGTAGTTTTGTGACCACAGAACTGGTACCTTTTTAGGATGAAGAATCGGCACGGACACTGGGTGTGCTGGATGTCGACGGGTAGAAAGGAAGGTTTAATGTGAAGAACACACACACACACACACGAGTACCTGGCATCATATACCTGGTACGTGGTTCCGGTTCTACTCGGGATGTAGATATAATACGAATTATAGTACATATCAATAGTACTGGTGCATGTTGAGTTCGAGGCGGCAATCTGTTCCTTCTTTCTATTTAGGACATTGGGATCGGGTGCGAGGAGCGTCAAGCGTCGTTTTGCTACAAGCAGACCATACGCATAATGATATACGAAGTATATCGTACGTATTTTTTTTTTGTCCACAAGTTTTTTGTGTGCTGTACTTGTATGATATGTACTCGTACTCGTACCTTTACCGAGTTTCGCGAGACCCACCCACAGCCTACAGCAGTCAACAAGTCAAGTCAATCTACAACTTTTTTTCTTTTTTTTTCATGGTCCTCTCGATTCACGGCTGTTTGGTTTGCGGTCTCCTCAACGCTGAGTCTCCCACCTCCCTCCCACCCTCCTCCACCCCGTGCCCTCTTTTGTGCCCTTTTACCTTTTGCGCCATCCACTGCTGCTCTGTCCAACGGTGTTCGGTATCCACGTCCCAGGCGATAAGACGTTGATAACTCCGCAGGGCCGGTGCGGCAAGAGCACCTGTGTGGCTCCGGAGGTTTTTTATGACCAGGTGAACTATTTTTACTGCTCGTATAACCTGGTACTATTTATCGTACGTACGTACATACTCGTAGTTCGTAGTACGTACGTAGTGGTACGATAGTATCGCTTCAGTCGTCGATTATCTGACGTCCGACATTTGAAACTTTGAATTTGAGCATTTGAAATTTTGAATTGGAGCATCGACCTTTGGACTAAATCGTACTTATTGTACGTACGTAGGGACTAAAATGTAGAGCGTGTCATTTTGTGTTTTTGTAATTTGCTCACCTACCTGTGGTACGCATACTATCAATAATTAATATAATTAATAGTGGTCTATAGGCTATAGGTCAAAAAGAAGCACCATGGTTAGCGTGAGGATTGAACCATACACGATACATACGTCGGGATCCGGGATGTGCCGTGCTTAGCGTCGCCTCCTACTCGGACATGGGACAAAAAAAAGTGCCGCTTGTTATGATATGTTTGGTCATAAATGCCAAAATGGCAGTAAAACCGCCTAAAAATTGCAAACATTAGACTTCAAGTTTAGGAATTTGGAACCCCCGGGGGTGATAAATACACATCCCCGGGTTTGACGTTTTTTTCGGGTGGGTAAACATCACGAGCTGGTCTCGTGTTACTAACGTGCAGGCAGCAGTAGTGCCGCAGTCATGGGGTTCCCTGCTGAAAACGTGTGTGTGTGCAGTTGGAAAGGGGGATGTACGAGTTGTGCTATAAAAAGTGTACCACCTGGTATGTATTATCATATACCTGGTATAAAATAGGTAGTCCCGGACAGCTGACGCCTGACATCTGACACCACTGCTGACTGCTGACTTGATACGTTAACCGCGTGTTTGGTTCCGTTTCGTGAAACGGAACAACAGGCGTTCGATGCGCACGCCGTCGACACATGGTCTCTCGGCACAACGCTCTTCATGGCGCTGCTGGGGGTTCAGCCGTGGGAGGAGGTGGGCGACTACAAGTTTCAGGCGATCGCCGAGGGCAAGAATTTAGACGTCGTTCTGGAGGGCTGGAAGCTGCGCGACGCCATCTCCGACGAGGCGGTGGACCTGTTGCAGGTGGGAGAGAGAGGCTAGTTTCTCCCGCTCGCTCGCTTGCTCGCCCACTTACTTGTGGTGACGATTACCTTTGTTTTGTTTTATTTCCTCGATGACGCGGGCGGCATGCCGGGATCCCACGCACCGCCGTCATCTGGTACATACTAGGTATATGTCTACGGTATAATAGTATTAATAGTGCGTCCGGCACATGCTACGACGTATGATGGTATGATAGTATAAAAATATTGCTTAATTAATTGTTTAATATTACGCCGCGGTGCTACAAAAAGTTTGTTTTTGTTGCTTCTGGTTGTTTTCCCTCTCTTTCTGGTGGCTTGTGAGCTTGTGAGGGCAGAATGGAAGGAGCCCACGTGACGAGTAGACTACGGCCCGGTAAATAATGCATACGCGTCACTCGCGAGGCTCGAGGGCCTCAAGTTCCTTTGATTTTTGACCAATTAGCCGGAAGATTACGTGTAATGAAAACACACACAAGGAAAAGAGCTACGCACGAGTACGTGTCATATGTAGGAGGTACAATACCGGCACAAGTATTAATAGTAGTATATAGATCCGAAGCCGTTTTTTTTTCCGCCGCGATTTGGCCCCGTGACGTGAAAAATTGCGTGGGTGTAAAACTGATGCAGTTAGTACCAGTAATAGTTGTTTCCAGGCATAATATTATACGAAAACTGAAATTAAGAGGAAACTGTTTATTTTCCGAATTCGGGCACACGATAAAATGATACCAGTACGAACTCGTACGTACTTCCCCCCCCCCCCTTTGCCACCCGACAATGTCCAGGCAGCGCTTATCGCTTATTCCTTTCAGTCTACGTACCCACAAGCTGTTGTGAGTTGTAAGTTGTAAATTGTAAATATATAGTCTCACCACTTTTCCTCAGCGTATGGCTCGCGTTAGGATGCTTCGGGATTGTAACGTAGGTGCGAGGTCGAGAGAGGACGGGCGGTTGGGTGGGGTGGTATATACCTCCATGGATGGCCCTGTTCTGCGCTTTTTGCCGGCGGGATGGAAGCTCAGAGGGAGAAAAGAGACACCGGTGGAACAGCACTGGATGTCGCCTGTGCGTCTGCGTTCTTCTCTTGTTGTCCCGCCCCCCTCCCTTGTTCTTGCCTGTTATCGCCATATGTCACGAGTCACGACCGCTCTGCTTGTTCTTCAACAGCTACAAAGTTGTAGTGCCATACATACAACATATATACCTGGTACCTGGTAGGTACTACGACAGTAATCGCGTACTGCTGTAGTGCGATTCAAAAACATGTTGCCTTCTTTTTTTTTTCGTGCTTTACTCGCTTTGTTGTGTTTTCGCTTGATGTCGTATATATCATATTTCGTATATATGTATGTACAGAACCCGTATCCTAATGCCTTTTTCATCCGTGAATCCTTGAATCGCAGGCTATGCTAACGGCGGATCCGGAAGAACGGTTGTCCGACATCACGTCCATCCTGGCCCACCCCTGGTTTCAGCGCTGAGTTTTTCGCCCGCTCCTCTTCTTCCTTGTTCGACGTTCCCCAGTCAGTGAGATGTGTACAACAACAAGCAACGAGTGCCTACCGGGACCCAATCGCCACTGAACGAACGCACGCGCCTCCAAGCGCTGCGTCTTTTTGAAGAAGAAAAAAAACGGAACGGAAACAAGGGCGTCAGGCGGTAGACAAAAGAGAGGCGCCGTCGAGAGCGCATGCAACTACTACTTTTGAAAGCCCCACGCAAAGACAAGCATCGGCTGTGCGGCAGCGGTAGCAGCGGCGCCCATCAAGCGCAGCGACTTTTGAAAGCTCATTGACTTGCGATCTGATGAGAAAAGAGGGTTTCGTTTTTTTTTTTTTTTTCACAGTACAACGGAGGCGATTTCAAAGCCCCCCCCCCCCCCCCCCCCCCCCCCCCCCCCCCCCCCCCCCGCGGGGGGGGGGGGGGGGGGGGGGGGGGGGGGGGGGGGGGGGGTGGGGGAGGTTATATACAAAGATCGCGGCCTCCAGGTTTTTCATCTAAAAAGAGACTGAAATGGAGTTTTTACATGTGTGGTGATGTATGTTTTTTCTCCTTTTTTTTATATATTTTTGTGTTACATATATACTCTTGCGCGTGTGTGTTCGGTTGCGCTGGCAGCTGCAAGTCGGTGGGTGTTAAGGTTCTTACAGGGAGACATTGGCTGACATGTAAGCGAGGTTTTCGACGTTCCAGTGGGAAGCTTGAACTTCTTTCCCCCACCCCCCAACCCCCCCTCTCCCGCCGCCCGCCGTGCGCGACATTCCGTGTAGTGCTTGAAAATCGCTCTATAATATTAAGAGAGAGTGGGCGGGGGCACAAAATCTAGGGCCTCGAATTGGAGTCGCGGGTGTGGATGGTTGTATGATATGATGGCTGGAAAGCACGCGCAGTTCCCAACCGTGCGATGAAGGAAGGTGTATGACTGATGGTGTGCTGCCCCGTGGTGGTGGTGGTAGTAGAGACAAAAGAGAAAGAGAGAAAAAAAAAAGGGAAAGAGAGGAGAGTTTTACTCAAATTCGGTGGTCCTTCCTTCTGTTTTTAGCCGCACCGTGAAGAACAAAATGGTGTGTGTAAATGCCCCCCCCCCCCCCCCCCCCCCGAGATTGCTGTGTAACAGAGGGTGTTTTTTTTTCTTCTTGTCATTATATACGTACAACAGTCGGAGGGTGGGTGGTGGTTTTATTGCTTATTTTTTCCTCATTTTATGCGGTCCCCGTAGATCTACTCTTCTTGTAGTTTTGTTCTTTTTGGTTTTTGCACGCATTCTGCAGTGTTTCTTTGTCGCCGAGGCGGGTTAAAGAGCTGGCTTGGGTTTCGGTTGGGTTGGGGGTGGGGAGGTGGGGGGGGTGGGGTCTGCACTTACTTTCATTGGTCGGGCCTACCCTTGCGTACGGGGAAAGGTGAAGCCGCGAGGTGCTTCTTGTGAGCATGTGTCACGTAGAAGCCCCGCTCACCCTGATCCGACCACACTCACCGCCGTATGTTGTTTATATCCCGTTCTTACCTTTAGCGCGGGGGAAATGTGGGGGGGGGGGGGGGGGAGCGAGCGGTTGGTTTGGCCGCATGATGTTCATCAAAAGTTCGCGTTAGAAGGCTGCGTACGAGTTATATACAGGACAGCAACACTGTTGGTAGTAGTAGTAGTGCGACGCATCGATCGGTAGTCGAGCCTCGGGAGAGGGGAAACAAAAAAAAATAACGCGTTGGTTGGGTTAAAACAAAAAAGCTCACGTGTACCATCGTACCACTCATATCACCGCGAACACGCCTGTCTGTAGTTTTGCCCGACACTCCGCTCTCAAGAGAGAGGTTGGATTGGGTTTTGGTGGTATGCCGCCACGTGACTGGTGAAATAGCGTGATGGGGTGGGGTGGGGTGGAGTGGAGTGAAAGTGCTTGCAAGGAAAGACCGATCTGGGCTTGCCGGGGAAAAAAATGTCCGCTACTTACTGCTGCTGTGTGTTCGCTTGGAGTGAGCGGCGGAGGAGGAGAGAGAGGAATGACCCTTAAACGGTCGTGTTATTGTATTGGATATTGGACTTTTTTTTTGGTGTTGATTACTGGGGAGGGGGGGGCGAAGGGAGTGGGGAGGGGGTGGGCGGGGGGGGTGCTGTCCGATGCCTTGAGGCTTCTTTATGGCCTCGCCTGTGACCGTGGGGGGGGGCTGAGCTTGTCCGGTGTGCTACAAGTAGTATATATATATTCCGAGGCTTGGCGTAAGGAGCTTACGTAGACGATTGTAAGTTGTTAGAGCGGTGCAAGGTGTTGAGATGAGCTGGTTCGTAAAATCTTGCCAGTTCAGGATTTACCTTGCGCCAAAACGAGCGCGGAAATATCACGTTAGATCTAACTTTTCCCCATAGGTGCGTAGTAGGTGGAAGGTGGTTAGATGCTGCAGTTAGTTTGGGGTGAGACATTGTTCACCCGGGACACAACCGCCGGTTGCTCTGGCGTGCGATGGGTGCATGTTAGGAGTTATAGATGACATTGCCCCCCTCCCCCCCCCCCGGTGTGCGTATGAGACTGACTGGAAAGACGAACAGTCGTACGTAGTTAAGTCAAGGTCACTTAGATGAGTTGAGATTGGGACGAGGACCGCTGGATCAGAGCAGAGTTTTACGAGGACCTTCATGCCTCCTGATTTACGTACCTTTTATTTCTTTTACCTGGTGTCGATGTATCGGATTTTGCATGCGTTGTGTGGGTGTCGGGGTGGTGCGTGAGCGTCGCTCTTAATAATGACGATGACGACGATTCACGCTGAACATAATAAATGTCTTGCAACATGTGCGTGTATGTTAACATTTAAGCGACCACTTCTGGGGTGGATGTGTTGCTACATCCAAACAATATTATGCCAGGTAGTTTGCAGCCGCCGTGAGGCCCATCGATTTTTCGAGTTTTCGATTTTTCAACCACCACGTACGAAGACCCGATGAATCAGGCTATAAACCCGAATCATGCTATGGTATAAGAAACCCAGAGTTGCCGGTGTGCCCCCGCTCCTTTTTCCTTTGTTTTATGTTTGCTTTCTTTTCTAAATTGTCCTTCACTGCAGCTGCAGCCAGCAAGCAGGCATACATACATCAGGGATGGTATGTAGCTACCGGTACGAGTTATCCCCGGGCATAGACCCCGTTTGAGGCTTCGGCTTTTTTTTTTTTGTGATTTCTGCGGTACTGTAATAACGTTTTTTTTTTCAAGTTCCCTGGTAAATAACGCCTCTCTTTACACTGGAAACGCGTGGATGTTTAGTTGTTATCAAAGATGTCGGGAGACATGTCAAGCAAGGCAAAATATGCGCTGTCAAGAGTGTAGGGCCGAAGTGTTCCACACTAAAACCTAGTAGTTTGGTGTCAGTCACGGCATGTCAAGCCAAAGCTGCTGTCTGTCAAGGGTTGAAAGTCCTGTCTCCCGACATATTTGGTTGTTATCGGTGGCTCTAGCTCTCTACGTAGTACGTCGACAGACTAGCGAGTGCAAGTGACACAGTATAGGTGTTTTCGTGTTGGGTAGAGATTTCGACGAGTATCCTTGAACGGGGATGATAAGAATGCATCCCCTGAATTTAAAAGCCTTGCAGTTTTTCCGGTAGCGGTACGTACTAATTATTTTCAGCTCAAATCGGTGATGTGATCGGTACGTCACAGCAGAGTTCTGAATTGCGGTAACTACCATCCCTGATACATTTATGCTGATCAATACCCGGTTTCGATGGCTCCTCGAGCACGAATGACGATGACATCGTTCCTCGATTATATTTGTATCATACGATATGCACCTGGTATTTCTACACGGAAACATACCCACCCACTACCGCTGTCTCTAAAGAGAACCCCACTCTAAATCTAAGTGGTTTCGTCGCCAAAAACATTGGTGCAGTTCGAAACGGGTTTGGGACCCAGCCAGGTCGGTAGAGCTATAAAAAAAAAAGACAGAATTAAGAAATAAGAACTACAGCAGTTACAGTGAAAAAAGTGTTTTGTCAACCGCACATCATATACCACTGTGGGGCGGGTCTCTATTCTGGAAATGATTTCGTTTTCGTTAGATTTTCCCTTTAGTAAAAATCACCGTCTAAGATCAAGCAAGGTAAAAAAAATGTCCGACCGATCGATTTCCCCCGTACACATCATAAAATAAATGTCGAGAGAAAAAGAGCGCCGCACGCTATATACCATTAAAAAAAAAAGCACTGCACAAAATATATCCCGCACTACGACAATAACTGGTATGGAGTTAGATTGTCCACGTGAAACACGTGGAACTTCACCAACGTTTTGGGGACAAATCACTTGGAAATGATGTTGGATCAGTTTCGCCGTGTGGTATAAAAGAGTTTCCTGTGCATAGTATGTTGGCATTTATGTGCTCCCACTCTGCGTACGAATGAATAGGATATAATAAGATAATTTAATCACTTTTATAGGTTCTGCAGCCCTGTTTTGGGGACGAACTACTTGGGGATTTGAGTGGTTTGTCCATCAAACGGGACCGCAGTCCTAAAAGGGAGGGGGGGGGTGTTGTATTGCTTCAGAAAAAGTGGAAGTAATAAGTGTGCTATTAATGGGAAGTTCTTCTGATGACACGAACCTCGAAGCCCCTCTTTTAATCTTCAAATGGCCGGCATCTACTACTCTTGTTGTATATACGATATAATGTACCTAGTAAATATGATGCGACGAAACGTCGAAACCCTTTTTTTACTATTAAAAGTCGTAGTATTACGGGGGAACACATACACACATAATATATACTGGTATTATACAGTAGAATACGTATATATTAATAGTGATCATACGTACCCAAATATCATATCATGGTCTGTAGATATAGGGGGATACCTAGTTTTTGGGTATAATGCATCGTGGGTGCCGACTAAAGCCGGTCGCCCCGGTGGGCTAGGGTTATCCTCGAATGCTATTATTACGGAGGACCGTACCAGGTAGTAAATAGGACCAACCATTGTTAGTAAAAATAGGTAAATATGTAGGTGTTCGTGTGTACCGTAGGTTATATTTACTATGTAATGGTCCTCTCCGTAATACTAAAAAGTTGGTGCTGGAGTTCGAATCCCACGTGGGTCCAACTTTTGAGCTTTTAGTTGCAAAAATAAATAACTAAACGGAATCAACTACGTACTGGTAACTGCTCTGAGAGCGCCTCTAGCAGCGTATGTAGGCGCGATTCGATGCGAGTCGGTGAGGGAAGAAAGGGCCGAAGTCTGCTCGCGATAAAAATGAAGGCACGAACAGCAGTAGTGGGGGGGGATGGAGAAGAGCCTACTACTTTGTGACCCGGGTCTGAGTTACGGCTAAGAAGGAGAGAGAAAAGAAGGGCGCGAGGATAAAACACGGGGATGAAAACAACAACAAACCTACGAGTACTACCATATGATTTATTATATTATTTGCCTTCCGACAAGGTGCAGGGCATTATTCGTTCAGAATGAAAAAGCTGACACAATTCGTCGAATACCACCAATCTCATCCAACCAATTCCTACTATGATACATATGGACCCCCGTAATAATACACGTGAAACATTACCACCAACCCTAACCCTAACCCTAACCCCTAGGGGGGGGCTCGAGGTCGACAGGGGCGGTCGCACGGCTCCGCGGCGTGTTTCGGTGGCGTTTTCCCAATAAAGACGGCCGGCCGAAACGGTACAAAGAAGTATATGTATTGTGTAGTCTCGACCGACCAGACGGCAGTGCCATTGCACGAGAGAGTAAACTTGCTCATGGGGTTGGTGTATTGTCTTTACGGCCTCTTTTCTCCAATATGCAGGTACCTCTCGTAGCCTCAACAATCATCAGTCATTGTGTACACTATTGTTATTGTACCTCTGTTTTGTGCCCTCAACTGCATAGAAACGTGTCATCAGGAGTTGACGGCAATTTAGGCCTCTGACAGACGGTCAGGCTGAAGCAGCAGTGGCGGACGGGACGACCCACACGGCAAAAATAAAGGGGACACCATCGTTCCATCCCCGTTTTCATGGACACGCCATGCCATAATATTCTTATTTTTCAAAGCTGATCACTCATAAGCCTTCCGAAATAATGAAGAAAACCACGGGAACAAAAAAAGGAGCTCTACGCACGAACAGTATGAACAGAGTCTACCTCCCTCCTGTACCTACTGCTGTACCTACTTTCGGGTTGTGAGCTCTTCTATCTACAGACAGGCACGAGGAACCGGGCGAGGTTCTAAGAGTATCGAGAAGCCTACACCCTGGCTCTCTTCGCCCCATTTGCTGCCCTCGCTCCTCTCCCCTCTCATTACGGAAAAATGTGAAACTTCGACCTGTGGTCGGCGTCTAAAAGACTGCCCACCGCCAAATTTGTTAATCCTTGTCCATAGCCACACCAGACGAGGGCGGTGGAAATATCATGGAGTGTCACATATATGTGACAATATATAGCCGATTCCACACAACATACACGCATATATATTATAGAGGATTTGTGCTACAGGGGATGGGGGACATGATTTTAGACGGCAACATATCAGGAATGCTCGCCGGTCATGCCTCGACCCGCGGGTCGAGCCAGGAGGTGTTCAAGGTGTCACGGGTCGGGTCGGTCCAGGAAGTGTTCAAAATCTCACGGGTCGGGTCGGGTCGAGAGGTTTTCAAATCTCGCGGGTCGGTTCAGGCGGGATCAAGAGTTTTTCGAATCTCACGAGTCGGGTCGGGTCGGGTCGGGTCAAGATGTTTTAAAGTGTCACGGGTCGGGTCAGGTCGTGACCGGCGAGAAACCGGTCACTCGCGGGTCGGGCCAGCATGGCCCGCGGGTTGTTTTCTGGTGGCCCGTGGGTCGGACTCGCGGATCTGACAATTAAAAAAAAATCCCGCGTTCTGCCCTATGGTTCACTCGTACCAAAACTCAATAATACTTTTTAAACGTCATACTTCGAAGTATTCAATCACCGCCAAGTCTATACCGAAGCTAGGCCAAATATCACTGGGGGGCACAAAAAAGAAGATTCTTTTGTTTTTGAAGTGTCGACTCACCGGCCGGATTCGCGGGTCAAGAGAAATAATGTCGCGGGTTGAGGTGACCCGACCCGCGACATGACACATATATCTCACGGGTCAATCGGATTCTGGCGGAACGGGTCCGGTCAGGTCACGAGGTGTTCAAAATTTCACGGATCAGGTCGGGTCGGGTCGGGTCAAGAGATTTTCACATCTCACGCGTCGGGTCGGGTCGGGTCGGGTCGGGTCGGGTCGGGTCGGGTTTGGAGATGTTCAAAATTGCACGGGTCAGATCGGGTCAGGTCAAGAGCTTTCCAAACATTGCGCCTGACCCGACTCGAACCGATCTGACCCGTGAGGTTTGACCTGACCCGCGAACAGCCCTGGAAATATCTGCATGGATGGTTGGAAACATGTTGTTATATTATCCAGAACGCCGAGAAGACACAGCAACTACCTAAGGATATTATGCAGTGTTCGTACGGAAGAATCCATTCGGCGGAAAGCTGCAAGTGTTTGAAGTATCGGATCCACGGGTTGGATGCGCGAGTCCGACGCGTGGGTCAGCAGACAAAACTCGCGGGCCGTACTGGCCCGATTTGCGAGTGAAACGTTGCTCGCGGGTCATTACCTGACCCGAACAGTGAGATTTTTGTCACCTCTTCACCCGACCTTCTCTGGCCAGGCCCGTGAGATTTGAAAAACCATTTTTGTCCGACCCGGCCCGACCCGATCCGTGAGAATCGAAAAACGTTGTTGTTTCGAATAGCGGTATATTCGACCCTTCTTTCTCGGTCTTTTGGGATGAACTTTGATATCATCCGTCGAAGATCGTGTGGTCTGCATACACGACTAGTCAGGGTGGGCTAATGTAATGAGATGCTCTGGGGCTATAGAATGGTTGAGAGATAATCGTACAGGTCCGAAGCCTTGTGGCCCTAAGATTATTGTCGTGTACTGAAGTTACCTTGATAG
This sequence comes from Saccharina japonica, assembly GCA_008828725.1. Classification (NCBI taxonomy): domain Eukaryota; class Phaeophyceae; order Laminariales; family Laminariaceae; genus Saccharina; species Saccharina japonica. Next base: position 133,112 of record MEHQ01001828.1, on the reverse strand, counting down.
GTCAGATAGGCAATACCATCGAGGCTTTGTAAGCCCATAGGAATGTCCTGACTACCAGAATATTCCTTCAGAGACGAGAGGACCCGTACATTTCGCTTTTATAATACCACAGGACTGGTATTACTCCTTCGACAGAATAGACGATCACTCGGGAATAGCTAAGCATCATGTTAAAGTTCCCTAGGTTACTATAAGTATCTGACTAACGGGCTGTTAGCGGGAGAACTAACGTATCCACCCGACTAGCAGGCTATTAGAAAGAGCGCGAGGGTCTGCGGTTAAGGGGCCCATTCGTTCATGAAAAACTAGAGTACTTGAGTCTTGACAAATGTATTTACTTCGTTTTTTTTACAGCAGCAATACTGTATTTCTGGTATAATAACACCATATCAGTACTCCTTACGGAAAATGGCATAGCTCCAGTTCTAATGCTCAGACCTGCGACCGATCAACGTATAGCTTGTTCGTTATAGTCTCTTGGAGGCATTGGGGCTCTTGGATAGGCAAGAGAGGGCAAGCATTGCTGTGCTTGCATCACGACTAGAAAGTGTTCCGAGCAAGAGTTTGATCGTTTCGGAGCTTCTGTTTGGTATCTCAACCCTGCTGTGGCCACGTAGAACGCTACGGACGGTCGAACTAGAGGCCCGAGTAGGTTCACCTACTAGCGCTCGGCGTCCTCGTCGAAAATCTGAGTTAAAACAGCATCAGCAACCGGAGAAACTGCCATTTTTCAAATTCGTCTTGGGTACTCGGGGTATGGCGAGTCGTTTTCGAGCAAGAGGCAC
>MEHQ01001828.1:76869-131814 GCA_008828725.1 Saccharina japonica | reverse complement strand
GCAAGCAGACAAAGCGAAGGGACGGCCAACTACAACGCTGCTGTCAATCTAAGGCGTCGATTAGCGGTGTCAGCATTACTGCTGTGTCAAAAAGGCGTCTACTCTACGAAACCCCTTTGGGACCCCTCTTAAGGGATAGTTTGAGGGATGTAAGGGATAGCGACCAAACAAAATTGTCATTTTTTTTTGTGGTTATCAACACCGAATACGGGGCAGCGTGATGAGCGCCCAGCAATTCGGGTAGGAATATTGCTGCCCCCATGCCGTGCGATTCCTCGCATTGGAATTCGTATACCAGTATACGCCAATCTGTAGACCCCCCCCCCCCCCTCAATCAATCAATCACGCAGTAACCGTTGATTTCATCGTCAATTTTTCCCCTCTCTTTTACGTGCATCGAGGGTTAACGCCGTCGAGACAAAGCCGGGGCGGGGATAAACTCGTGTCAAGCTCGGGAATGCTAAAGGCAGACCAGAAAGAAAAAGAAAAAGAAAAACGCACACACCACAGATTTAGATTTAGTTTTTTTTAACCTGCCGCGTGTTGAACCACAAGTAACAACACGCCGCTACGACGGACAGACGGACGGAATGACACGCCAAAAGGACACCATGCGTTCGTCGGTTGCATTCTTCAAAATGCTGACTGAAGCTACTACCGGTAGAAAAATAAATATGATATATATAAATATACGTTTGTATAATACTCCACAGGGTTATATCTCTTTTTTCTTGTCTAGGTCACTTCTTTACAGTAAAATAAAAACAACACAAAAAGCAAAAAAAAAAAAAAAAACACGCTCGCCTGGTGGGGAGAAAACAACGGGGAAAACCAAACTTCGGTGAAACAAAAACTAGTACCTGGTACTTCCTTCTGTGTTGTACATCTAGTTTTACTTACGCCCCCCTCCCTCTTCCCGCCGCCAACCTCGAACGGAAACCCACACAATATGGCCTCGTTCTCTGCTGGCCCAAATGCAGCCACTCACGGGAGACAACGAAGGGTAAAAAAAATACACGCCAAAAAATCACGTCAAAAGTCAATTTTTCAAGCTCAAGTCCAATTGACCTCGTGTGATCCGCGATCAATTCAAACATTGGCGGTACCAAGAGCACAACCCACATCCACCTCCTCCATCGTTTTGCTCTCCCCGCCCAAATGTAACGCTCCTCCTCCTCCGCCTCCTCCTGCCCCTCCCCCTCGATCGTGCCCAAATACCACCGTCGCCAACCCCGCTCCCTCAGCTGTCGCCAACCCCGCTTCCTCAGCCGTCGCCAACCCCGCTTCCGCAGCCGTCCCCAACCCCGCTTCTGCAGCCCCCGACCCACAAGCGGACGCCACCCGAGACTCCTCTGCTGCGACAATCGTCAGCGGCGACGCGCAACTGCCTTCTTCTCGCTGAGAGCCGCCGCCGCCGCCGCCTCCGCCGCCACCTCTCCCCTCCTCTTCCTCTACGCCAGCGCCGCCGCCCACAAACCTCCACCGGCTCCCCCCCCCCGCCCACCCCGCCCCCCCGCCCCCGCCCCGCCCCCCCCCCCTGCCTCCTTCTCTTGCTCGTCTCCCCCCCCCCCCCCCCCATTTCTCCCAGCGAAGAAGAAGGGTGGGTCCCCCCTCCACTCCCTCCTCCCTCCCCTCCCCCCCCCAAAAAATCACGCTCATCATTTGGCTGCCTGACTGGGTGCACTTACTTGTTCATGACAGACACCCCCCCCTCCCTCCAACTCCCCCTGCTCGTGGAAAGAAATGTGGAAACTTCTCAGCGCCGCCGAGGCTCGGGTGGTCAAGGGTTCGACGAACGTCCGCAGGGCGAGGATGGGGGACCACACCGCCTCCGCCGACGGCAGCAGCGCCGGCTCCGCGCTGGACAGCTCGAGGCGGTCGAGAGCCGCGCCGGCCCCCTCCTCTCCACCGCTCTTCCGGTTTGCGGCGGCAGGAAAGACGGCGGAAAACGCGGCGCGGCCACCGGAGGCGGCAGCTTCGCCCGCTAGCGGCGAGATGGAGGAGTCCAGCGGTTGCACCCTGGCGAATCTTGCCTATATATATACCGGTGTATATTTTAAGATGGAAAATGGCGAAGAATGGCAAAAAAAAAAAAATGGCAAACAAATGGCAAACAGAAAAAAAAAAACGAGAAAGGCGTGTAGTAAGTCAGTGTCTGCGCGCGGTGGACGGTGAGCGTTGTGATATAATAGGCCCAACAGGCAGTTACATATTATCAGTCGGCATGGTACACCTGCGTTGCACTGCCCACAAAATAGTCGTGATTTGGCCAAATCTACTTTCAGCAGTCGACAAATGGAACGACAACACCCCTGATTTTTTCCTGTGGGAAAACATGCAATCCACCACAGCTCCATCAATATCGTCGATCCGAATATCTCCCGCTCCTCGAAAGACTCCTTGACGCACCCACAGCAGTGTGGCAAAGTGGCAGCAGATTTCGTGCCCTCTACGGTGCGCGACCTCGTCGCTGAAGTTTGAAAATGTGGTTCCAGGTATTTTTTCTAGTACTGTAACCAAGTTGTTTTTTACAGCTCAAAACGAATATTTTTCTCGAAAAATATGAATACGAGTACTCGTATACAGCAGGAAATAAATGACTGCGTTTTTATACACGTTTCTTTGATTTTTGAGGCACACTTCTGAGGCCGATTACGCCGTCTGTAGGATCGATCCCGATATCTCCCGCCCCTGAAAACCTTCCTTGCATATATACACGGGCACAGGAAGAGTTCTGGGCGATTTCGCCCACGCCTTCCACCGCGACCTCGGCCGTGAAGATTGTCTAAACAGGCGGCGTAATTGCTTCGACCGAAGCTGCTACCTGCTTCCATCTGCGAGAAACTGAATGTATCCAACTCTAGGAGGATCAAGCACCATCAAGCTACCGAACAGGCTCTACCATAACTTGATTGAGTTCCTCTGCGTGTGGTGTGTCATTTGGAGGCTTCTGTGGGGAGCACGGTGTCTGTGAAAAGGGCCTTGTTCGGGGCTGATATTGACCCAACCCCGTTTTCCACAAATTAGGCGTTATCTGAAAGTAGTTCATCTTGGGTTTTGTGAGCACTGCAACACAGGTGGGTATTATATACTGCTGTGTACGTATTGGGCTTAAACCGAATATTACACTATGCTGTCGAAAACTACGGACTTGCACAAATTCGTACATACCGGTCCTGTGTACACCTGTATTATACGCCAGTACCTGGTATGTAACGGTAAATATTATACGAATGTGCGGAAAGAAGTACCGAAAAAGAGCGTTGAGTTTGCGCAGGGGTGCGATCGTTTTTCAGCGCTCGATTTTTCCAGAACGGGAAGGATGCCAATACCGAATGCCAATACCGAATTCAAACATGTTTTCGGAAATATCTGGTCGACAGCCTTTCCGAAAATATAATTCCGCAACCGTATCGTTGTCGAGAAAACGAGCGCTGAAAAACGACCATACACCCCTGCGCGAATTCAACGCTCTTCAAGAATCAGAGGGGGAAGAAGTAAGTGGAGGGCTTATTAAGCTTTATTTTTACCCATCCGCCTGGATAAAAAAAAAATAATTAAAAAAAAAAAAGTAGGAAGGTACTGGTGATGCTGTACTTACATACTGGTATTTATACCTACGTCGTATGTACGAGTATGCTGCATTCGTATACATATCGTTTGATATTCAAGAGTTTGCTGAATATCAAATATCAAATATCATATACGGGGTACCTGGTATATGATTATTAAAACGATAAGTACGAAATTACGATATCACCGGGCATGTAAAATGGCGTAATTTTAATTTTGCCAATTTTGCAGCTGTGAAACTTGAAACTTGGACGTAAAAGCTAAGGTCTCGCTGTCGTACCCTCTATTAATATTAACCCTTATAGAACTGGAGTCCCGTTTTGGGGACAAATGACTTAGAATTAGAGTGCTTTGTCCCCAAAACGGGACTGCAGTCCTAAATGGGTTAATAGTACGAATAAAATGACTAAAGTGCTGTCACATTTGTTTAGTAGTAAAGAGACAAAAGATGTATAAAATCTGGCGTACGAAGGTCTCCAGTCTCCAACCACGGTTGGGACGGCGAAAGCTTCCAACATCAGCTTCCGCATGTCCATGCTTTTCTCTCTTCCTTGTGGTGTCGGCAGTTGGCAAGGACATCGCCCCGACGACTATCGGTATATACGTAGGACTCATGTCTCTACCCACCAGGTAGTCTCTATGGATACAGGTACTGGTACTACAGCAGTAGTGAAGAGTGAGAATCCTACCGGTAACATTTGCATGCAGGGGGGGGGTGCGGGGGCGCACAATGGTCACTACGCACTGCACGAAAATACTAAGAATGCGTAATGGGCAGCAGAGCGATGTGCTCTATAAATCTGATTCACGAGGCTAAGTACGTTCGTAGCGCTACGAAGCGATGGAGCTGTTGGCTGCGGTGTTGGTGATGCTATGATATATTAATACCTGGTATACATATACCCAGGAGCACCATGACAAGGTACCTGATGATCCCGATATGATACGTACGAGTCTATTCACATGAATTACCACGTATTATGTGGGAGTACGAGGGTCTCGTACGCCCATCTACTCGTACGAGTCTACGAGTATGTATGTACGAGAGCTCCAGAGGGATCTGGCACACACGCAATCAATTATTATCGATTCTAATAAAAAAAAACAACGACGCAATACCCCACCCCATACCCCATACAGTACCCCATATGATACGAACGAACAACGAACAACAAAAACGCATCGGGGCCTGCACACGGCCGCGGGCGGTATATATGTTTATGTACCCGAGTACACGTGCCTACGTGCCTACTATTAATAGATACCTGGTATATACGTACCAACAGCGCGTTATACGAGCCTCCAAAACGCAATATTGAAAATAATATGAATCACAATGGAATACCTCGTATATACCACCATACGCACGAGTAAGTAAAAGACACAACAACATCGAGTGTTGCATACCAGGTATGGTAGGGCTGATGACCGGATCAGGGTTCACAGCAGACCGACGCCAAATTGAGAACCTACGATATAACTGCTGTGCTCGTTGCTACTGCTGTGCTTGCTTGTTTGATTCACAGAACAATCTCTGGACAAGATTGGAAGCGGGCCAGTTGTATCGCAGGAGGAGAGAAGAGAAGAGAGAGGAGGGGAGGGGGGGGGAGAGGAGGGGCGGGAAGCAACGCGGGCATACTATATATCGACCCCGCTTGTGGAATGAATGCTACGACATGTTTTGATAGTATTTTCAAGACGATTATTTTCTAGACGAAAAAAAACTGCTGCTGCTGCTGCTGCTGCTGCTGCTATCAATACTGCTGGCTGCTTGCTTTGCCGCGCGCGCGCACGTGAATCTGATATGAAATGAATCGTACCGCAACAGGGAGAGAACGCCAGTGAAAGCAGAAGACGGCACCAGGCCATATCTGGCTGTGCCGGCACTCAAGAAAGCACGGTCGCCTCTGGGCCGGTATGCTCACCGGCTGCCCGTCGACGCAGACGAGGGGCTTCGGCTGCAGCTCGGCGAACGCGGAGAGGTTGATTTCGTGCTCCAGGTCAAAGATGGATTGCGCCTCGTTTTCTTGGCAGCATCGTAGAACTATACACATCAACAAAAACCTGGTGGGATCAGATCGTCGTCGTCATCAGCGAGAGAGACGAGAGAGCAGAGAGAGAGAGAAGACAGAGCGAAACAAAGGTCTGTGATACATCATGCGCCCGAACAAATACGTACGCCTTCTCGTCGGCAAGCCTACCACAGCAGCAAGGGCCGTCCTCCCCACATCTATCTTATCTATCTATGCATCCCTTCTGGCACGCAGCAGCAGAAGCAGCAGCAGTAGCATACACACGGGCTGGGTTCGTATTCTTTGTGGGGTTTGAACTTTTGGGTCAATGACCGCAATCCCACTCGAGCAAGACAGATTTCACAAAAGAGTCCCAGGTATTAAACTCACCAGCCCACAAGCACGACGACATACAGCGCAGTGGTCGTATTATCGGTCATGGGTCTGTCTCCCAGGGCGCCGGCCTTCCTTTTGCCTCCCTCCCTCCCTCCCTCCTCTGCTGCTGCTGCTGCCGCTGCTCCCTGTGGGCCGTGTCCGTTCACCCGAAGACGAGCGAGAGGAAAACAACCAAAAAAAGTTATACGTGAAAACAACCCAAAAAAAAACAGGGCAAGCAAGGCAAGGACCCTTTTTCTATTTTTTCTTTTTTTTGCGTATCATGGCGTATGACGAAGTCTCACCGCAGAAAACCGCCTGTTGGGGTCAGATGAAAACCGAATCCTCGATTCAGACCACGAAGAAACAAAGATCTACAGCCGATCTACAGAGGATCTACAGCAGTATAGATCGCTTGGTCCCCCACTAGCCACGAGCCAGGGCCCACCGCGGATGGGCCCATCATCATCATCATCACGATTCACCAACAACTCACCAACCGCCACAAGCCACCACTAACAGCTCGTACGTAGCGTAGCAGCGTAGCCCGCAGGTATCAACTACGTACTCAAACTGCTCACCGAAAAGCACACAACACAACTAACTATTAACGGTGAGACAGATCTTTCATGATGCCGCTGTCTTTATTCTTGATGCTAAGGTCAATGGCCACGTGATAATTACACTATCCACCGTCCGTCGTTGTCGTCGTCGTCGTCTTCGTCGTGGCTGGCCGCGTGGTGGTGACAGTGGTCCATACGTACCGGCACTGATGTATGTGCCAGGAGGGCGGATGCTCCTTCCTCTTCCTCATCAGACTCACTCGTGCATGTTTTACTGACTGCCCCACAGCAGCCGCCTCATTATCATGCGCATACGTACGTATGATATGATACTGCTGTAGGGTAAAGGGTGGCGTATTACTTGCTAACGACCTATTCGTATACGTACGGAACAGGGTTATAGGTTATAGGACTCAGGGCGAGGCACATAATACATCTAAAAGTCACAGCCGAGTCCGCTGCTGTTGTTCAGGCCTTTCGTCGGAACCCTATAATCACACCAGATCACACTGATATATAATACGAAGTTACTTCTCCAACAAAGCCAGCACGCGGACAAAGCGGGATATTATAACATAGCGGAGGGTTGTTTTTCACCTTTCTTTACTCCATACCATTGGCGTCGTCGGCAGGACGCACCACTATTAATACTATATAATACTCTGCCTTTCGCTGCCTCAACCGAAAATCAATCCGGTGGACGCTTCGCAGCGGCTAACTCATCCGGTGAAGTCATTAACTCAAACCGATGTGTTATGTTTAGCGACGAGCTCTGCTATTATTTGAGCTTGCTTTTCCCTGCCTTGGTCGTAGCCTGAGACCGCCCGCCCCGTTCGCAGAGTCTTCATTCATGCGTGCTACGTACAGAAGTATACTGCGCTATTATATAGACAACCCGGCCAAAAGGCTAGCCTAACTCACTCGCGCGGACGTTTGTTCGGACAGGTCTCGTGGGCCCCGGAGAGAGGAGTCGCATCTGGATGGACCGGGCGTGTTTGCTATTCTTCTGCCTATCTGTATCTATCTATGTTGAGCGTTCAATATGACGATGGCGGCACGGCAGCAGCTTTTGTAAACTTGCGGAGGCAGCGCATACCGACAGACATTGTCAAAGGGGCGCATGATTCGTTACCTCTCCCGGCCACAACATGTCGCGCTCGAATAATTTTCGGAAAGGTCCCCGCTCCGGCTCGAACGCGCGCCAACAGGGCCTCGCCCACCGAAACAGGCGCGACTCCAGCCACAACGATTATACGATGTAACAGCCACCCACAAAACACCCATAACGGACGTATAACGGTGGCTACCGCATTCACACAGGCCATGGGCAGCACAGACTGCGCCTATCATACCCGAAACGCACAGCCTCGCCAGGGTTCCGCTCGTAGACTGGTCATGAGCGATGACACGGCATAACCTTCGCCTTCCTCTTCCACTAGCGCCACCTAGCCGCTGTCATGCGTCACGACCCCTCCAATACCTCTGACAACAACCCGAACGCACGCCAGCCTGGTACGCCCCGCATTGGTGCTATTAATAGCTGACGGGCCGACCGTGGCACGGCACCTTCCACGCATCCGCCGCCAGCATTACCGAGGGAACCACCTCTACGTTTTTCGGAAAGAGGCTCGTGTGTCCAAGCTCGTCGAGCGCGCCTCACCGATCTGCCATGACCGCTAACCAACCCCCTCGAATGCCGCCCGGCGACACCTTCACCTGTCCTCAGCCAAAAAGTGCGACAAACCGTTGAGCACCTCTGCGGCCCCCCGGCGACACCAAAGTGCTCCGCGCCGTAGGCCTTTCGCCTTAAGTTGTTTTTTTTCACAGGTCCAGTTTGCGCCGTGCGACGAAAAGCCCGGGCTTCCATCGCCACTCGCTATATTTACTACGGAACGCTGCGTCGACAGCCGCATGGGGCTCACCCCTGCCGACCCTCTCGTTTCGCGTTACGCCGACGCGTGTTTCTGTATACGTCTGATACAGAATGTTCGTGTCATTGATTCTGCGGCAAGAGTCTACTCTTCGGGTGTTACCTTCGTTCGTAAGTCGCCGCGCGTCGCGGAGATAACTCCGTTGCCCCACCACTCTTCTTGGCGAGGGTGTCGCGCCCCACCTTGCTCCTACCGCCCCCGATGCCTTGTTTCCAAGCACGTGGTGACGGTTGGTACGGGGTGCGGAAAGGCCGGAACCACAACCCCGAGTCCCGCTCTGATGCCCCACGCGGTGTTTCCTTGTGGCTGGCACTCTGCCCATTTTTTCCTGTCAAAGAGAATTCGGCAGATCTCGCCAACTCGTCCACATTATTCGACACGTCGGCAGGGCAGGAGCCTTCTCCGGCGGGCACCTACTTGCCACCCGCCCCGAGACCCGTTTTTGGAGTTCGCCTGTTGGGTCTGCAGCCCCACCTTCCGTCTTGGTGCATGTTATCATACCCCACATGCACCCCATTACAGCTAGCACGGCTTCAGCAGTGGCACGAGAACGTCCGACACTGCCCATAGAGCAACAGTAGTGGTGACTCCACAGCCTCCACCGAATCTCGCTCGACTGCACATCCGCCACATGGCCGCAGGCAATCCGCATATCTCGTCAAGCAGAAGCAGCATTTACTTAGAGCCCGCTCGTACCCCGCCTGTCTTTCGATCAACCGGCGTAGACACGTCACATTCTAGCAACTACGCCTCTCAGGAGGGAACCGGACTCGGACCCGTCTCGCGTGCGTCGGCGTTTCAGCGCCCCCGGAGGGCTACGCTAACGTTCCTCGTTTTTTTTCCCCTACGTGCGACCACGCCTGTCAGCAAGACACCGTGAAGTTGGCCCTGTCTCAAGCATCGGCGACTCCGTTTTCGCGCAGTGATTATTATTTCGCCCCATGTGATCAGGGCGACCTGTGGATCCTCCCCCCCCGCTACCGTTATGCCGTTGAAAATCTCGTGGCCGCAGCTCGGTCGTCCCCCTCGACATCTCTTTTCCGTCGTTGCGGTCACCGACAACTTCGCACAGTCGGCCTTTGATCCCACTCACGAGTATGCCACGGACCGGAACACGGCGTGCTATTTTGGAGGCCTCCTTCATTTGTGCTTGCAGTCGCCCGCACCGACATTTGTCGAGGATATCGTTTCGTATTTCGGTGTCCGGCGCGAAGCAGTTAGAATATACATGATGGTGGGGAAGGCTCGGCTGTTATAGGGGACCACCACATGTTGGGAGCGCGTTGTGAGCTCATTAGATTCGCAGCCGTACAAGCGCACAGGCCAAAGGGTACGCGGTGTCGACTAGGCTAGTTGAATGGGACTTGAGGACCATGATGGGCCGTGATGGCCTTGAAAACGCAGTTTTCGCTGGCGCTTTAGCCTATCTAACACAAACCTGCCAAATGAAACCGCACCTTTTGAGCAGGCGACACGACACGCTTATCTCCTGCAGCCAGCCCTTTTTGACCTCGTCGGACGTATGGACCCCCGGGCGGATGACCCTGATGCTTTCTAACCCCGGCGAATGGCGAGGGAAACAATTGATAGGTCAAGCTTCCTCCAGCCGTTCGCGGCAGTATTCGCGCAGATCAGGCCGGGTTGGCGCACCCACCCGTACTCCTTTCCTCAATTATTCACGCCGAACTCGTCCGTAAGAGTTTACAAGATCAACCCAGCGCCGCTGCCGCGCCCTTTGGCTTCGGCACGCCCTTTTGCCCAGATGTTCCCTCCTTCGGAGTTTTCGGCCACCGCCCCGAGGTGCTGGCTGACGTCGCCCCTTCCGTCGACCCCGCCCACGCAGCCCCACGCCTTCTTCTCTCAGAGCCCGGCCCTTGCCTTGTTGGAGGTGCGGTGCGACTACGCTCGATGACACTTTTTTTCGCCGTCAATGTTGCCGTCCACAGCGGAGCAGCCGCTTCGATGACGTTTTATGACGTGACGTTCCCGGGCACTGACTGGCCCCTCCCCCAAATTTTCACCTGACGCAACGTGTTGGATCGCATACATGCACATGCCCTCGGTCGGTGCCACCACCGCTAAATGTGAGGCAGAAGCTCCACTCCTCGTGGCCGGGGCGGCTACGTGTGTGCTACCAAGGTATATAGGGCTACGAGTAGTAAACACCGATTGTTTTGGGAGGCTCCTTCCTCGCTTTGAGGAGCTCTACACTGCTGTTATATAGTGAGTTACCCAAAAAAACTGATTTTGATAAATGATTGGATGCTTAGCCTCGGCCTATCGTAGGCAATGTTCGAATCGCATCGTAAAAATAACAATGGGATCAACACTTTTGGGTAGTTCCGCAGTTGAGTAGCCCCCGTCTGCCAGAAGAAAAAAAATATGTCGGAAAAAAATGCTACCCTTATCTTTGCCCTATCGTAGCTCGCGTCATCTTCTCCCTTGCAAACGATGACGACGACCAATCTCGTCTCGAGTATGCGTTTTTTTTTCGGATTCGGTCCGCCAACTTGCTCCATCGCTGTGTGGGCCTTGCGCTGTTCCTTCAGCGGAGCTGAAGTGCGTTAAGCTGTTTGGTTGCGATGTATATAGCTGGATGGGTTTCAGTGAACGTTTACCGCCCCCAACTCCCTCGCCCATCCGATCATCCGATCATCCGAGTTTTTTTGACGAGCTGGATTTATCCCCACCACGCAAGCCTCCACGGGTGCCTCGGCGTTTGTTGTACCCGACCCCCGACCCCCTTGCCTCTGATGGCGGTTTCTTATTTCGTTACGATGGTGCTGATGATGTTCCCTTTTCTCTACCGAGCCACATCTTCTCGCGGTTAACTAGGCCCGCGGTATCGACTCTCCAGCATTGACACAGGTCATCACCTTGTCGATATGCTTCCCCAGCAGACACTTTTTCTCTCGAGAATGGTACGGCCCGAGTACGTGGGAAAGGCCTGTGAACGTACACAATGCGATTTATTTTCTTATGTCGGGAATGTCACATTCATTACGACCCGTGGGTGTTTGGTGGTGGTGTTCTTCATTCGTATACAACCCTCCTCGACGAACATGGTATGACCGCACGTGCAACAAACGGACGCGTTCAACAGCGGCGATTAACTCTAACAGAACACTTTGTCGCTTCCGGGAGACAGGTCCCTCCCCTCGTTGGCGCCGCTGCCGACTTCGCGCCTGGTGGCCTTCTTGAAGTCGCCCACACTGCGCAAACCCCTCGTCGCTTCGCAGCGAGACCTCTGCACGTCCCCCGTCCTCTTCTCTTCGGACCCCGTAAACGTGTCCGAGGTCTCGGGCCGTTTCAGACTGACCCTCCGCGGGTGCTTCAGCCCCCTCCGGATTCGCCCTTTCCCGGACTCTCCGGCCAAAGCCCGCGCGCTTTCCATCTTCCACCTGCCGTCTAGTTTTCCATCAGATCACCGCGAGTAAGTACACGGTTCCTCACACGGCATTATTCACCCCTACGGGTCTTTACAAGTGGCTCGTCACACCACACGGCAGCAGCGTATCGGCCTCTTGGCCTGTCAGAGTATTCAATCACGAGGTTATCAGACTTTTTGGAGTAGATTGCAGCCTACCTCGACGACCGTGATCGTTTTAACTACTCTGATCCGTCGGCCTACATCAAGACGGTATATACGTGCTTTCTTTTCGTACGACTGCGAACGCATTTAAGTTCAAGTTCACACCCACCCTCGAAGGCTGGGTTTGGCGCTACGGACGTCATTTGTTCAGGCAATTAGCCCTCGGGTGTACGACACCAACGCAAAACAAAGTGTAAGGGATTTGGCCCACATGCCCATGCCTCGAGACTTGAGGCAGCTTGGCTCTCTTTTGAGTGGTCTGTTTGTGTTACCGCAAGTTTCTGCGGGGGTTACAATATCATATGTCCAAACGGACCCGCCTTGCCACCTCTCCCGTCTCAAAAATGGTACGATACGGAATTTCCATTCGGGCTCTCGCCATGGATATCATCGTGTTTGACATGTGCTCGCTGAGCTCTCCGGTCTGCCCACCTTGGTATTCTCCCAATTGGGGCGCTGTTGCCAACGGCTCTCGCGTTTTTTCGAGTGTACTCCGACGCTACGCAGCATCGATGGTTTTGGCGCTAGGTTTGAGCAAGAGCAAGCAGATCGATAGCTTCGTGCGAGCCCTTGTCTATACGTCAGCCGTAATACTCTCTACTCGGAGAGATGCTAGATTTTTTTCCGCTCGATTGGGAAGCCGGCAGCATGGTATAAGCCGTCAAGCGTCGTCTAGGCTCCCTTTTTGGGGGGGATAAGAACATCCACCCTTGTTTTTTTCCAACTTTACGGAAATTGAAACTATTTTATTTAGTAGTAGCGATGTCGATGTTGGGTGACCACGACCACAGCACACGCATCAGGCGTTTGGGTCGCATATCTCACCGCGTTCGACTACGCCCTCGAGTACCGCAAGGGAAGCGCTAGTAACGTGTACTCGACTTTTCTGTCCCCGCCTGCCGCAACCCGCCACCGCCACCGCAGTGGGTCTAGCAGACTCACCCCACCCCAGTGGCCGATATGGGGAGCCGTGCTGCGGTAGGGGTTTGCATTTTTTTCAGCGGAGGCGTTCATCAGTTCTCGGAGGAGCTCCTTGTATCAAATATGTCGGGAGACAGGACTTTCACCCCTTGACAGACAGCAGCTTTGCCTTGACATGCCGTGACTGACACCAAACTACTAGGTTTTAGTGTGGAACACTTCGGCCCTATACCCTTGACGGCGCATGTTTTTTCCTCGCTTGACATGTCTCCCGACATCTTTGCCTTGTATGAGGAGCTACCCGGCATGTTTGTGGATGTGACACGTCTTTTACGAGATAATTCGTTAGATACACTATTCCCTTCGGATTGGATACTGCTGTGGCCTCAGATCACAAGATTTATGGAAATATGGTGTTGGTTAGTGTAGTGATGAGCCTCAGGATGTTTTTGGTGCTATATACGTACTCGTACCCTTACCGTAGCACTCGTTTGGGGCTGTATGCGTCATCCGTGCTTGCGGCCAGCGAACTCGCTCTCCCCCGGTGCCCGGACCAGGCTTGTATAGGTTGGTGCTCCCCCGACCCGATAGTTCCGTTATAAAGTGGGCTCCTGTTCGCCATTTCTTGGTCTAACGAGATTTTCGCGATCCACGGGTTACGTGTGTATGAGAGTTAACGACCTTTCTGCTGCTACGGGGAGATTTGTCGGTCGTGCTTGTCACTACCAGGAATCGCCGTCCCGGTCGTGCGGCCAGTTTTGGCCGCCACCGACATCGCCTTCGCTTTGGTTTTTGGCGCGCCCTCTGCCTCCTCTGCCGCGGTAGATAATGCCCAGCTTTCTTATTTATTTCGGCAACGAGCGCTACGAAGATTGCCGACTCCGCCGTGACCTCTCGTCCGGCCCGGAGTCCGTTTCCTTTTCCGCTGTCCCCCCGGACCCTTCGCCGCTTCCGGCTACAATACGTTCTTCGGACAGCAACTTCCCCTCGGCCGTGCGGAACCATGCTGTCAACTACGAGTGTGACTTCTGACGCCGCGGAGCCTTTCGTTCATCGGTTCGACGGGTTAGCACCTCACCGCGTATCCCAACGCCGTACTCCATTGTCTCTCTCCACGATAGTATGTGCAGCGAATCATGACAACGCCGCGCCTCTCTGGAAGCCCCCGCTTTTGATACTTTGGACCCCCGGCCGGAACCCCCTCCGTCGCTACGGCGGACTGTGATACTCTCTCGGTGCTTCCGCCCAACCACAATTTTGTGATTCCACCGCTCGTGCATTATTCACACTTCGACTGGAAACAAGAGCAAGAGGAATGATGATGTAGCGGGGTTAGTGTGGACTGCCAAACCATTGTATCGAAGTTAGGCCAAACCGTTAGCACTGCCGATGAAAACCACGACAACTACATTCCATGTCAATTTTTGAAAGAAAAATATTGGCTGGCTTCTATCCCTCCCCGGTCGATTTTTTTACCGTATTTCTCCCCCACACTACCAACGCCCCTCCTTTTCGAGGGCTGACTCCCATACCACCCGACAACGGCATCGTCCCTCCTCGATTGTGCGTAACCCGACCTCACTGCTTCCCCTCTCTTTGCTTGCAAACGATCGTGAAACGAGGCGCGCGGCTTGTCCTTTATTTAACAGTGCACCTGTTCGTTTTTATTTGTTAACGTTGTTGTTGCTTATTCGCCCTTGGGCTGTGTAGGATTTGCCACTAGACGGCCTCCTACCACCTTGGCACGACGCGCATCCTATGCGCATGCTAGAATATTGTTTTTTTTCTGGCGGGTTGGTATGAGCAGTTGTACTTGTTGGTGGTTTTTCCACCGTCTGAAGTGTCAAGGGTACGGATGTCAAACTTCGCGCGGTTGACGGTCCACTGTCGTCCCATTGTCTCGATGGACTTTGCCTGCTGGGCCCGGACATCGCGATAAGCGCCGAATTTTTCGGCCTTCTCTCGTTCCCGTCCTGAGGCGGTAACACGTACACCTTGCCATTTCCTTTGGTCGTTTCAGCATTCGCAAGGGTGTATTCGCTGTCACGCTTGCCGACTCTACGGGTGAAGATACTGCGAACGTCCTGGCTTGCTCTACTCACAAGGCAGAAAGGTTGGGAGGAGTTCTGTCAGCGTGTGGTCCTCGCGAAGGCGTTTTGCTTTCGCTTGCTTTTCCCCGCGTATGCCAAGAGTCATACGAGCAGCAGTACTTCAGACGACAATTTGTTATTTATCGCTTTCCTTGCTCGCCGTGCCCGGTACCGTCTGGCCAGCCCCCCCCCCCTCGGTGATCCTCTAACTCTAGGTCCACCGCGGTGTCTCCCGCTCCCGCTGTCCTTTTCTACACAACAGCACGAACACATTGCGCTAAGTAAGAATACCCCGAACCACAATTCATGGGTATTTTTTCTCCCGAGTGGTAACGACCTCAAGGTGTCCGTGGTCGTCGTTCCCGGTGACTGCTTGCCTGGGTCCCTCTCGGCGACTCCGGCGCCAGGCCCAACGCGGCACCTCCCACTCCTGCCGCCTTTTTTTACTCTACAAACCCATTCCGGCAGGTTAAAAAAAGCATCGAAACCGAACACGTATTGGTGCTACCTCTCTCGCGCGGCAACGCCGGTGCGGGTCGAAACATTAGCATTGTCTCCTCCGCCGTCCCGCCGCCGCCGTCGCGTGCATCGAACCATGCAGTACCGCTGCTGCACCGGTTGCCGGTGCTGCGTGTCTCGATGACTGCCATCATGGGGTCGAAACTGTAGTGGGGTTCATCCCTCCTCGCCCTCCCACTCCTAACCGCTGCCGCTTCGGACACAACTGCGCCCGATTCCTGTGCCTTGCCGTTCCCCATCACTACCTATTCTTCAGACCCGCCAAAACGAAAGCTTAACGAACTCCGGGACCCTCGACAGGCGTCCTGTTTCTTATCATGTCCACAGTCTTGCGTTTAGCCGGAATGTGCCAGGCCCACGTTTCGGTTGGGTCCGTAGCCTCACTCTGCTGCTCTATGTTTTCGTCCTGCCTGGTCTTCCCTTCCCTTCCCTTCCCTTCCCTTTTCCCGGTGGGAACAACATAATGATCACTCGAGCGCGTCACCTAGTCCCCACAGCCGCCACAGCTAGCGCCTAGCAGGTTCAATGCGGATAGCGCCCCCCCCCCCGCCAGGTTATGCAATAGGCTGCCGCCCACCCATGGTAACTCGTAGACGTGTGCACCGTCGTCGCCACTGCCGCCGCGTAAGACTCTGGATGGCATGCTTACTTACCATTGCTGCATCATACTTTCACTCCGACAACCATTTGGTGCATCATACTTTCACTCCGACGCTGTTTTAGTGTTTGGCCGGGACATTTGTGCGCTTTTTTGAGTGCTTCCTCCGTCGACGTTTGGCGCGTCCGACGCTTGGCCGAGGTTAGCTCGGGGGTTAAGATGTTCTGGCGGTGTCTCTGGGCCCTCGTGCGCGTGACGAAACAGATGATGCGTGCGTGTGCTCCTCAACTTATGATTCCTATGTACGTAGGACGGACGTGAAGATGGAGCATCTCCGACCCATTGTCAGCACAACTTACCCTACCTCCTGGTAGATATGTATATATATATATACGACTGAACATAACATGTATGTGTCTATCAGATGGTAGGGAGGAACAGGGAGGGAGCGTTCTCGTTTGTTGCCTGCCTTAGTCATTTGACCATTGGCCACGCATACCTTTCGAGAAGGAAGATAACGGGCGGGGAGGGGGGGGGGTGTAGTACTAGATATTCATGCATGGCCGTAGTCGTATGACCGGGGGGGGTAGAGGATTGAGCAGGAGTAGGAGTAGGAGAAGGGGCAGGAGCAGGAAAAGGAGTAGGAGCCACCACGTCACGAGTTAATAAGCAACCGAATATTGTACTACATTCCGCAAATCCGCGGATTTGTGTGCTGTTGTTGTTTGTTATGCTTGCGTTTATCATCCGGCAATCGATGACATGTGCAGTATGGGCTTCAGCGTTGATCACCCATAAACACTCCCCGAAATAAGAAATAAGGAAAAAAAACAAAATGGAAAAAAAAAGCACAACGATTGTATGAGCGTGATATTATAGGTCCCCCAGAGTTAAATATTTCTGAAGACATTACATATTTATGTTGCACCCACAACAAGTCCAAGCCCATATCATCACATACATACTCGTTCCAGGTATATATATATATACTCGTACTGTATGCAAGATGGTGGTGGTGTTGGTGATGACTCTTTATTTGCTCTTTACTTCTACTCAGCCGCTTTTTTACGTAACCGGCGGCCCTGAACCATACTCGTACATACATACGCTAGACGACCTCATCAGCAATCCTAGGAATTTCTCTTCTACTGCCTGTTGGCCTGATGATCTATCTTGATGTGATGTATCCCAGCAAAAGAAAACGAAACATACATCATGTACAACGTAACCGGTACGATACAGGAGGAAATTTGGAATTCTGCTTACGTACGAGCACGATGATATTCTTCTTCTTCTGCCGACTGTTGAAATAAGCATAGTAACATCAGTCGTCGTCGTCGCAAAGTCAACCACTGCTTCTATTACAGCAGTATAGTGAGTACAACAGTACAGAAATTAAGCGAGGGTTCATTTCCGGAGCGCTCGGAATAAAAACACCACCACCACCACCACCACCACCACCAGATAGATCGTGCTGCTCGTACGCGTACAGAGTTACGGTATATAGTAAGCAAAAATCCCCGGGGCATAATCCAGGGTCCGGTCGCAATAAATACGAGGTTGACACGTTGACACACACATAATCTTACTATTGATATGTGATAACTTGGTGTGGGTACATATAATACTACTGCCTGTAACACTTATTCCTGTACTTGGCACGTATATATATACGATATTTTTCGCTCTCCAACCAAGCTCACAGAGTCCCGTTCGGTCTCCTACGAGTAACGCGCAGGAATGGTCGGCGTGCCACATGCCACATCATTGCAATATTCCACAGCTTCATCAGTTAGTTACTTACAGTAGTTGGTTGGCTTAATGTCAACGGATCTATTTAGGCAAGGTTTTTGCTGCGCAAAGCCCTATAAGCATGGACGGACACGGCCGAGAGCCACCGAGCCAAGAAGGCTTGATGCTTTTATTTATCGCCCCTTCTTACGACGGGGGAACATGATTATTATCAGAACCAAATATATATTAATATACCAGGTATACCATAAATAAGATGCTTATATATAATATATATATAAATATGTATACAACATTATGCTACGCGTAGTGAATAAATAAAAAGTGTTCCGTTTGTATTTTTAGAATTTTGTGGACGACGAGAAAATGGAGTGTGTGTGTGTGTGTTCTTCACATTAAACCTTCCTTTCTACCCGTCGACATCCAGCACACCCAGTGTCCGTGCCGATTCTTCATCCTAAAAAGGTACCAGTTCTGTGGTCACAAAACTACGACACAGAGATACTACACTCAGTGCAGTAAGCAGAGCAGACAATGCAACGCCATATACGACAGGCAAGACCTACCCTGCTAGCAATCCAGGTGCATGCAAGAGAAAAAAAATGAGGGTGTAATTTATACGTTGGGTTTACCTTGGTTTATATATTATACTGCACTGACTGGTAATTATTCTATAATAAGAATATTAACTCTACGCACTGACGCAGCAGTGGAGAGGGAGGAGAAGAGCTGTACTTAGTGACCCCGGATCTGAGTTACGACTATGCAAGAGGGAGTGAGAACAGAAGGGCGAAGATAATAAATGGGATGAGGAAAAAAAAAACATGGACGAACGAGAAGAAGAGAAGAAGACGTCCCGGTCGCCGACCACCCCGGCCATCCATCCGCCAGTTTTGAGATTTTTTTGTACTGCACTGCACATAACCAATATATATGTATATTGTACTCTAATTCCTAGTAATTTGTCCCCACAACGGGACTGCAGTCCTAAACGGGTAAATTAATGTATTGCCGTAATAATGCGAGTAAACGCCCCCTCCCCCACGGCGCTTCACAAGGGGAACTATCGTATCACGTAGTGCTCCCATTATTGCTGTCTCGGGAAGTGGCCACACCAGAAATTAAATTAACTCATTGAAGCTGTCGTCCATATATACGCAAGTCCGCCTCAGAGGAGGTTCTTAGCAGGATGCAGCTCACCCTCCATGCAACTCGCCCAATACCTCACGGCGCAACGACGCTGTAAAACACGCCTCTCACTGCGTGAGCTAGACAACCAGGGTACCGTTTTTTTTTGTTTTTTTTTTGGCGGTCACCCACGCTGGCGGTCTTGTTACATCATTTGTGCGGGGTTGAGAACCTCATCTCCGCACAAGGGGAATGATCGTATCACGGAGTGTGTATATGGTAAGGCATCCACGAGGCAGATACATAGTGATACCCATTGCTGTCTCTGGAAGTGGCCACACCAGATATTAAATTAACTCATTGAAGCTGTCGTCCATATGCAAGTCCGCCTCAGAGGCGGTTCTTGGCAGGATGCAGCTCACCCTCCATGCGACTCGCCCAATACCTCACGGCGCTTCGCGCTTGGTGCAAGCAATGTCTGCCTGGTTGGTGAAAACCCAACCAACGTGCTGCGTCCCGGCATCGAAGGGATACGAGGGTCTATGGTCTTACGATTATACGGCCATGCACGACAAAACATGAGGAGCCCCCCCCCCCCCCCCTCCCCCCCCAACTGGGGCCGACTTTTCGAGTTCGATAACCCCGTAACAAAGAAGTGGATAAAGCTTAGCGGGAAGTAGACATATATAGGAGGAAGTTAGACTTTGCGCATGGATAGGTTTCCTTTGTTTTCGTGGTTTTCTGCTTTCGGGAATGTTATGAGTGATCAACGTTGAAGCTCGTCATGCTGCACATTGTCGGATGGCAAAGATGATAATAAAAGAAGGTGCCAATACCAAACGACACCTTTTGGGACATCCCTCGGTTTAAGAGACATCTGTTCTGTCCAACGCCACTAACCAGCCACCCTTTTCAGCGCTGACGTTATGAATGTATTCATGCCTCTTGCTGTGGAGATATCGAGCTCGAAAGAGTCGGTTCGTTGAGGAGGAGGGGGGGGGGGTTACGCGCGTTGTTACGGTGTATATCATAGATAGCTCTGAACACGAGACCGAAGGCGCGCTTTTTTCAGCTTGCTGTTGTTCTTCTTGCATGTATGTTAAATTGTACGAAATGTATGCGCATGCAACACAACATGCAAATACGTCGCATGCATGTGACATCATACCGGTGTGTCTACGATCGTATATATCCGTGCTCTACTACTTGTTGTACATACTGATATTTTAGTTGTAGTACTCCGTACACCGTGGTATACACTGCTATTATAGTACTACTACTACTACTACTGCTGCTGATTGCTGTAGTTACAGGGCTGAATTGGCTGACTCATGCAAAATCGCCGATTACCCGATGACCAATAAATCCCATAACATACTGTAGCTTCAACACTGAAAAGCATTCCAACGACGATCTTGGGTTAATTAAGGAGCCCGATCATTCAGACTGTATTTCAGCCCCCCCCAAAAAGTGCTATAATACCCCTATCGTAGCACGTGTCCACCACTACAACAACAGTATACAGTAGTAGTATACTAGTTAGTTGTTAATGGGTTCGAGATATTACGGGGGACCATAGTAAATGGAACCACATATTGTAAGTAAAAAAAGATAAATGTATGTGTGCCGTAGGTCCTATTCACTATGGTCCCGCGTAATATGGATCAGCTGCCTCTACCTCCGAGGCGCGCAAGCGCCAACACTACGCTCGTCCGGGGACATGTGTCCTTCGACGAACGGAGTCACAAACTTACCACTTTATTAGCGGTGGAAAGCTTTGGGCGTCTCGGGGTAGAGGGCAGCACTTTCATTGACCAGCTGGCTGCTAGTGTTGTGGGGGGGAGGGACGGTGGGTCGATGGCTAGGAAAGGGGTGGTGAAAGAACGCCTGTTGCAATTCGTCTCGGTGACCACACGGGTCGCCCTTTCCAGGAGGGTTTCACGCTTCAAACTTCAGCTCAGGGGCCGCCAGGAAGCGAGGAGCAGCAGGGGAGGGGGGGGATGACAGACCCACACCGATGGCGTGGGGATGGAGCTTGGATGCGGCTTAGGACTTAAGAATTGAACGTAAAGAGTGCATATTGGGAAGAAGGAGGGAGCAAGGACAACAAATGGAGTATTGTGGATAAATCTTGGCGGGAAGCAGACATAAAAGGGTGTTAGACTGTACGCATAGGTTTCCTTGGTTTCCGTGGTTTTCTGCTTTTGGGAATTTTATGAGTGATCAACGCTGAAGATCATGCTGCACATTGTCGGATGGCAAATATAATAATAATATATATTAAGGATAGCTACCATGCTAGCCAGCAGTAGCCAGTAGTCTATACCGAGTCGCTGATCGGTAACATAGCCGCCTGTAGCGAGTAGGCCACAACAGCAGTACAGAGTGCTACGGCAGTACAAGCAGCGGTATGTCCAATGCCGGTTCACAGCAGTATGCGGTGGAACCCTGTTGGATAAGTTATCTCGGATATATGCGGAAGAACCCCGAAATACCGTTTAGGGTCCAGCCGAGGTTTTTTGTTCGAATTTTAGTCTTCACCGCATGCGAGGGGTCTTGAGTCTTGAGACTTGGGAGTTCCGTGATCGATCGACCGTGCACACGCACTCTCCCTCACTCCTCTTCTTCTCTCCTCCTCCTCTTCATCCTTTCCTCTTGAACAAGAGTGATAATAAACACACTGGCCTGAGCGCCATTCTTTTTTCTATATGAGTTTCTGAGAGCTCAAGCTCGAGCAACAACCAGTTGGTTTGACACCGGCTGAAGTGCTTACCTCTGCGGCGGGCTGCCTGATCTAACTCAGGGGCCGCGCACACACGCCCACGACGGGTAATACCTCAATAATATAGTCATCATCATCAAATAGTTTACGTGGGGCAATCGGCGGGGTTCTGCGTCGTCTGTCTCTGCATCTGACTGACGCTAGATATACCGTAGATAGATACTCGTATAGGTCTGTGAGCTTTATTGAGTTGGCTGACTAGAATAAGTCGCTGACTACGAGTAAGTCATTTTTAGTTGGCTACGATAGGTACACCAATATTATTTGTAGTTAGTCTGCTGGATGTCGACGGGTAAAAAGGACGGTTTAATGTGAAGAACACACACAGTTAGTAAGTTGCGTGCGGTAACTTGCGGAAATCTTCGTTTTTGTGTCTCGCCTTATTCTGTTTTTTTGTTGCAAGTGTCATACATCGGAAAAACGAAGTAAAGTCAGATAGGTGCCTCACTTCGCGAAACCCCACTACCAACTAACTACATGCCCGTGAAGGCCACGGCTAGCTCACTCACACATTCCTGTAATGGTATGGGCTAGGAAGGCCGGTAATTACCTCTGCATAGGTAATTGATCCGTTTTCGTATAACTTGGATAGGGGATACTCTGTGTCTCACCCAGTCTTATCACATTCCTATAGCTGACACGGTTGTTGTGTGGCTTGACGTGTGTGTATACTATTATATATAATGTATTCTTGATAAACACTGAGTCAGTTTTAGGTACCGCAGTAGTAGTGGCTATAGCTTAATGACAAACCGTGAAGTCCAACCAAGGCATGCACGCCTTACGCACAACCCTATTATCACAGCGGTAGTGACCCCTTTATAGTGCCGGTTGCCCACTATAGTGCCTGCGTGTGGGATCGCTTGGCACAGATAGGATCTACCAGTCAGTGTGGTAGTGCGCGGAGTAGTTAGTGCCGGTTGCCGCTACAGATAGTGCCGGTATTGTTGGCTGGCGCATACATGATCGGCACTATAGGCACTATAGAGGCACCATTACTACTACTATTGTTGTTGTACTGTAGTAAGAATTGGGGAAGGCCGAGTAGGGGATAAGAGTTGGACGGAAGAAGGATAGCAAATAAATGATTGTTTTTTTCTGCCTAGAGTAGGGGAGGAAATGAGTTCGAGGATCATTGCTTTGAGACTTTGTGTAGGCCGGTGGTTGCGAAGGTTCTTGAGGTGTGGGGTGTATCGCCGATCTCTTCATGAACAAGGGGAACACAATTTGGACGAATTCATCACATACTTGGTTAGATTTTTTTATTGAAAGGCGCACACAAGTACACGTCACCCTTCTTTCAAATTTGATTGGTGAAACGTCGGTTACGAGTCGGTAAAGAACATCCATACACAATGGGGACTGCATTGTTGGTATATATAAGTATACGTTTGTCAAGTACATGATCTATTATGGGAATGATTGATAGGTGTAAGTGAACGGTATGATGATTGAAATAAAAGAAGAGCTGCACATTATTGTCAGATGGCAAATGGAATAATAACCATACAAAAATAATGGGGAAGGCGAATGTTACACCTTGACACCCTACGAATGTAGAACTGCGCCCACCCACGTTTTGAGGCTGAAGTACAAGCATCACGGAGGGCCATAGTAGTAAAATAGGACCAAATATTGTTAGTAAAAATACAGTAGGTAAACATATAGGATTTTGTCTGTACCGTAAATCCTATTTACTATGCTCCCGCCCCGTTATCGTACTACTTTCTGCAGCTGTTACAGTTATAGCTGTCTCTGCAGTGAGTGGTAAGATGGTTACTACCAAAGATGTCAGGAGACGGAGACGGCACTTTCAGCCTTTGACTGACGGCAATTTGTCTTTTTTAATCCTTGACTGACGCCAAACTACTAGGTTTTAGGGTGGAACACTCGGATCCACACGCTTGACCGATGCCCGTTTTCCCTTGACTGACCGTCTCCTGACATCTTTGGTTGCTACTACGTAGACTACAGGTACGTAATCCCTTTTAGATTTCACAGCGTGGAAACAAATTCGAAAAAAAAAAAAAATGACGTTTTCAGCAGAGCAGTACGCATTATTAGTCACGCGAATCAGCCGGGGGTCGGAGCTATATGGGCTACGACTCTCCAAGAAAAGGACTGGAGGGTCATAGCCCATATAGGGTCGGAGCTGGCGAGCTGTATATGTTTCTATGCATGTAGGCATGTAGGTGATGTGTTCGAAGTTCGAAGTGCAACGACGGGGAAAGAGACGTATGACACACGCGCGCAGCACTACTACTATTTACGGGGGCATAGTAAATAGGACCTACGTGCGGTACACACAAGAAAAACTATACTTTTTTTTTTCCATTTTTTACAATAACATTATTTATTAATGGTCCTATTTACGATGTATGATGGTCTCCTGGAATATACTTATTTATTTACTTGGAACGCTCTTCCTGCAAGCAGAAGGTTGATACGACACGACCGTGCGCCCTTGTTTGTCGATTTATATAGTGGAGTCGTCATGGGTCCCAACTTGGTCCCAGTATACCTGCGCGCGTAGTAGGTACAAGAAGCACAGACAGGCTTAACGGCTCCCTTTTTTGGGCATCCCTTTTTTGGGCATGCGCCCAAGTATTAGAGGATAACCCACCTGGGATTATCACAGCAGTCAGTGTGACATTTGTTTAGGAAAAAAATCCCGGTCTAATTTCAAGTTCGTTCGAAGCGTGTCCCTAAAACGTATCCATATATATAGGTGGTGCAGTTGCACACGGAGGTGGGGTTGTTACCCGGGATCAAGGCAATTCTCATTTTTTTGTGTCGAGAACCCCTCCCCCGGTCCCGATGTATGTACGACAGAATCATATGATACACACATAATATACCTGGCACATTGTGTGGGGTGTGTTGGAGCATATTGTTCGTTCCTTGTTTGTTCCAGCGATTCCCTAACTGCTACCACTATAGTAATACTTATAGTGGCGGTCTGACCTCCTGTGGCGCTTCATCACTCAAGGCAGGCAGGCAGGCACGCAGGCAGGCAGGCAAAGCCAGTAGTGGGTTGGCGATCAAGGGAAAAATCTAGAGCACACAAAAATCGACCGGTTACGTTTATAATCTCCTGGCCGACGTAGGTATGATATTGATATAATATTGATATCATACTATTGTGTACCAAGTTACGTATGCGTATACTGCTGCTGCCGTTCGTTATGGTTCTAACGGACGGCAATGTTTGGATTACTCACGCCCAGGGTTGGTTATATTACTACTGCTGTAGGCTTCTCCGGTACGTGGTGCGCGAAGCGCACCAGGGGCCGTAGGCCTTGGTGCGACCCCGCACACCGAGCCGCAAAAAACGGACATTATTATATACAGTACTGTGTATGCGTAAACAATGCGTAAATGTGCTCAAAATGTGCGTATTTACGCGCTCCTTTTATTACCCTCTAGTAGTAGGGGGGCATCCGGCTCCTTCGACCATAAATAAACACTGAAGTAAATTTACCGTAAATAAAAACTAAAGTACACTGATACGAAGACAAAAAACAAACGAACGAAAACGAAGCGAAACGGACCCAAAATATTTTTCGACTACAGCGAAATTACTGGGGGGGGGGGGCGTACTCATTTGTTGCTTGCCTTAGTCATTTGACCATTGACCACGCATCCCTTTCGAGACGGGGGGAATCGCCTATGGCGAAAATGACCCCCCCCCCCCAAAAAAAAATGCCTTCGGCGAAAAGGGGGTCGCACAATTTATTTTGCCTGCGGCGAAAGCAAGTGCAAGCCGCATATTGACTCCCACCACATGGTGCGCTAAGCGGAATTTTCGCATAAAAAAAGTGCGCCAGTGCACCGCCGCACGCCTCAAGTATGGATAACCCTGCTCACGAGATACATATGAGTAGAGCATACAAAGGCTCCCCTCCCGGACGTGGCTGGGGTAATGGCACAGGGACCTAATGAAAAAGCACCCAACAATGGTATACCGGGACTATGATAGAGAACGGTATCTCCCAGTCGGTTTTGTTGCGCCTTGAAGGGCTGACTTCATTCCCTATACCGTCAACTGGCGGAGAAACCATCGGTGTACCGTTTTTTTGTTTTCGTGAGGAAATGCGGACGGGCAGACGTTTGGACGTTCCCTTGTAGAACCCCTATAGGTAAGCCTAGGGAATGCCGAATGCCGCTCAACCCGGCGGGGAAGAATGAACAACGAAAGGGCACCGATGTATTTCGATATATAGGGAGGTGTTCGTGTCTTAGCTCACAGTAAAATGTGCAAAAAATAAAACAAGCGCCGGCAGGCGGTGCTTCTTTGTTACTCTTGCGGCGGGCGAGCGGCTGAAAAACTTTCAGCAAAGCAAAATTAATGATATACGCCTGAAAACATCGAATGTTCCAGCCAAAGCAAAAAGTTGATTTGACTGCCTGAAAACCTCCAGCAAAAAACAAAAAGTTGACTTGCCTGAAAACCTTTCAGAAAAAAACAAACAAAAAAAAGTTGACGGCCTGAAGAAAACCTTCCAGTATACACGAGGTACGAAAAGCAAAACGTAGACAGCCTGAAAACATTCGAAGCGACTAAAAAAGCTGGCTGCCTGAAGAAAGAAAACCTTGCAGAAAAAACAAAACAAGACAAGTTGACGGCCTATATTAAAAAAAAACGTCGCGAAGCAAAACAAAAAGTGGACTTAAGCCAGGAAACAGGAAAAAGAAAATTTCCCAGCGTTACAAAAAAAAAAAAATGACTGCCCACTCGCTCCGTTCGCCCACCGTCCATACACCTACACGCCGATACTGGCTGATACAGCAGAAATACCAAAATATTATAGTGCATCAGTACAAACCTATCATAATGATGAAAAACACCCGGAACGAGCAATAAAGGGGCCGTTTCTTATCTCGGATGGAGAGAATCCCCCCGTACAACGATGCTTATCGAAACAAGTCTGCGGGTCCAGAGTGTGGAAAAACACGACGTTCGAATACGAGGAGGGTGGTGCGTGACGCACGGAAATAGGGTTCATCATCTCTCGACCCGTGCGCTCTTTGCTTTGGATATGGAGCCCGGCTCCAATAAACCAACCCTACGAATGATGATAAAAAAGTCGAAAATTGAAAATTCGAAAATCAAAATTCGAAAATTGAAAAAAAGGAAAAATTCGAAAAATATTCTCAAAATTCGTGTTGTATTGTTAAGCTGCCAAGATAAGAGGTTTACATATACCTACGGCCAAACACACGTTACATGCATGTTGGTATCGCCCCGACAAGAGGCGAATTCTCAGCATGGAAGAGCAAACTCGCGACTGGCTACAGCTAGCTATGTATAGCTACGAAGAGCAGAAAACGTGTGCCAACCAAAACGTCAAGCCTGCGCTGCGTCTGCTGCTGCTAAGTAGCGTGGCACGAGGAAGTGTAGAGCAATACCTACAAGTACATTCATTGAACCAGCAACAAACAGCGGATGACTCGATCGAGCACTATGTACTCTGATGTGTCCGCTGCCTCTATCTTCTTCACTTTACGACAGAGTAGGGCCGCAACAAGCTCATGAGGGAACAGCAAGCACGGAGCGTTCGAAAGCAAACACGCCTCCACACAAGCACGTGACACGCCGCACCGCACGGTTCTCAAGGAAGGGAGGGGGGAATCAAAACAAAATGAAACCTGGTGTAAAAACAAAAACGCGAAGTAATCATTGGCTGCTCTGGTGCGCGACTAAGGGGCGGGGGGGAGGGGGGGGGTAAAGCCAAAACAAGCAGAATTTACCGTCCGTCCGTGGACGAAGCCTAGATAGGCTCAGCGACTAATCATGACGCATGCACGGACGGCATAGCGTCGGTTATAAAAAAACAAAACAAAAAACAAGAGCACACGCCCACCCTCTGGCGCTCTGCTTCGTACACCAACAACACAAGCACCCACGAGAACGCACACGTATTACCGGTACATATACCGGTACATACGTAGCAACAACAGCGCCTGGCTTTTCCGCACCAGTCGCATACATAAGGCCATGGGGCCATGTACGTATGATGTGAAACGAGCTCTCGCAAGGAAGACAATAAAAGCAACGTGTACATATATCATCTGCGTGTGCGTATAGACGAGTCGCCACGAAGATCTTCTAGAAGGACTGGACTGCGTTCCATCGCAAAATTCAGCGAGAATCCACCACTACCACACACAATCCCCCTCCCGCCAACCCCAACGTCCTCCTCTTCGTCCTGCCCCCCCACCCCCCGCCCCCCTCCCCCCCCGCCTTCCTAGCGCTCCTTACTGCCGCACTGGGTGCAGTGAAAATGTTTATATACAGTTGCTACCGTGGTACAACGACCGAAGACAAAACGTCCCCCCCCCCCCCCCTCCCCAAATCTAACCACGAGGGGGGCCAGAGATACTGTAATAATAAGCTACTAAGAGGTACTACGCTCTTATATTAATAGCTGTTCTTGACTTAAGAGTACGTCTTGTGATATATACGATACCTCCCGCAAGGCTTTCGTTCTACTTCTGGCTCACTTCTGAGCTCTGTGAATCGAAATCAATGCACAAAACTTTTAAGTACACAACAGTATTATAGTAAGACGTACTATCAATAAGTCAAGGGCGCGTACGAAGTAAGTCGTGGTACAGCAGCAGTAGAGTACACCACGTGAATCTAATATTAAATGTCTCCAGACTCGCGACAAAATATCAGTTGACGGCCGCACGTACGTCGGCACGCACGTACGGCCGCAATAATGTCACCCTCCCCCCCCCCCCCCAACCGCAGCCCCCAACCCCCCAACCCCCCTCCCCCCCCCCCCCCCCCCCCGCCCCCTCCGCTCACGAAAGAAAGCACAGCAAGCAGCTTTTTTTTCTTCGTGAACTTCTTGACGAGAAGCCTGTGCCATCGAATGATCGTTGCCAACCAACAAATAAACACGGTTTTCACGACAACAAACAAAAAAAGTACATCAACAGCAACAACAGCACCAACACAAAAACAACAACCGCAACCACAACAACAGCAACGAAACACCAACGACCGTTTTGTTTGGCCATGTTCGTTCGTACCAGTAGCCTGCCGCGGTACAGCTGAGCAGTAGATAGAGGTGTGCGATGTGGGTGTTCGACGCTGCTGCTGCTGCTGCTGCTGCTGCAAATTGCGACGACTGACATTTTTCGAGCAAACAAGAAGAGAAGAAGGAAGGGCGACCCAATCACGAGCGCTGCTTGCTGCTTCTTCTCCACCACCTCCAGCTGCAGCACCCTCCGCTCTTCTTCCCCAAACCCTCCTTGGCGTCCCAGTTCTCGCCGTCCGTCCTGTCCGCTTGGATCATGCTCGTCTGCTTCTCCACCACCGCCTGCCGCTCGTCGGCCTCCGGCGCCGTACCCGCTCCTTCCCCTTGAGCGTGGTTTCGGTTCTCCTGTCCGGGAGCTGCGGCTGCTGCCGCGGGTGCTGCAGAGATTGTTGTGGTCGCGTCAGCCGCTGCTACTCGACCAACAATGTCGCCGTTCTTAAGGTTGGACACGTTGCTGGTGCCATCATCGGCCGTTAATTTTCCGTTTGCGTCTGCAACAGCAATATCAGCTGCTGCAGCAGCACCGGCAGCAACAGCAGCGGCATCGGCAGCGGTAGCGGCAGCGGCAGCGCGAGTTTCGCCGCATCGAGCGATCTGCTCCTCTTCCTCCTTCCTCTCTTCCGCGCGTTCGTTGAGATGGTGCTTCGACGCAGACACGTCATTCTCCACGCAGTCCGATCGCCTCACCTCCACGCGGATGTGGGGCATGGAAGAAGCCAAGAAAAACCCAGGCCTGCTTGGGCGGGAGGGGCCTGGGATGAAGTCACTGGAGTCCGGAAGTGACAGGTCCGGATGCTGTGACTGATGCGCACAGCAGGGACAAAGCTATGACCCCGCCGGTAAACGCTGGTAGCTGCTGCTGCGTGCGCGCCGGACACCGCGGAAACGAACCTCGCGGTGAAGGGATCACGGATTCCCGTCCGGCTCGTTGCGCTTCGCAGTGCAGTACCCCTCACTACAAGCACAAGACCACCACAGGCAGCACTGTATCTCTGTTTCGCGCAGGATGTGTGACCGACAGGTGTGCGTGCTTGGTTGGGATTTTCGTCGAGAGGGCCAGGCAGCATAACGCCAACCGAAAACATACAAACTCCCCCATTTTTTTTTTTTCAAGCAACAGCAAGCAAGACGCAACACCTTGCCGTGTGATCTTGGGCGGAACCAAGCCATGCAGCAAGTCGCTAGACCAGATTTCTCCTGGCGAGACGTCAACTACATGGACCCTATATGCCAGGTGCTGTCGGCGCTGGAGCGCTTGTCCAGTCTACACCCTCTCTCTATTTTCGCACGGAAGCGTTTAGACATTTCCTTCTTTCCAGACATTTCGAGAGCTGTCAGGCTCAGTTTGGAGGCTATGCTGCTGCCAGGACGTGCGGACGGGGTGGCTCGTGAGAAGGCGTCCCTGGAGGTTTCACGCTCCTGGTTACCGGCTCTCTCTGAGAGAAGGTATGCTGAAACCCATGCCGCCCCTTTTCCTCTCGTTGGAACGCATTACCAGGTAGAGCGAGCAGTAGTGTGCGGCATGATATGTTTATTTTGCACCACGAATGAGTTGTTCTGTTCTCTCACTCCCAACTCTCGACCTCTCGCAACTGAACAGCATGGCTTGAATTCCTTTCCCGGGCGGGAAAGATCGGAAGAACCTACGTACTCGTATATGTACCCATACAGCAGTACAGGGCACCTAATAAGAAACAGGCCAATAAGAAAGCCAGGCTGATATTCAGAGGAAAATAACCAATCCGAGAGTCGTTATATTGAAATTAGTGTTGAAAGCAACCTCTCTCAAATTAGAAATCCAGCCTGGGTCAGCTTTCCTGTTTCTTTACACCTAATAAAAAACAGGCCAATAAGAAATCCAGGCTGATACTTCAGAGGAAGATAAGAGATCCGAGAGTCGTTATCTTGAAATTGGTGTGTTAAAAGCAACCTCTCTCAAATAAGAAATCCAGCCTGGGTCAGCTTTCCTGTTTCTTATTATTAATATATAGGTGCCCGGTGCCCTGTACTCTGCTGTACCAGGTATACGATAGTCTTAACCGGTACCCTGCAGACAAAACCTTGCGTGAACGGGGACCGGTTCCCGAACACACCACGTCTCAACCTCTTATGTGGCATTATGTAGTGACACACAGCAGTAGTAGTGCTATTTACACTGGTTCTGGTAAGATATGATGCCTGCGGTATGCACCAGATGCCTTGTGTGAGTTGTCTTCACATCAAATCCGAAGACTCCCTTGGTCGGTGGAGGGGCTGGCTGCCACACCGGTGTGTTGTAGTCGCTCAGGCTGTCCTCGGTACGAGTGCGCTCGCTGAAACCAGCTTGCAGGATGTAAAGGGTGTATGTACACCAGGGCATTAATTAGGTGTTGCGCTGTTGCGCTGGCGCAACATTTGGCCAAAATAACGGTTTTGCGCAACAGTCGCCGCGAGGCTAGTTGCGCGCAGCGCAACACGCGTTTTTGGGCGCGCAACATTTTCGCCCTAGGCTAAAAAAATTGTTGCGCGTTTTTTTCTCGCCGGGGTCGAGAAAAAAATTTGGCGGTCTTTTTTTCTTGATAAATAGTCGTAATTGGACATCTTTTAGGCTTTTAGGCGTACATTCGCCCAAAGATCGCCATTTTTTCGCTTTTTTCGCCGGGGGGGGGGGGGGGGGGGGTGGTCGGCTTGCGGCGCCTGCGGCGCGCAACACGCGCCTCAGGCTGTTGCGGTGCGCGCAACACTCCTTAGTCGCCTGTTGCGCTGCGCGCAACAGACCCCGACCCACTAATTAATGCCCTGATGTACACCGTGTGCGTGTTGTATGCCTGGGTTCTATATCTCTTCGGCAGACAGACGGCTCCATGCAGCACAAGCAAACACACACACTACCACGCGTCAAAATATCAAATCAGGACTGCCGGACACAGCACGCAGCCCACAGCCAGCAACAAAGCCGCACAGGTCCCCCGTAAAGCAGCCAGCAGGCGAACCACAGCACCAGCCCCGAAGTTCTCAAACCTTTGTTTCCCAACGTTTGAGCCAAAGCCAAGAAAGTGTGAGGATAATCCTGGGTGACGCCTTCGAGAATAAGGTTAAAATTTCCAAAGGTGTGTTCGGTAGGGTACGTACCGAAGTATACCGGGGGTATTTCCTCGGTAAATACCGGTACCCGACACTTCGGTAAGTTCGGTATGGCCTCGATACCGGTACCCGACACTTGGGTAAGTTCGGTATTTTTTCAATACCGGTACCCGACACTTCGGTAAGTTCGGTATTTTTCCAATACCGGTACCCGACACTTCGGTAAGTTCTGTACGCTCGCCCAAATATACCCCAGGTACCGGTATACCCTCGACCGAAATACCGGGGGTACCCGTATTTGTTCGGTACCGGGCTCGATACCCAACCGAACACTTCGGTAAGTTCGGTACTTTTTCAATACCGGTACCCGACACTTCGGTAAGTTCGGTATTGTTTCGATACCGGTACCCGACACTTCGGTAAGTTCGGTACTTTTCCAATACCGTTACCCGACACTCCGGTAAGTTGGTACGCCACCCGAATATACCCCGGGTACCGGTATACCCTCGACCAAATACCGGCGGTGATCGGTGCGGCCTGATACCGGGGAATCGGGTATGTATGATCCAATACGGACACACATATGCATTTATTTGTGGCAGCAGCAGAGTCTTCTTTACATTAATTTACGTATGTATGTATCTGGTCCTTGGCTCTGGAGTGACCAAGCACTCATATCACACCCACCATGCATGGCTGTAGACACAACACAACACCACGAGAGTACGGAGCGAAAGGATAGCTGATATTATCACCAACTCGCGCGTTGGGGTCGAGGTGCGCCGAGGCGGTGCTACGGCACGCTCTGCGCAAACTTCGTGTGGTAGGAGTGCTTGACTGCTCGCCTGAGAAAATTACTCGATCATGCATCCTCTATAATTAACTTGACGCATCTCGAATCCATCGCTGCTAATTATATTCAACGCTGATGATACCAGCAGCAGCGCAGCAGCACAACGCGAGGTCGCCGTGATCTAACCGTATGCCGAGCTTCGAAGTTGGAGGTTGGGGTATAAAACGGGCTTCAAGGTAGCACTCGATGGCAGTGGCACGCGTGGACCCTCCCTCTGCGCTGCTGTGTTTGTTGCTGTTCTTGCTGGGTTGGGGCTGCTGCAACCGTGCTGCCGCTTGTAGTGGTTGGGATGGGGGCGCGGCATTGCCGTTTTTCTCGCCGTTGCCGCCGCCATCTGTTTGTTGTTGCTATATACGAGTACACATGTATTTAGGTATATTCGGTAGGGTCGTACCGAAGTATACCGGGGGTATTTCCTCGGTAAATACCGGTACCTGACACTTGGGTAAGTTCGGTATTTTTCAATACCCGACACTTCGGGTAAGTTCGGTATTTTTCAATACCGGTACCCGACACTTCGGTAAGTTCGGTATTTTTTCAATACCGGTACCCGACACTTCGGTAAGTTCGGTATTTTTCCAATACCGGTACCTGACACTTCGGTAAGTTCGGTACGCTCACCCAAATAAACCCCGGGGGCCGGTATACCCTCGGCCACAATACCGGGGGTACCGGTATTTTCTCGGTAGTGTGCTTAATACCTTACCGAACACTTCGGTAAGTTCGGTACTTTTTCAATACCGGTACCCGACACTTCGGTAAATTCGGTATTTTTTCAATACCGGTACCGGAGACTTCGGTAAGTTCGGTAATTTTTCAATACCGGTACCCGACAGTTCGGTAAGTTCGGTACGCGCGACAAATATACCCCCGGTACCGGTATACCCTACCGAACTTGCCTTTGAATAAATTTCGTTCTCAGTACAATTTAAATTTTGATCCCGAGACGTCCATGCTGAACGCGCCACCACCTCCATGGGAGGCCCAACGCACGACCCTTCCGGGATCGAATTGTCGTTGCGTCTGTCTGCTTCTCTGGTGGATCTGTATTGCCGAGCGCGATTGTCGGCAGTGTGTACTTAGTTATGAGCAGCCCGTAGGTTGTCCTCTCCGTTGTTTTTCGTCCTGGATTCTTGTTTTTTCCATTTCGCTTCTGTTTGGACACCTCGTCGATGATACTCTCGAAAACGACAGCACTTCGATTTTCGATTTACGATTACGATTCTGATTAATTTCAGAAAGGGCAAACGCCAAAATCAGGTACACCTGTTCCGTTTGAGCCAAAAGAAGGTAATGCGTGAAACCAAGTAAAAAGCACACGCCAAGAACGGTGTTTTTGGCCATGAGAAATCACGGAACATAGAGCGTGTGGCCTCCAAAAACTGAATATTTTTGTTTTCATGAGGGTATAGGCACCACGGGCCCCACTCGGCCTGTGGAGGGTCACAACAAGCTTCGTTTTTTTCACCGCGCGCCAACAGTATTTTTTCTGCCCCCCCCCCCCGTTGTCAGCTTTGAAGCCTCTCGATTATCCTCGCGGAACCGCTTGCTCGGCACGAAATGCGTTCGTCGTGTCATAGCTGAACCCACCGCGACTGGTTCATTTCTGAGACTGAGAAATGAGATTGCGAACTGAGCATCAACACTTAGCATTTCCTTCTTCCTGCAACACTTGGCATTGCCTTGATTCTGTGCGTATGTATGTGCCAGATATCGAAACACGAGCAAGCGCCATCACAATGTCGTAAATCTCACAAAGTATCCTGAGAACTGAGACTATTCAGGGAACACGGATGCATTTCTGAGACTGAGATTGAGAAATGAGGTTACGAACTCAACACTCAGCATTTCCTTCTTCCTGCATCACATGGCATTGCCTTGATTCTGTCTGTATGCATCATATATCGAAACACGAGCGAGCGCCATCACATTGTCGTAAATAATAAGGATGGTCATGGGATGTTACCAAATGAATGCTGTATATTTTC
Source organism: Saccharina japonica (assembly GCA_008828725.1). Taxonomy (NCBI): domain Eukaryota; class Phaeophyceae; order Laminariales; family Laminariaceae; genus Saccharina; species Saccharina japonica. The sequence continues at coordinate 97,025 of MEHQ01001828.1, read as the reverse complement.
CTATCCGATACCGGCACCCATGCGGAGCCCTTGTATGCATGTTATTTTATAAATACGTACCGGTACATCAGTAGTACGTATCAGCTGGCACATATACTTTACTTGGTACACCAGCACAATACCAGGTACCAGGTATAGTTCAGCAGAGCACGTACGTTATGTATTTCACGAGTAGTGGCATCTACTGTAATTATTATACGTAGGGGTACAAGGGGACATCACCGTATATATGATAAATATGTCTAAATATGATATTATACGATATTACAAGGGAACATCGCCGCCGGCGAGAGGAATAACGTTAAGGTCCGCAATTACGATGCCAAGGGACAAACGCGTATCGTGAGTGGATAAACACTAGAAGAACTTGGATGTAAATTTTCAAAACATTCATCACGGCGGGGGGTACGGAGCGCGAGGCACGAGCGTCGAGAACTGACGTTTTGCTGAGCTCATCCAATAATACTAATTTTTATTATACGACCGGAGGCAGCAGACCGTTGAAGGCTTTGACAAAGCGACCCCAGGCGGCGATACATATCATACATGTCATACCTACACACTTTTTTTGTTTGCCGAGTGCAATTTCCCTCTCAAGGTTATTTAGTTTTTCCCGGGTTGATATTTGATATTTGCGACCCCTCCAGAACCATCGGAGCCTGTCTCGTGACCACGAACTGTAAATATTATGGCAATGGGGTAATGTGAGAGCAACACCAACAACACCACCACCACCAGCAACAAACGCATCAATACGAATTGCTAATGCCTTGAACCTTGGCGCGAACACGCCTCCGCCGCGCCGCGACACAACACATGGCGCAGCAGCAACAGGAAGAGGTCTCGACAGGGCCAAGCGCCGCCTCCACCGCCCTCACTAAGCGAAGAAGACGCCGATGGCGACGCCGCCTCTGCCGCCGCCGCTGCCGCCGCCGCTTCCCGACTTGCCGCCACGGTGGCCCCTTTCCTCTCCATCCGGACGGCGTTCGACCTCTACCTCAAGGCGCTCGACCTCCCTCGGGGAAGCCGCGTCGTCTGCTCCGCTCTTACCATTCCGCACATGGTGGACATATTTGAGGAGCACGGGCTTGTGCCGGTCCCCGTAGACCTCGACACGGACACCTTGGCACCGGAGCCGGGGGCGCTGGAGGCAGAGGTGGAGAGGCACCGCCCGCAAAAAGGCCGCGAAGATGGAGAGCGGCGCGTGAGGGCGATCTACGTCGCGCATGTTTTCGGGGCCCAGGTGACCGATGTGTTTTTTTCTTTTTCTTTTTTTTTTCTTCAGCGGTTCGGCTTACATTTACGAATCACAGCAGTAGTAGACAGTAGTGGAGACTTTTTCTGTGTGTGTGTGTGTGTTTTTTTTTTTTTAACGTAACCTGTGTTGATAGGCCGAGGACGGGCGACGGCAACTACGTAATATATACACATACGAGTTGGTGTGGTTGATTTGTTTGTTTATTTGTTGCATGACGTCCTTGCGTTCGTAGTGGTTCCAAGGGTTTTCTGTCTGTGACAGGGATTTTTGCCGGCGTTTGGTATTTGCTGTAGTACCGGTACCCAGGTATTTTACGTGCCGCTGTTGTGTGACGGTGAACCGCTCTCTCTCTCTCACTCTTGAGTTCGTGTGGAATGTCCAAAATGTGGTCGAGGGCAAAGCCGAGCGCTTCGCACCGACCGACTCGGTGTGCAGTAGCTCCGTGTGCGCCTGCTCCGTGCGCGACGGACGCTCGCTTGGCTTTGAAGCATACTTCTCCCCTCGATAACGCGCGCGCTGGTCATGCTTGGGAGCATCCTTTTTGCGCGCATCGCTTCCTACCGACCGCAGTGGTAACGACGCCCTTGTCGACTCTTGAAGTTATATTCTTATCAACACCTGCTGTTGTTGCTGTTGTTGCTGCTGCTGCTGTTGCTGGTATTGTTGTTGTTGTTGTTGTTGTTGTTGTTGTTGTTGTTGCTGTTGTTGGTGCCGCTGTAGGTGGACATGACGCCCATCGCGGAGGCGGCGAAACGCCACGGGCTGCTGCTGTGGGAGGACTGCGCCCAGGTGTTCACGGGGCTGCAGGGGTACCTCGGCCACCCGGGCAGCGACGCCGTCTTCTTCAGCTTCGGCGTGATCAAGAGGGCCACCGCTCTCGGCGGCGGCGTCGTGCGCATCGAGGACACCGCGGTCCTGTCAGGTGGGTGGGGGTGCCGCAAGACGGCGGCAGCAGCAGCAGCAGCAGCAGCAGCAGCATGCCTTACTCTCACTGTCACGGGAGAACATACAGTAGTAATCAGGACCAAATATGCTTGGTAAAAGTACTGGAATGTATAGTTTTTTTTGTGCGTGATGGGCAAATGTGCTTGGTAAAAGTTCTGGAATGTATAGGTCTTTGTGTGTGTGATGGGTCCTAGTTACTATACTTCCCCGTAATAGCAACTCACGCTGATGGCTCTTCGTTGCTGTCGTCAACTTGTGTGCGTTACAAAAAAATGGTATACTTCGTATGTTCGAGTACAAGTATATATATACTTCAGTATATATATATATATTGTTTTTGGGAGATTTTTTTCTACAGGATCTCCGTCTCCACCCAGCTAAACAAATACATAAGTAAAAGGCATGCCCTATATCCCCTAGCTGGTGTCTAGCACCGCTATGTACCTAAATATAAGGAACATTTGTACATTGATGTTCAATCAAAACGCTGCTTGTATTTCGGAACAGAGTGGTACCTGGTATATTTTAGGCGGCCTTGTAAATTGTCAACTCGCTTCGGTTGCAATAATGTAGGGAAAGGCGCGCCCACCCCCAGCCCCCCCCCGGACGAAAGCCTCTGCCCTTTCCTGTTTTTTGCCTACGCTTTTTATGCCGTGCTGCTGCGGCTGGCTGGCTGCCCGCCCCCGCCCGACCGCTTGGCCCGGCGTCCAAGTAAAATCAAGTCAAGCCCAGCCCCGCGGTCATGCGAGCAACAACTGTCTGTGGGGCGTGCTTGTCCGTGCGTGCCCCTGGTGATTGATGAGGGCTGGCTCGCGTGGTGGCGCGATGTTTTGGTTATATAGAGACGAAGCGTACGGTCGCTCCGCAGTCTCGCTGTAAGCCCCTCCCCCCTATATGAATACCACACACACACTCCCACTCCCCACCCACCCAACCCCCCCCCCCCCCCCCCCCCCCCCCCCCCCTCCCCCGCGCCCCTTCGCCGCCTCCACGGATTTCGTGAAAACGCACAGCTATGCTGCGAGAAGAGGCAGGCTACCCTACGCAGTCAGCCTCTACCTACCTCCGGCGGGTGGTGAAGTGCTCCCTGCTGCTGGCGTGCACTTCGCCGCTTCTCTACGGTGCCATTGTCCACGCCCTTCGGCTTGCGGGCGTTGATCACGACAAGGTGTGAGGCTATAATAGAGAGATGTGCGGCGGGTCGCGACGACCAGAGGTTTGCGGTTTGCCGGTACATATGGTAGCATACATGCCAGGGGGCAGTTTTGTACTGTACTTGGTAAGGTGTACGCTGAGGGCCAACCCGACATCGTCTTGTTCGAACAATGGCATTCTGGCATTCCTTACATTTCTACGAGGCCATTGGGTTACTCCTTTTAGGTGAGGTGACTTAGCTGCCCCAGTGAGGTAACTACTGTAGCTGCTTCAGTAAGGATCCGCAGACAATTCAGGTGCTGCCCTGTGTACCGTACTCGTAGCAGGAATCACTTGTCAACGCCAGCATTCGGGTATACCAGGTATACAGTACAGGAAATATCTACGTAGTAAGAAACAGGAATTATGATCCAGGCTGGATTTCTTATTTGAGAATGGGTACGTTCTACACTAACTTCAGTATAACGACTCCCGAATTTCTTCAATTTCTTCAAATGTCAGCCTGCCGTTCTTGTTGCTCGTTTTCTTATTAGGTGTCCTGTACTACTGTATATGTATACCCGGGGTATTTTTGGTGGGCGTACCGAACTTACCCCCCAAGTGTCGGGTAACCGGTAAAATATCGAGTTCATTCCGAACCTTACCGAAGACCCTCGGTACAGCAGTATATATCTATTTTTCTGGTACCTATATACTACTTCGTATATACCGTACCAAAAAAAAACTCCTTCCTTTTTCACTTATTTCGACGAAATTGTGTGCTGGGCTGTGTACTGGGCTGTGGACGGACGGACGACCCTCGGTTTTTGGTCGTCGTGGGTGGTCAGGGTGGTCTTGGTGGGCCCTTGCCGATGGCTAGTTATGTGCCCCCAGGGCCAGTACGGAGGGCTCAGGTCGGAGTGGGATCAGGTCGAGGGGTGTGATCAGGGTGATTGCCGGGAGCAGGGTGCCAACATGTGTATGTGTGTGTGAGTTGATGACCGATGAAATGTCCCGAAGCATATCACTAGTTTACCCCGTGAAGAGGAGTGCATCCGATGAAGTGCTACTACTGGTGAAGCTCTAAATGTATACCGGGGAAAGTGCACCCGGCAACATTTCGGTACGCGGTGCGAGCGTGCATGCATGCGTATGTGTTTGTATGGTGCCCACCCTTCGTTTGGAACCGCGCTGGCGTTTTACAAAAACAAAAAAAACGCCTCCTGCGTGGTCCTCTCCTCTGCCTGTCCCCTCACCCAACCCCCCTCCCCTTGTTCCCCCCCGCCCTCCCCCCGCCCCCCCCTCCCCCTCCACCTTCACGCCGTGTGCATGGTTGTCGACCGCAGATTGTCATGAAGCTCAGCAAAGGTTTTCCGAAGGACGGACTGCTGAAGGCGATCAGGCATCGCCCTTCTGTTCCATTGCTGCAGGTACTGACCGACCGAGTACCGTACCAGAGATGGTGTGCACACATTAAGGGGGGGTGTATGTTTTATGGGTCCAATCGTGGGTTCTGATTACTCTTCTTACACATGCCCACCCTGTAGTATTAATGCTATTGTTTGCGCACAGGTTGGTGTAGAACCGTGGAACATTTTTTTTTGTACTTCCAAGTATATACCTGGTATGCAGTATAGCTGGTTTGTGGTTTATTCTTCCGGCTCCAGAATATGAATGGAGCCTGTCTTCGTGACCACGAACTATATTAACAACAACGACAACAACAGTAACAACATCAACCTATCAGTACTATTATCACCTTACCGTGTAACAGTATCACAACGCACGCGCCGGCGTAGGATTGACTGAAATTGATGCTTCGAGGAATATGTAACCAACCTCCCACGGATGTGTCATATGGGCGAAGGATTATAATAGCGTAAATGTCCCCCCCGTGGTATTTTTTTTATTGGAGAGCTTCTGCCTGGTGTACCCCGGATTTAAGCGTCGGTCTGTGAGCGTGGCGTTTCGACTGCGCGAATGGTTCGTGTCATGTGCTTTTTTAAGGGGAGAGGAGAGCGAGGGGAACAAACTGCACACCCTGACTTTGCTAAGCGCTTTAACCCCGTGAGAACTGGTCCCACGTATTTTGAGGACAAACTACTTGGAATTAGTGTGGGATAAGCTTTTCAGTTCTGAATGGGTTAAGGGCTTGCTACGTAAGCGTTTGCTAAGCGCTTTTAAAGCGTTTTGCCAAGCGTTTGCCAAGCGTTTNAAACGCTTGGCAAACGCTTGGCAAAACGCTTTAAAAGCGCTTAGCAAACGCTTACGTAGCAAGCCCTTAACCCATTCAGAACTGAAAAGCTTATCCCACACTAATTCCAAGTAGTTTGTCCTCAAAATACGTGGGACCAGTTCTCACGGGGTTAAAGCGCTTAGCAAAGTCAGGGTGTGCAGTTTGTTCCCCTCGCTCTCCTCTCCCCTTAAAAAAGCACATGACACGAACCATTCGCGCAGTCGAAACGCCACGCTCACAGACCGACGCTTAAATCCGGGGTACACCAGGCAGAAGCTCTCCAATAAAAAAAATACCACGGGGGGGACATTTACGCTATTATAATCCTTCGCCCATATGACACATCCGTGGGAGGTTGGTTACATATTCCTCGAAGCATCAATTTCAGTCAATCCTACGCCGGCGCGTGCGTTGTGATACTGTTACACGGTAAGGTGATAATAGTACTGATAGGTTGATGTTGTTACTGTTGTTGTCGTTGTTGTTAATATAGTTCGTGGTCACGAAGACAGGCTCCATTCATAGTCTGGAGCCGGAAGAATAAACCACAAACCAGCTATACTGCATACCAGGTATATACTTGGAAGTACAAAAAAAAATGTTCCACGGTTCTACACCAACCTGTGCGCAAACAATAGCATTAATACTACAGGGTGGGCATGTGTAAGAAGAGTAATCAGAACCCACGATTGGACCCATAAAACATACACCCCCCCTTAATGTGTGCACACCATCTCTGGTACGGTACTCGGTCGGTCAGTACCTGCAGCAATGGAACAGAAGGGCGATGCCTGATCGCCTTCAGCAGTCCGTCCTTCGGAAAACCTTTGCTGAGCTTCATGACAATCTGCGGTCGACAACCATGCACACGGCGTGAAGGTGGAGGGGGAGGGGGGGGCGGGGGGAGGGCGGGGGGGAACAAGCCCCCCCCCCCCCCCCCCAGATGCTAGCCTGGAGGATATCTCGGTACACCCCCGACGGTGTCGAGCTTCGTCTGAGACATTGCAACCGCATGCTCACGCTCCTCGAAGCCGCCCTGCCGCGGCTACCGCTACCACAACCACGATCGCTACAGCAACCGCAACCGCTATCGCCACCCCAAACACCAAAGGGGTTGGGAGGGGATCAACACCCGTCCAGGGGGGGAGGCGTGTGTGAGGTTCTCCCAGGACTGCACGCTCACCGCCACACGCTCTGGCTGTGCCCTTTGATGGTGAAGGGCGGGCCGGAGGCGGCGGACGCCCTGGTGGAGGACCTTTTGCAGGAAGGTTTCGATGCGACCCGGGCGCCGACGTCGCTTATGCCCATCGAGCGGTAAGCGGGGGTTATTTTTTCTCGATTTCTTGTGTTCCTGTTCCTCCCTTTTGTTATTGCGAGGTGCCGCCTGAAACTGCTTTTGCTTACGTACGTAGGGTGGTTATTACCGAAATAATGTTTTGTCCCAATTTTTCTGTTTTTCTTGGGGGGCAGGGTTCTTTTTTTTTGTATTTTGTATTTCCTTTTGATTTATTTTCCTGTCTTTTTTCTAAAAGAAGAAATCTAAGTTTTTCATATTTTTTTTGCCCTCTGTTGAATTTCCTGGTTTTGGGACGTGTTTCCCCTTTTTCCTCGTTTTTTTTTTATGAGGAAAACCAGGGAGAACGTCATTCGATATAAATACTGACCGACTCGCGGTTTGGTATCATAGGTAGGTAGTCCCTGATCTCGAGCGAATGATATTCGGGGAGTTCAAGTCCTGTCGGCATACGTGATTTTTTTTTTTCCAGGGGCCACTTTTGTTTGCTTTTTCTGGAAACTTCAAGACTCATTATTGCTTTTGCTATAATTTGGTGAGGGTTTCGCCCCGGAGAGTGCCGATATATAGAGAGATATACGTTGACTCAAACGTATTCCAGGTTTACTTTTGTTTTGGTTGGGAGGTATTACTTCCTAGACTACGTACTCGGTCAGGACTACGTACCTACTATTTTTAGACTTAGTCAGGGCTATATGCTAGACTACTCATTCAGGACTACCTAGGCTACAGTGGGGACCACCTATTATTTGATAGACTACTCGATCAGGACTACGTACTCCCTAGACTACTCAGTCAGGGCTCTACGCTAGGCTACTCAATCAGGACTATCTCCTAGGCTACTCAGTCAGCACTACCTAGGCTACTCATTCAGGACTACCTATTATTTGATAGACTACTCGATCAGGACTACGTACTCCCTAGACCACTCAGTCAGGGCTCTATGCTAGACTACTCAGTCAGGACTACCTCCTAGGCTACTCAGTCAGCACTACCCCCTAGGCTACTCAGTCAGGACAAGCCCCTAGGCTACTCAGCCAGGACTACTCCCTAGGCTACTCCGTCAGGACTACGTCCTAGGCTACTCGGTCAGGACTACCTGCTAGACTACACAGTCAGGGTTGCCTCCTAGGCTACCCAGTCGGGACGACCTACTATTTGATAGACTACTCGGCCAGGACTACTTCCTGGATTACTCGGTCAGGACTACCTTCTATTATTGGACTACTCAGTCAAGGACAATGTATACCTAGTAAACTACTCAATCAGGACTACTCAGTCAGGACCACCTACGATTTATAGGCTACCCAGTCAGGACCTGACTATCAATATTTAAAAGACTACTTGACCAAGACTACCTGCTGTGTATAGGCTACTCAAGTCAGGACTATCTACATACTATTAATGGGCTAGACTGTTGAGGCAGGGCTGCCTGCTAGACCTTACTCTGTCAGAACTTTCCCCCAGGCTACTCAGTGAGGACTAACTGCTGTTAATAAACTATGGTATGTACTCAGTCAAGACTAGCTATTAATAGTACCTGCTACCTTCTCTGCTGTCAAGACTATTCAGTAAGCAATGTATCTGCTCACTGAGTGGTCTATTAATACTAGTCTAATAGGTACTGGTAGTCCCTTCTAATTTAACCAGCAGAAGTCACCTCGACGACGCTAGCGAATGTCGTCGGGCTCCCTCCCTCCCTCCCTCCCTGCCTCCCCCCCTCCCCCCCCTCCTCACTCGCTCCCAACCTGCCCCCACTCCCTCCCTCCCTCCCTCCCGCCAACCCTCCACTCCACTCCCTCCCTCTCCCCTACCCTCCACTTCCCTCCGTGTGATTCGGTGGCAGCTCTATTTCGTTTTCGACACGACGCGCTTACCTCCCCTCCTCCTCCTTGCTTCCGGCTGTTCATTGTTTCCGCCGAGGGTGCTGTATACTACTAGGTGCACCACCGCTGGGAGTAAGCCACCGTCATCGTCGTCGGCTAGGCCTTGCGCTACGCCTAGATGTTCTGCAATGATGGACTCTTTGGTCTACCTACCCCTGTCCAACAACGTCCCGGACTCCGAGGTGGACAGGTGAGGTCTGAGTCGTTTGTGTAAAAACCCCCATGGAACACCCCATCACTAGAAGCTGCGTGCGGTTGCGTGTTGCTCGATGGAGGCCGGGCGGTGGTGGTGCGGCGCGGCGCGGCGCGGCGCGGGCGTGTATCCCCTTTGGGTTAAGGTCATGGAGTTTGCAAATGTAGCTCTGCACACCACCAATAAATGCCTCCTAAGGTCGTATTCAGTACCAGGTATATGCTGTTTTTAGTGTCGGCCATTTCGTTTGAGAGCTTTCAGGGTTAAGGTTACAGGGTTGGTACACGGTTAGAGATGCATACACATCATCCCCCCCCTCCCAATAAAAAAAGTTGAGGGCCGACACTAGAACCAATATAATATGATTACACCTTGGCAGGCATTTTGGGGGTGTACTGGCCTTTGCCGAGTTATATGAGCGTCTCGTCCAACTCACGAGCTGGCTTTGGCCCTTTTTTTTCTTTCTATGTTTTGGGCAGCGCGACGTATGTCGTAGCATTCAGGCTTTTGCCGAGTTTTGAGCGCCTGATCTATATTCCTAGACCTGGATTTGACTCTTCTTTTTTTTTTTGCGTCTGCAGCTGTCTGCAGTGCAATTTTAGCATTTAGTACTTTTAGTTTTCATTTTTTTTTATCCTCCGTCGGGGCTTTTTTTCTGAGTGTCAACTGTCTCTTCCTTTGCTCACGACCTTTTTTTTTCTGCTTCTTTACTACCTGGTATGTATTATGTGTACCTGGTACATATGTTTTCGTTTGTTTTTTCAGGATGACTCTGGCGCTAGCGAGGGCGTTGTCCTGCGGCCCACCTGTGCGACGAGAAGAAGAGCGATGTCACAGCAACACGGAACCGTCGCCTCGGAGGAGCGGAAGGAGGAGGCGCCGCGAGGTCACCCGGAGTCTGGTAGCCTTCGCGCTCCGCCTGGACGTGATAGTCGTGTCGGCTGCGTCCGCGATGCTCTTGGTGCTGCTCGTGCTGCTGGCACGATGGTTGCTTTGATTCGCTGTGATTTGTTATGGTGTGGTAGAATGTGGTGTGGTGTGATGTTATGTGCTGTGGTATCATAGGATGGGATGTAATGTGATGTAGTGTGTCCCTTTTATTTCTGTTTGTATTTTTGTTCGGGGGTGGAGTGGGGGAGTTGGTAAGACGGGATTAATAAGGTGGTAGGTAGGCTGAAGGGGGCAACTGGTATGAAACAGCCATGTCTCTACCTGCGCAGCCTTTCAGCCAGGCCGCAGAACAGTGTGCTCAAGCGATGCCGATTTGTTTTGTTTTACTTAGTTGTTACTTTTCGAAATTGCTATGAAACGTTCCGTTGACGTTGAGGAACTGCGAAGCTTTGCCGCGGGGGGGGGGGGGGGGGGGGTGTACTCATGTCGTGCACGGCCGTAGTCATGTGACCATAGACCCTCGCATCCCTACAATGCCGGGACGGAGCACGTTGGGTTTTCACCAACCAGGCAGACATTGCTTGCACCAAGCGCGAAGCGCCGTGAGGTATTGGGCGAGTCGCATGGAGGGTGAGCTGCATCCTGCTAAGAACCGCCTCTGAGGCGGACTTGCATATGGACGACAGCTTCAATGAGTTAATTTAATTTCTGGTCGGGGGGGGGCTACTTTTCCGAACACAAGTGGGATTACCATGTAGTCTGCGCCTCTTGTCCTTACGCCAGTGAACAATACGGGATCGATCTGATTTTCCCCGATGGGTGGTCGGCCTCGGGGACTAATGTTCGCTTTTTTGTTTTTGTTATGTTTGAGCATAATCACCTGAACTGCTAATACGCTACGCAGACTGACGCATTTTTTTTGTGCTGACTCTTAGATGATACCTCGTGCTACTGGCTGTAGTGAATAATTCCTTCCAGTCTGTGACTGGAGTAGTCATTTGGAAATTCAAAATACGTACATTATCCAAGTGAAAAAAGTGGCGAGATAATCAAGTGAATAAGTGACCCCCAAAAAGGTCGAGATAATCAAGTGAATAAGTGACCCCATAGATACCACCCCGGGTACCCCCTCGTCCGCTCGACCCTCAAAGCCTGTTCTTGGCGTACAGCAGCAGCGTCGCGCTAGTTTTTGCACGCCTCGACAGCCTAGCACAAACCATGCGCCTCTGCGGAGTATCAGCATCAGAGGTGGGGTGTGTGCGACACGCCGAGAACAGCAGCAAGCACCGAGCAGATCAACACGCAACACACGCCGAGCACTGAATGATGACCTCTGGGAGTTCCACATCTATGAAGAAGTTTGAACAGGGGGAAGGTGGGTTGTGATGGCCGGCTGCGGGCATAGATGTCGGGAGACATGTCAAGCAAGGCAAAACGTGCCCTGTCAAGGGTGTAGGGCGGAAGTGTACCACACTAAAACCTAGTAGTTTGGTGTCAGTCACGGCATGTCAAGGCAAACCTGCTGTCTGTCAAGGGTTGAAAGTCCTGTCTCCCGACATCTTTGGCTGGGGGTATGTACGAGCCACATGCCATGTACCACGCCTCGTCAGCTCGCAACAGCAACGAACAGTGAACGGCGACTCTGAATCGGTATGCATCTGCCGTACGCAGTGTGTGTGCCATTGTGCCTTGGACTTCTCGCCGTTCGTAGTTCGGCCATGGTCAACAACAGCAACAACAGCAGTAGGAGCAGCCCTCCTGATTCGGCCATGGTCAACAACAGCAACAACAGCAGTAGGAGCAGCCCTCCTGATGAAATTAGAATACCCCAACGCGGGGCCCTAGCTTGTGAAGGCAGTGGTGTCCCCGGAGATAGTGGCCCCGGAGAGCGCAATTTCCAGCGCGAGCGGGTCTTTTCCGAACCCAGTGGTGTCCCAACTGCCGTGGTTCGAGTAACCGGACGCCGTCATACCCGAAGCAAGCGCTCATTCTTCGGATCTAGCGGTACACGCGAGTTGGATCCTGGCGAACTCCCAGATCTGGTGCCGCTTGGTTACCGACCAACGACAGCGCGTTCAACTCCAACGTCGGCGAGCACAGAAACGGAGGGTGCTATGCCTTTAACCCGCGCAGGTTTGCGTGCGGAACGTATCATGGCAAAAAATGCGGTCGACAGCAGGTGCGCAGCAGTGTGTTTATGTTATTCGCGTAGCTGTACTACAGGTCTGAGTATTTACGGCTTTGTGCGGTACATCTCTGTACGATCAGCACTATCTGAACATGTTTGGTGAATGAAACTTGTAACCCTGACTGCTCGTCGTACTTGTGTTTTTGTTATTCACGTACTGGTATCATACAGGTATATACGTAGCTGTACTACGTACATGTTTGAGTGTTTTACGGCTTTGTGTCGTACATCTCTGTACGATCAGCCCTACGAGTATCTGCACATGTTTGGTGAATGAGACTTGTACGAGTAATAAATCCAGTCTGGACCAGAGTTCTTGATCCTGATTGGGTGTCCTGTGCTGTATGTGATATGTGTGAAAGTATAAAACCGGAGAGGCGCATACCCTCACGTCGAGTCTAATAAGGTAACATGACACTACATACGTACTGTACTGAAGACTTGTTACATCTCTGTACGATCAGCACTGTCTGCACATGTTTGGTGAATGAGACTTGTACGAGTAATAAATCCACTACTACTCTGTATGTGATATGTGCCGGACAGGCGCATACCCTCACATCGAGTCTAATAACGCAACATGACACTACTACGTACTGTACTGAAGACTTGTTACATCTCTGTACATCTGCTGCTGTTCTCCCTTTTCTTCCGTACCGATCTGTACTGATGCTATGTATCTATCCTGCTCTATTATGTATGTGATCCGTGTGTTCCCCAATATATTTCCCACATGTTAACCTGAGTGAGCGCCGGTTCTCCATTCTACCACGTTTTATCTCATCCTTTTGCTTTTTTAACCTCTTGCTATGTCCACCCTTTTTACCTCTGCTCTGTTCTCCCTTTTCTTCCGTGCCGATCAAGTGCCGATCTATGTTTTTCTCTGATTCTGCAGGTCAACCTAGGCTTCTTTCGATTCACCGCCTTCGTTCTTCTCCTCGGCCTTGGACTGCAAGCTTTTACGGACACTCCAGTCTTTTTGCTACTCTATTCGGCTTTGGGTCTGCCTTCTTTGAAGACTTCCCTTCGGCGTTTGTTTTGTTTCACGCAATTGGTGCGTGTAGCAGGTCCGTAAGGAGTTGTAGACGCGTGCTACGATAGAAATTGCACTCTTTGGCTGAGCCGTCTTCTGAACGACGGGTGTTTCCTTCACACAACTATGTCGTGAGTTTAGTCTTGTTTTGCAATGTATACGACGGTATTGGGGACGTACTTCTCTCTAACTTGTTGTAGCACCTTCGGCGTTACCTTTTGGATTCGCTATGATGGCTTGAGATTAGTATCTGTTTACGATCTGCCGTCTCGCGTGTTATCTTCTCCCTCGTTTTTTTGGTTGTGGCAATCCTTGGCGTTTGCTCGTAACGTTGCACGTTTGATTCTTGATTTACTCTTTCCGGTTTGTACGGCGTGGCCTGACCTCTGGTTGGCTTTCCTGAGACTCCGTTGTCGCACTGCATTAGTACGTGTTGTTGTCACCCACGGCATTAGTACGTGTTGTTGTCACCCACGGTTGGTTGTGTTCCACCACAACGGGTCGTATCACGTTTCCAGGGAACTAAGCACGATCATTAACATCTGAGCGCATTTCCTGTTTTGTAACATTATGCACGTTTTTCTGCCGGCGTACATAACACGGCATTCCTACGTACGTCTTGCGTGTCTGCAATGGTATAGGCTTGCATGGCTGGTTAGTATTCGTTTTCGGGGTTTTAAGCTTCTGGTGTTTTTAACTTCCGGGACAGTCAGTTGACTTCGGGCCTCGGGAATTATAAAATGCTGCTTCTATTCTGTTCCTAATTCTTCACAGTGTGAGAAACACCAACGTTGCTTACTATTAATAGCCAAACCTGCAAGGGGTGTCTCACCCAGTCTTACTGGGCGTGCGTGACCGTACAGCAGCAGAGTGCCAGCGCTGTGGCGCATGTATCTCTTATTAGTTTGCCTTGGGAATATCCGCAATTTTTTTAAGAAAATGGCTAAGGTATACCTGGTAGGCATGTTACACGTACGACCTATCGCGTCGCGTCGTCGGCATATCTTACACATTACCCGGGGACTCGCGTTTTATACTATTTTTTTAATTGAATTAATTGAAATGCTCCCTCGTTTGACACGTGCTACGGTAGTAGAGGTAGCACCTTTTGGCCGAATCGTTCTCTGAACGATCGGCCTCCTCAACCCAAATTCGTCGGACTTTCATTTTTGTGACGAATACGGTTTCAGAGTATACTTCGGTCATGAGGTTTCTCATCCGTTTTCCTCCATAATCCTTMTTTCGGTGGAATATGACGCTCCTTAAGTGAGGAGCTCAGACAAAACATCGTGCACGTCTAACGTAGCATGTGTCTTTTTCCTCTTTTGAAACATTTGGGGTTTCGTAGATCCGACAATAACTACGTTTTCTGTTTTTCCATTTCTCCATTTGTTTTTCCAATATCTTCGAACGTGAACCCTTTGTTACATTCGTTTTTACATTTTTTATCCCGAATTTCGGACAGCACTTGCTCAATTACAATGGCCCTTTCATTAGTCCTTATTTTTTAGTAAGACTGGAGACTAGCAAAGCGAATGATACTCGTTCGATTGCGATACAAGCACAATGACGATTAACAATTAATAGATAGACCAGCACACCAATTACACTTCTGACACCAGTTTTGGGGACCTTGTGTTACTGAAAGCACGCGCCGGAGCATGCATGAAGGTCGCGATGCTTCCTGGTCCCGCCGCGTTGCTGGCTGTGGCCTATGCGAAGATACCCGCCCCCTGCCCCCGCACCCCCCCCCCTCCGCCTGTATCAATGTCAAATGGGACTACGGCAAGCAATGAAAGTGGAGTACGCCCCCCCCGCCACCCCTCCTGTCACTAATTATAAGCGTTAATTTGCGTCGAAAACACGATGTTGTGGTACGGGAGGCTACCGCTGGCTGCTTGATTGAGCAATCCAGTCGCTGGTTGACGGCCCGGCCCGCCTATAAACCCGTATTCTGCTCGTCTGGCGAATTAAAAACAATCAACGTTCTTAGCGTCGGCCTTCCTTGTGATGGCTTTTTCTTGGCCAACATTGTCGTCAGGTTTTTGCCTTTGTGTTTTGCGGTCGTCTTCTTCGTTGCCTCAAAGATTGGATAACATTTACCAGTACATCATGTATCATACCCTAGTGGGCCTTTTTTGCTTTCACGCACGACACAAAACGTACAACAAGCTACGAAAGCGCTACCTGTATGATTCAACTCGTACTCCTTTTTTTTTATCGCAACATGGATCCTTCATCCCTCCTATAATAGCAGGTATGATATATTGCCCTCTCCCCAAGACGCTCGCTGCCAGCAGCTCGTAGATGGTAGGCGAAGGGGCTGCCCTCTCTCTTCTATATATACCTACCCAGAGACGCCCAAAACTTTCCACCACGGAGTTGGCTAATAGCTTGTGGCTCCTCTCGTCGAAGGACACTTCTTATCGCCCCCGTCAAGCGTACAGTACAACACTACACATAGAGTGTACTGCAGTAGTATTATAGTAGTAAAGTACAACACCAGGTAGCGTCCTTATTGCAGATAACTCTTGCGCGCCTCGGAAGTAGCGGCAGCAGCTGAGCCATCACGTTCGTACATTTATAGCCTCCACCAGATAGTTGTACCCGCGTTTGAGGGTCGGCGTGTGGGGGATAATAATGTCGGAGTTATTTTTGGTTAAATACATAATCTCGTACGCGTCACGTATACATGCCCAAAAAACATTTCAAGATTGCTCGTCGTCAGTTCACCATCATGCTCTCGTAGATAAGAGTACCCTCACTATATAGTGCGTAGTGACACCAGGAAAAAGGAGTGCCCACAAAGGCACTTCCTTCGTCAACATATGGGCCTGCGGCGAAGCTCCCACCCCCCACAGACCCACCCAACCACCCAGCAAACCTTCCGCATCTGTTCAGGGGATACCGTACGGTAGCACATCATCATCAGCATCATTGTTTCCTGCAGCGAAACGTGGAGATCTGACCTTCCTTACAGTCCGTTATCTACCAGCCGCCAGCCCCCAGCAGTATATAGTACTACGTACACAGTAGGTCTACTGTTTTGTTGCAGCAGTAGCAGTACTACTAGTAGTATTGTACCTCCAGTAGGTGTATACGTACACAGTACGTAAGTAGCAGTAGTCTGTTCGCCAAGTCCGTTACGTCGATCGGCCGAACGTATGAGGTACAGCAGTACGTACGTACCTCGTCTTACTTCCTATATTATTAATAGCTGTCGTGTAAAGTATAGAGTACCTGGCATGCTATTTTGCGACCTCGTACGTACGTGCGTATGATACCGACGGGAATTGACGTCGTTGGACACTGCGCTCGGGCCAATGGAGCGACGGGACACATGCCCTATAAGACACATCACATCATCGCAGCATCAACCCTTCACATCACACTCAACCAACCAATCGGAAAGGCCGCTGGCCTCGCGGCAGGCTGATCGCCCAGACCGCACTAAATGGCAGTTAAACTTTTGATGTTTCGTGTCATCTTTGGATCTTGGATCTTTGGAGCTTGCCCTTTTTTTTTCTAGTGAGTCTGCTCTGTGCTCTCTCTCTCTCTCTCACTTGCCTCTGGCTCTTCTGCTGTGGCTGCCATCGCACACACGTTCCTTGCGCGCTCGCCGAGGCTCGCATCAACCTGCTTCTTCAGCACGCGCGGAACAACAGAACGGACAACACAGCCAGACGGGAACTACTCCTCCAAGCGCTCTTCTGGCATCTACCCCTACTACTACTACTCTCTTTGGTGTGTGCTATCGACACAGCACCACCACCACCAAGAAGAGCAACGCACGCTCTCTCTCTCTACTCGTATCTCTCTCTCCCACCTCCTCCTCCACATCCAGCACGATGAAGGCGGGATTTTTTTTGCTCGGAGCGGCAGGAGCAGCACTCAGCCTGCTGACCGTCGCCACTGCTGACATCTGGCACGAAGCGGTTTGGGACGACTTCGAACTCCCCCAGGCCTTCCACCGCTGCAGCAGCTTCGACAGCGAGGTCGTCGAGCTGTCGGGGAGGGTTGCGTTCTTGCGGCCAATCCTGTGCGGGTCTCCCCAGGTACGGACACGACACGAGACACGAGATGAAGAGAGGAGGAGGGGAAATTGACGATACAAAAATAACTGACGATTTTACACTGAGCAACGAACGGCTAATAGCTACGTAGCGTTATTGGGGGATAGGGTAGTGGTACAAGTCGGTGTCCGAGATGCAATCAATGCAAAGACAGAAGTCGTACATACGGCACAGGACGGGCGGAACATGTTCGATCGTCCTACTCTCGTTTCGCTGGGGGGCGCCCATCACGCTGTGCTCGCGAACGGTTGAGAATACACCACAAACAAACGTTTACGTATGGTAGCATGGTACTGTAGCATTGTTGGTTGTTTTGCTCTACGATATGGGCTATGACGGGTAAAAAAACTTTTTTTTTTACCGTCATAGCCCATACCTGGTAGGTTTTGCTCGCTACGTACGACGTCGTATATCTCTGGCGCGTCCCAAGGAGAGGTGTGGGGTGTGGCGGTCTCTATGACAGAGAGAGTTTTGCCCCGTCAAGGTCTTAAAGTTTGACGTAATGTATACCAGTTTTAGTACGGTGTGCGGAGTTTTTCCTTGCCGTCCATCCGTCCGTCCGTCCGTCAAGGCCTCTTGCTCTAAATGTATACCAGGTACCAGTTTTAGTGCAGTCCAGGGATTTTGTTGACGGCCGTCCGTCAAGGAAGGGACAATAATAAGAGTGCCGTCAACTACTGCTGTGCCGTCACCTCGTCCATCCCATTCGTACCTATAAAGTAGGGTGCCTGGTAAACTTCGTATGAGCCCAAAAGGAGAGAGATGGGTTATCTACGTACTGATCCTTGGACAGTAGCGTAGGACTGATGTCGTCGTGTTGTAGAGAGAGGAAAAAAAAATGTGATATTTATACGTATATATGTACCAGCACCTGTACATACATGCTCATCAATGCTCGTGGCGGGTGGTGCTACGTATAGATCGGTCATGCTATACGTGCTGAGTGGTTTTTACGCGTGGGGATGGGGGTAAAGCTACGACGGGATTCTACCGGTAATTATTCGATCCCGTGGGAAATCCACACAGATTACCATGGTAAATACGTAGTAAATACCATGGGAAATACCTGGTACCATGGATGGGACATTCCCATGGGAACTTATGTTTTCCCATGGTACTGTATACTCCATGGGAAATAAAATAAGAGATGTCCTACTGTACGTATGTGTCATACGTATTACATGATGCGGGAAATGGTTTATTAATCTGACGGGACGTTCCATGCAGGAAACTGCTTCCTTATGGGAAATCCCATGAGAAATTTACGGCAGTACAGCAACAAGAAACAGGCTAACAAGAACGCCAGGCTGAGATGAGGGGAAAATAAGAAATCCGAGAGTCGTTATCTTGAAATTGGTGTAGAAACAGCCCTCTCTCGAATAAGAAATCCAGCCTGGGCCAGCATTCCTGTTTCTTATTAGGCGTCCTGTACTGTATCCCATGAGGTATCCCATGGAATATCCCATGCCAAACCAAGTGTAGTACCTGCTAGTGCCAGCTGCCAGCTGTAAGTGCCTGTGGAATCGCTTGGCACGCTGATGGGGATTAACCAGTGTGGACGTGTGCGGAGTGGTATATATGGTGCCGGCTGCCGCTACGATAGTGCCGGTTTTGTCGGGCTGGCGCATACCGGCACTATAACAATATTGGTCATGGTATTATACAAGTATCATCAATATGCATACATGTATAATATGTACGTTCTGTCCCTAGGTTTCCGGCTCCGAAAAAGCAGCAAAAGTGGTATAGTAGTATAGTATAGCACCTGGTACTGTAGTAAAGTAGTAGTCCATAGCCTATAGATACCTTGTACTCCGTTTGGACTCAAAACGCTCTGCACCCACCACCCGCGCCCCTTCCCGCCCAAAGCATACATGCATGCATGCGCACGCCCACCATAATACTTCCATCCATCCATCCATCCATACATACATACATACATCCATACATCCATCCATCCACCTATCCATCCATCCATCCATCCATCCATCCACTCATCCATCCATCCACCCATCCATCCATCCACCCATCCATCCATCCACCCATCCATCCATCCATGCATCCATCCATGCATGCATCCATCCATCCATCCGTCCGTCCGTCCATCCATCCATCCATCCACCCACCCATCCATCCATCCTCGCCGTCTCGCCTGCACGCCGCGCGTAATGAACGAAGCAGATCGTACACGTCAGGTCGGGCACGGAGCTACACCTCGTGGCCGGTTCCACGGGCGGTCCGAACAGCTTCTTGACCACCGAGAACGTCCACTTCGTGGTGCACAAGAATGCTAAGCTCGTTCTTTCGGCGCAAGGAATCAGCGTCAGCCGCTACACGGTACGTTATCCTTTATCATCAACATTTTACGCTTCCGTTCCGTTATCCAAACCATTTGGACCTTTCAAATCAATTTACTACAGCAATAAGAAACAGGAAATCTGGTCCAGGCTGGGTTTCTTATTTTGAGAGAGGGTGCTTTCTACGCAAATTTCAAGATAGCAGCTCGCGATTTTTTTTTATTTTCATTCTAAATCTCAGCCTGGCTTTCTTATTGGCCTGTTGTTTCTTATTATGTGTCCTGTACTGTATGGGATTGGTGGTATTCGACGAATTGTGTCAGCTTTTTTTCATTCTGAATGAACAATGTGCCCTGCACATTTGTCGGAAGGCAGACGAAATACATATACATATAAAAAATAGTATACTCATCGGAACACCGACTGACTGCTCCCGATCGCGATGCCGTGTCCATTTCCGTAGCATCGGCCTAAAAGCCCCACCTCATAATATGTATTTGTAGTATTCTTTAAATACCCCCACCTTACTATATATGATGTTGTGATAGCCATCCGACAGAAGTGTCACTCGCGAAAAAAAAAAGACGAAGAAACAAAAACGAAGGCGCGTAAACAAAACGACACCACAGCAAACCGATTGACGCAAGCACAAAAAAAACTCCTAAACCAAAATGCCCCGCTGCATCTATATACCTGTCTCATTCGTCAAACGGCGACTGAGCCCCCCC
>MEHQ01001828.1:44744-56849 GCA_008828725.1 Saccharina japonica | reverse complement strand
GCACACCAGAATTAAATTAACTCATTGAAGCTGTCATCCATATGCAAGTCCGCCTTACAAGCGGTTCTTGTTAGTAGGATGCAGCTCACCCTTCATGCGACTCGCCCAACACCTCATGGGGCTTCGCGCTTGGTGCTAGCAATGTCTGCCTGCCTGGTCGGTGAAAACCCGACATGCTCCGTCCCGGCATTGTAGGGATGCGAGGGTCTATGGTCATACGACTACGGCCTTGGGGGGGGGGGGGGTTTTGTCCTACCCCCCCGGCGCCTCCCGAAAAAAAAAACCCCCCCCCCCCCCCCATCCCTTCCCGCCGCCCCGGTTTCTTTCCCCAGTCGAAGGACCAAAAAAAGAAGGGGGGGACAAAAAAAAGCCAAACACGCCTCCAAAATAGGAAAATAACAGGGGTGGTCGTGCATATACATATTCGTCTCCTCTCGCCTTCGTCGTGTCCGTGCCCACCGATCGTATATGCTCCTCCTGCGGTTAAAATCAATTCCCCCTTTTTCCATATCCTCATATAATATAATATATACGATCCTTCATAACCCCCCCCCCCGATTATTGCTATTGATAATTGCTGCAGGAATACGTAAGCATCCAAAGTTCTTAACGTGTCGATGGATCGATAAAATTCCAAGAATTTTCCAGGAATTCTCTCCCCCCGACCAAAAGCACTACGAGTGAGGTCGCACTTGTCAGCTATACATACATACATACATATACATACACAAAAAAGTCCACGAGAATAATTCTCCGTTACGTATGATACGTAATAACACAACCAAAAATAACACCAGAGGTTTGCTTTGTTTTCAAAAGTTCCACCAAAAACCAAAAAAAAAAAAATCCCCCCTTTCAATAATAGCGAAATTAAATAGCAAAAAGAGACGGGGCAGCAGTCTTTTCCGTACTCGTAGCCCTCTTTTTTACTCGTACGTATTTATACGTATATCATACGTACCTTTTTTGTGCAGAAACCTACGTACGAAATAATTCTGACACAAAATCCCGCAAAGCGTTTTGTGCCCACGACGCGCTAGCGCTACGAGCGCAGTCCTTACGGCCTACGTACGAATGAAAAGAGGGATAACCCTTCGGAACTGAAAAACGCATCCCACACTAATTCCAAGTAGTTTTTCCCCAACAACGGGGGACCTGTTCTTAAGTGGTTAAGGTACCGCCTCCGAAAAAAAAAGTCCCCCCCTCCCCCCCCCCCCCCCCAAAAAAAAAAAAACGAGGGTTGCAATTTGTAGTTGCAATTCGTACATGTGATAAACACACGCATTCTCGTACTCGATCGTTTTTTTCTTCGTAGCCCAGTGACACGAGGAGGAGGAGGGAGGAGGGGGGGGTGTTATGGTATTGCTGGAATGATGTGGAATCGCTTGGTAAATACCTGGTATCAGGTATAAGAATCGTATTGGTAGTACTTGGAAGGCGGTATCTTAGATGGGAACCAGGGATGGTTCCCGATGGCTTTTAGCCATCTCACCTGCCTTCTCAGTCGTTCATCACGCGAAAACGGAATAAACCTGCTCTTCTTCTATCTCTAAGCAAACAACACACGTGAGTACCAACGAGTACCCGTTCCATAGGCTGACCTGGCTAGGGATACCCTGTCCCCTTACCCTAGGTTCCTCACAGGGGGGTGTACTCATCCCAATTTGGAGGGGGGGGGGGGTGAAGCTTACGTAGAGTTTTACGAGGGGTACACGGATAAAACTCTTATTTTTCTACGCACGTACGTACCCGACAGAAATACCAGTCATGTGGCGGAAAGACGTACCAGGTACGAATCTACTGCAAGCACGTACGTAGTCTCTGAAATGTGCCGGTAGGGGTCAGCCTACAATACCGGCACTATACGTAGCGGCAACCGACCGGCACTATATACTCCGCACACTACTACCACACTGACTGTGCTGAATCCCATCTGTGCCAATAGCGATTCTACTGGCACTACAAGCGGGCGACCGGCACTATTCAACCGGCGCTATAGAGGGACCACTACTTACTGCTGTTGTACAGGTGGTACCAAAATTTTCCGAAAAAAATCTGCAACTTTTTGGAGCGGAGAACCTGTACTCAGGGCCGGCCGTTCTTTATATCGAGCAATTATTTTCCAAAATTTCCAACCTTTTTTTTTTTCCAAGAAAAACAGGAGATATCGATTGGAACTTTACCAGAGGGCGAAAATATTTGGAAGTCTTTGTATTCCAATATTTATGTGGAATAATTTTTTTGGAAATTTCGGAAATACAAAAATTTGCGCGAAAAAAAAAATGGAATTTTTGGAAATTCATGGCGCTCCGATAAGAATGGTTCTCAGGGCCAAGGCGCTCCAGTAACACCTTTACAAATTCGAGGGGATGTGAAAAATGTTCAACACTAATTCCAAGTACATCTTCTCCCCGCAAAACGTGACGTATGATGCGTAGAATAGGTGTGTACGTGTATATGAACTTTCGAAAAGCATTCCACGACTATTAATACTAATAATTCCCCCAAGCACTTTCTCCCACCAAAGCGCTAGCTACACGTAGATGTGCAGTACAAACGCAAGTATTATTCATAGCATGATATACGAGCGTTTATGTATGAAACGACTTTTCATAAAAATTTCCCACACTTGTTCCAAGTATCGTATTAATCAATAGCTTCTCTCCCAAAGCGTGACATTATCGTGGGATGGGTGTGCAGTGTGGTGCAGTGCAGTAGGTGATACCTGGTATATAGCGTATATATGATACGGATTTGTGTTTCCTCAAAAAAAATCCCACGCAAATTCAAGAGTAGCTTCTCCTTTCACCACAAGAGAGGAGGTTTGCAGTACTCTGTTACGTATATAGATCATATCACAGCACTTCCAACAACCCTTCCACACTATTTCCGACTGTTTAATTAATAGTCGTCTCGCGGCAAAACGTAGACATCATCTTATAGGAGGCGCAGTTGATTTGATTACGTATAGACGTAATTTATAAGGACTTCAAGAAGTGGCCCACGCTGCTGCACAATTCCATGTGTGTGTACACTCTCCATCTAAAAAAAAACCAGGGGGCTATATATATACTTATTAATAGTAGGACTTCAAAAAGTATCCCACGCTACGTACACAATTCCCAAGGTGATTTTATCTAAAAACGACGGGACAAATACGTATGCACGTCTACGTACTGACCTTAAAAAAAAAAAAAAAAAATCCGCACTACGTACCATGTGCTACGTACATACAGCAGTACATAATTCATAATTCCACGCATCAGAATTTCTCCCCGAAAAAGTACCACATATGGGTACATACTTACCAGGTAGGTAGGTAGGTAGGTATGATACGTATGTACGTACGTAAGGCTGAAAAAATATCCCACATTACTTCCAAGTAGTTTCTCCCAAAACACTACGTACGAGTACGAGTATGGCCCAAAAAATGGGGTGTAGCAAACAAATCGGGCAGAGTGGGGGGGGGGGGGCTTAAGACACGAAAAATATCCCACACTACAGTAGATTAATTCCAATTATCATACTGTACGAATAGAGTTTTCTCCCCAAAAAACATGGGGGGGGGGGGTTGCAGGTTGCAGGTTGCAAATGGAAAAAAAAGGGAAAACCAAAAGAGACGGAAAAAAAAACGGACGCCTTTTTGTCACATGTTGGGTTTATTATGTGCAGCGTTGGGCGGGGGGGCGGGCATTCGAAGCAGCCACAGGGCTATAACTAACAAGGGGACAGGGGGATGATCGACCATTTTAGGACCCCAACTACGATCATTTTGGACGGAAACGTAAGAGGATTGCGTGGGTTTCGTTCATACACCAGTAATGGTCCTTCTATGATATAGTGCCGGTTATGTAGGCGACAGCCTATAACAGATAAGCGAGCAACCGGACGCGTGCTATGGTAGAGGTAGCACTTTTTAGCTGAATCGTTTTCTGAACGATCGGGCTCCTTAACCCAAATTCGTCGGACTTTTAGTTTTGTGACGAAATACTATTTCAGAGTATACTTCGGTCAGGATATTTCTCATCCGGCAGCACTTTTATTTTCCTCCAAAATCATTTTTTTTCGGTGAGGTATGACGCTCCTTAAGTGAGGAGCTCAGAAAAAACAAGGTGCACCTCTATCGTAGCATGCATCACCGGCACTATTCAAAACCAGCATATACCGGTAGATGGAACCACTCGTATTGTACGTACTTGTATCCCAACGCTCCCTACAAAACATTTTTTCAGTCCAGAGTTCAATACAAGGGGAGTCGTGCCCGTAAAACGGCACGATGGAACTCCTTCTGATCGGAGGTCAAATCGATCAAATACTACTGGACAGCTGATTACACAGTAAGTGTATGATATAGCACACTATTTTGCCGTTGTTAAGGCCAACGGATATGCCCATGCCTGTCGTACGTCTCACGCGGGTTTCCACAAGGGGATAATTTTCACCTTTTCTGAGAATTGCTATCCTACTCTATTCTCAAGTAGTTTGTCGCTAAAATTATGGGCGCAGCTGTAAGTAAAAGGGGGTGACAAGCCTTACCGACGGGCATCCATCCATCCATCCGACTCAAACCAAACCTACCCAAACCAGACCAATCAAAACCAGACTACGAAGACCAATCAAAACCAGACTAAAAAGACCAATCAAAACCAAACCAGACCAATCAAAATACCAGACCAGACCAATCAAAACCAGACTAATGAGACCAATCAAAACCAGACCGAAACAATTAAAAAACCAGACCGGAACAATCAAAACCAGACTAGACTAACCAAAACCGAATCAAGCCAAAACACCGAACCCAACCAATACAAGCGAAGCAAAAAAACAGCACACCACACGTTCACCCGGGCAGCAAGGGAACGCAGGTCGCACGAAACACCTGGCTTCTCTAATATACACAACACAATTTTTCCTCAAGGAAAGGAGCCTCGGAGTCGTTGCTACAGCATCTGATATTCCAAGACGCCTCCTACAACAAAAAAGACTCGGTGGAGGCGGAGGCGGATGGGGGGGGGGGGGGGGGGGGGGGGGGGGGGGGGAGTAGTAGGGAAGTAGGGTACGGTAGGGCAAGTCTCACACAGAACTACTGTAGGCTCACAGCATATACGTATGTACCAGGCATGACATTTGTCTTTTCTTGCACCCACCAAGACACTCACGACCCATAAAAAAGAAAATGGGGGGGAACACAAAACAAAAACAAACAAACAAACACGCACCAAGCGCAAACACTCTGCTATGATGTCGGGAGAGGAAGAGAGAGCGTGAAAATTCTTTCGAAAAATACAAGAACAAGAAAATTCGAAACCTCGACAAATGCATTTTTTTTTCAAATTTCGTAATTGAAAAAAAACATTTTTTACTTCAAATTTTCAAAAGTATTCAAATATTCAATTTTTCGAAAATTCAACGATCGACACCCCCGCCCCTCCCCCCCCCCCCCCCCCCCCCCCCCCCCCCCCCCGCCCAAACCCAATCTGGGCAATCGCGGGCAGGGACGAGAGGACAAGGACCCGGACCTTTCTCGACGCCTCACGATATATACCAGGAATCACAGTATCCCACCTCCGGCGGACCTTGTCGAGGACAGCTGGGACTGGGTGGCCGAACTCACGGCACTACCGGAGGACCTCGAAGCCGAGAGCTTGGGCAAGCCGACCGAACCCACCCTCCGGATGGTGTTGAAGTCGTACCCGTCAAAGTTTGGCTTCGTCTCCTTCTCGCCCCCCCCTTCCCCCTGACTCGCCTTTTTGGGCCCTAGCGGCGGTGACCCCATACGCCTCGCGGCTGCCGCTGCTGCTGCTGCTTCCGCTGCTGCTGCTGCTTCCGCTACTTTCGCTGCTTCCGCTTCCGCTGCTGCTGCTGCCGCCGCCGCCGCTTCTGCTTCTACTGTTTCTGCGGTTGCCGCTGCCGAGTGGGACGGCGCTAGTGCTGTTGCTGCTGGCACGAAGGTTGCTGCGGTCGACGCGGGAGACTTCACGGACGCGATTGACCCGTTCTTAGGGCTGACCGAGACAGTCCTCCCCATCCCCAGAATCCCCGTCTTAATCCCCCCCGGATAACCATTGCCGCCGGTACCACCCCCAATCCCCCCCCCACCACCACCACCACCATCACCGCCACCACCGAAATGAACTCCCATAACCTTACTCGTAGGAGACGTGTCGCGCGCCCCCCCCTCCCCTCCTCCTCCTCCTCCTCCTCCCGCCGCCACCACCACCTTGGGCTCCGCTGCGGCCGAGATCCCCAGCTCTTCCCCCAGCTTGGACAGGTCGGCCTCGTTGTAGAAGCCGTTGGCGCCGTCTTGTATGTCGAGGCTGTCCTGCACCCTCTTGGCCGCGCCTGCCGTGCCGATCATTTTCGCCGGACGCGAGCCGTCCTGAGTAGCCTGCGGGTGCAACGAGAAAACAGTTTTTGGAGTGTGGGTGTGTATGTGTTTTTTAATGACGTGCGTGACAGTGCGTTTTCGAAAGGAAACGAGCTGATGCGTTGACTTGGCTTGGCTTGGGTTGGGTTGGGTTGGGTTGGGTTGGGTTTGGTGGGTGGGTGAGTTGAGTAGATGTGTGTGTGGGTGGGTAGAGTGGGTTGGGTCGGTGGGTGAGTGAGTGGGTGGGTGGGTGGGTGGGTGGGTGACCGGTGCGCACCGCAGTTGCACAATGTTACAATCGTTGGTTGGTCGAAAGGGCGATGCAACAGTGTTCGCTTTTTGACGTAAAGCCAAAACGTCGTGAGCAACCGATCACAACAATCACGAAAACCAAAAAATAAATGCACCCTATATACCTAAAAAAAAAAGGGGAAAAAAAAAGGAGAACAGAGGCCATTCGCTCACTCCTCACCAACTCAGTTGGAATCGGAACACACCGAGAGACGGGCAGCGTTGCCCGCCAAAAACCAGCCCACCCGTACACGAAAATAAATAAATTACACAATGTATAGACGCCGGACGTACCAAAACGACAAAACCGTCGTATATGTAAATATGTATGTACCTCTTGTGCACGTAGCATTTACCCGTGGGGTCTACACTTCATTACGGGGCATCAATCAGAGGCCTGCAGGTACCGTGATCTCAAGTCAAGTCAGGTAGCACACCGCGCATCGACGGCTGTTTTTCGTTTTCAATTGCAAACTACATATTAATACGTACCAGGTGCACGGTACACCATTTTGTCCGGCAGTATTAGGACCGCTTGGGTATCAATATGAAGACCCTAACGGCCCTAATATTTCCAGGCAGAGTGGAAGGTACAACCTCACACTTTACTGTAGGTGCGTAGCACTGCTGTAGGTATACATAAATCTGCCTCTACATCTCGTTTCTTTCGTCAGTATCCTCCACCGAAAAAAAAGAAGCCGGGACGTACGACTTCATCTGTCATACAGCAGTTATAGTGTCGCCTCCCCCCCCCGGAGCCAGAACACAGGCACGTAAAACAATGCGCCCTCGAAAAAACACTCGGAAAAAAAAAACGCCCCTTAACCCCGTATTTGGGGACAAACTACTTGGAATTAGTGTGGGATAATGTTTTCAGTTCTGAATGGGTCAACACTAACTCCTGAATGCAGATAAAACAGCACCAACAAACCACTGAAAGTCTATTAGGCATGTAACACACACCCACAGTAACACCCAAGGTTGCCGTCGCCACGGTCGCGAGAAAAAAGTTAACAGAGAATAAAGTAGAATAAAAAAACTTTGGAAAGTAAAGAGAACAACAAAGACAAAATAATGACGACGACGACGACGAGACAAGGAAATCACGAAACCAACCGAAGAAAGAAAACAGGAGCACAATCAGAAAACCAAGAAACAAGTTAACCCCTTAAGAACTGGTGCCACAGATTTGGGGACAAACTACTTGGAATTAGTGTGAGATATTTTTCCAGTTCTGAATGGGGTAAGACCCCAGACACAAACAAACAAACAAACAAGGAAAACAAAAAAAAACACGTGTTATATACCAGCATAAATTAATATCTCTCTAGCAACAAATCAAGCACACGAGAAATCAACAAAAACACAAAACCCAAGAATAATACGTAATAAAATCAAATAAAACTCACCATCCAGGTCCAAGTGGCCATCTTCTCTTCCCGAGTCTCCGGCGAAGCAGTCGCTATCGTGGCTGCCCACTCCGGCGAGTCGGGTCCAGACAGCACGAACGGGGGCTTGGCGTTCGCGATAAGCGCCCAGTGCACTTTGCTCAAGTAGCGGTGCCGCTTGATCTCGCCCACGCCCTTGCGTTCTCCAAGGCGCTCTGCGGGGTTCTGTTTTTCGTCGCCACCGCCGCCGCCGACACGACACGACACGACACGAAACGAAACAACACGAAACGCAACCAAGCGAAACGAAATGAAACGGCACGAAACCAAGCGAAACGAAACGAAATGAAACGGCACGAAACGAAACAACACGGAACGTAACCAAGCGAAACGATGAAACGACGCGAAACGAAACGAAACCAAGCGCAACGAAACGAAATTAAACGACACGAAACGAAACGAAACGAAGTCAAGCGAAACGAAACGACTTCCAGTAAATCAAAATCAGGTGAAAATCAGATGAAAATCAAACCAAAACCAACCGAGGCCGAACCTATGAATCAAAACCAAAAGTCGCGTCAAAATCATAAGCCAAGCCAACCAAAACCAATCCAAACTATCACCAAAAACTACCCCAAAACCAAAAACCGAACCTCTAAAAACCAAAAACCCACATCGAACCAAACCCAAGTCCGACCTACAACACAACGACTCCTCCTCCCCCCCCCCCCCCCGACGTCTGCTCCGTCTCGAAATGGATGCGTGGTCAATGGTCAAATGACTCGTAAGGCAAGCAACACATGTGTACCTCCCCCCCCCCCGTCCCGGCATTGTAGGGATGCGAGGGTCTGTGGTCATACGACTACGGCCATGCATCAATATGAAGTACCCCCACCCCCCTCAACCTTTTCTCCTTACTTTACGCAGCAGCGGCCATGCATCAATATGAAGTACCCCCCCCCCCAACCAAGGTAAGGCATCCGCGAGGCAGTTACATAGTAAAACCCATTGCTGTCTTTGGAAGTGGCCACACCAGAAATTAAATTAACTCATTGAAGCTGTCGTCCATATGCAAGTCCGCCTCAGAGGCGGTTCTTAGTCACCACCACCACCGCCTCCACCTCCTTACCTTACGCAGCAGCTGCCGGATAAAGTCGACGGTGGAGCGGCTGAGGGGGTGCCGCTTCGGGAACACTAGCTCAGCGTTCACGATGCTCCGGAAGACCTCGGTGCTGGTCTCCGCCATCTCGTGGAAGGGCAGAGTGCCCAGGGTGATCTCGTACAGAATCACGCCGAGCGCCCACCAGTCCATGGCCGTGCCCTGCTTCTCCTTTCCCGTGATCATCTCGGGAGCCATGAAGTCCGCTGCTCGAGGAGCGAGCAAGGCGAGCAAGGCGAGCAAGGCGAGCAAGGCGAGCAAGGCGAGCAAGGCGAGCAAGGCAAGCAAGGCAAGCAAGGCAAGCAAGGCAAGCAAGGCAAGCAAGGCAAGCAAGGCAAGCAAGGCAAGCGGGCGAGCGTTAACGTTTGTTCCGCGTGAAACGAGGGGGCAACCAGCATACACCCCCCAGATGGGATCGATTCGAGTGCCGATATGGAAAAAAAAAAAAACACAAGAAAAAACAAGAAAACAAACAAAAAAAGCCACTACGTATATATATACGAGTAACAGCAAAATAAAAAAGAAGAGGTATACGTTCGTCTATTTGGCCATTCCGAGGTACGACTAACGAAAAATCAGGCATGTCGAATACGACGACACGCGTAATTACGCGTATCACAAGTCCACCATTATTACGTATCACATTATATTCGACGTATCTTTTTCATCCCCTGTCCCCCCCCCGTCCCCTATAAATATATGGTGTATTTATAGCTTGGGTTGGCGTCGGTTGGCAACGACGCTGTAAAACACGCCTCTCACTGCGTGAGCTAGACAACCAGCGTACCGTTTTATTTGCATTTTTATTTTTTGGCGGTCACCAAAGCTGGCGGTCGAGTTAGATCATTTGTGCGGGGTGGAGAACCTTTGCTCTCCGCACAAGGGGAATGATCGTATCACGTAGTGTGTATGTGGTAAGGCACCCGCGAGGCAGTTACATAGTGCTCCCATTGCTGTCTCCGGAAGTGGCCACACCAGAAATTAAATTAACTCATTGAAGCTGTCGTCCATATGCAAGTCCGCCTCAGAGGCGGTTCTTAGCAGGATGGCAGCTCACCCTCCATGCGACTTCACCACCAATACCTCACGGGCTTCGCGCTGGTGCAAGCAATGCGGGCCTGGTTGGTGAAAACCCAACGTGCTCCGTCCCGGCATTGTAGGGATGCGAGGTCTATGGTCATACACTATCGGCGTGCACGACATGAGTACATCCCGCCCCCCCCCCCCCAACCCAGCGCCAAATTTCCGGGACACTTCGAAGAAAACAAAAAAAAAAACTCGGATATCGCTCGCTCGATCTCTAGCAAAAAGAAAACAAAACCAAAAACAGATAGGAGGAAGAAGAAGAGGAGCAAAACCGCTGCGGGTCAAATCAACATTTAACATCATCAACCTGTGTCTTTCCTAAGTCTAAAAAAAGTGTCTCACCTGTGCCAATGAAAGTCTGGCTGTCAAGGAGAACGTTCAGCTTAACGCTGCCCCTGCCATTGGCGAAGGCGTGGGAACGCCCTGACGGTGCCGCGCTGGATCGATCGATATGTATTTTTTTTTTTCAAGTTTTCAAGAAGAAAGGAAAAAAAAAAAAAAGAAGAAAGAGAGGTGTTAGTGTTGTTGGCTGGTCACTGGTCACGCAGCGGTGTTTTTTTTTCGTTCCCAGAGATTGTGCAGGATCTGTACAGTACAGAGCCCAACACCAGGATCTGTACAGTACATATCCCAATACCAGGGTCTGTACAGTACAGATCCCAATACCAGGGTCTGTACAGTACAGATCCCAATACCAGGATCTGTACAGTACAGATCCCAATACCAGGGTCTGTACAGTACAGATCCCAACACCACTCCTACCACCACACCCACACACAAGCAACAAAGACAACCACAACGAACACGGCAATACCAGCACAAACACCAGCACCACCAACAGTGAAACGACCAC
Source organism: Saccharina japonica (assembly GCA_008828725.1). Lineage (NCBI taxonomy): Eukaryota > Phaeophyceae > Laminariales > Laminariaceae > Saccharina > Saccharina japonica. The sequence continues at coordinate 45,705 of MEHQ01001828.1, read as the reverse complement.
CTTCACAATTGAAAAAAAAAAACACAAAACACAAAACACAAAACTTTCGCCCCCGACACCCCCCGACACCCCCCGACAAAAAACTCAGCAAACCACAAGTTGAAACATAAAAAACAATACGTACATATGTATAATACGTACACCAACAACTCCGGACCATGCAACAACAGCAAGAAAAAGGAAGTGGGTCGTACGTAAGTATGTACATACATACGAACAGGTATATATATTCGTACGAGTACTCACAAGATGCCTGAAGCTCTCTTCCTGGAGCGCCTCCCCCCGCCCCCTCCGCCACTGCCGCCCAAGCACCCACACCCAACAGCCTCGCGCTTGGACTGGCCCTCCAGCCGAGATCTACTAACGTCGGGGCACGGCTGCCCAGGCGCCGAGGTGCACCCGTCGAGTCCACAAACCTCCAAACCGGGAGCAGCATCAGCATCAGCAGCAGCAGCAGCATCGGCAGCATCAGCATCAGCAGCTTCGCCGTTGCCGACAGCATTCGCGTTCCCAGCGGCACTAGCGTTGGCATCAGCCTTGCCGTTTTTTTGGGGGTGAGAGTGGGCGTGGGACTGACCGCGACTGCGATCGTGAGTGTGACAGTCCGCGTCGGCGTGGCCTTCTTGACCGTGAGCCGGGACAACGTCCTCGTCAAGAGAAAAGCGAGAAAGCGGGGCAACACCACCACCGCCACCAGCATCAGCATTCGCCCCCCTCCCCCCTCCTCCTCCTCCTCCCTGCTCAATCAGCGGGTCCAGGTTCACCACGGTACTGTCCGCCAAAAATTCCTCCACATCGGCGCCCCCTCCGAGGCGCTTTTGACAAAGAAAGCAATCCTCGTCGTCATCCTTATCATCCTCCCCCTCCCCTTCCTGCTCCACCTCCTCCTCCTCCTCTTGCGTCCCCCCCTCCTTCTCCTCCCCCCCCTCCACCGCCCTCTTCCCCCCCCCCCCCCCCGCCG
>MEHQ01001828.1:30093-43372 GCA_008828725.1 Saccharina japonica | reverse complement strand
CGATACTCCTGCTCCCGTGCCAGTCGCGCCGGCGGGATGTGTGTGCGTGATTCAGGGCGTGTTTCGCTTAAGTCTCCATAGAAATTTAATGTTGTATAGTGTCGTCATTGACACTATGGGGGGAGAGGAACACGAAGGGAAAACAAGAAAGAGAGCAGGCGGGGGGAAAAGGAGAGAAGAAAGGGGGGGGAACCAGAGGAGAGAAAGAGAGAAGGGCATTCAGGGGATTTGACACCCAATTCTGGTAAAACGGGCGTCCCGCAGCCCTCTCCTTCGACAACGTTAAACACGTAAGGCATGCCATACCATCATCCCGCCCCACGTACCAACTGCAACAATACATTCGTACCATACCATACATACCAAGCTTACCAAAGCCTGCAAACCAGTGACGTATCAACCATTATACATACCAGGCAAGCCATACATACCATTACCGTGCCGAGGCTGTTTGAGAAACAGAAGTGTTATCCGGCGGTGCGCTAGCGAGGTAAAACGGACAGGGAGAACGAGCACACACAACAAGTACAAACGGGTGGCCGGAAACCGCTAGCTGTTCGTTATCAAACGCCCCCTGATCATGGTCACTGACTTGGTAACGGCAAGAACAAATGGTACGCCCCCCCACCTCCCACCCCCCCCCCCCCCCAGTCCTCCGCCACCACCAGAAATCAAATCGATTATTGGAGGCTGTCCTCCAACATACAACTCCGCCTCACAACAGGTTCTTATTACAATGATAGGTGAACTCACCCTTCAACACTCCGCCCAACAAAACCCTCAACCCGTTTCGCTTCGCAGCGCTCTGGTGCAAGCAATCCATGCCTGCTGCGTCGGTGAACCCGACGTGTCTCCGTTCCGCCATTGTATACGATCAGGGATGCGTCCAGGGTCATTGTCAAGCGGCTACGGCATGCATTGACATCGCGTGATACGGTTGCCACAACGACTACCCCCCCCCCCCACCCCCGCACTCTCCCTCCCGGCCCTCTCCTCTCACCGTACGTATCGTTGAGATAGCACACACTCCAGTGGCCGCTACAATCTCGCTGATGTAAACCGGGCCTCCTCTTCGCAAACGGTCGTTTTACGACGTTTCTGGGATAGCGGCGACACGCGTGGGGGTAGGGCGGTGGGGGGTGGGGTGGGGGTGTGCTGATTTGTTGCCTTGCCTTAATCATTAGACGATTGAGCACGCATCCTTTTGAGACGGAGGGGTGGGGTACTGATTGTTGTTGCGTTAGATAATTGACAATTGACCGCATTCTTTCGAGACGGAAGGGGGGGGGGTCCGGGCTGTTGCTTGCCTTAAGTCATTTGACATTGCCGCATGCATCCTTTGAGACTGGCAGCACCGCTCCTAAGCCTAATAGAGGAACTCAACGTTGGAGCGTCATTATGTCGTTTCATATATTACATATAAAAGTTTTGCTGTCTATCTTATCCCTTCTGTTTCGCGCCTGTGGACAACATCCATCTCCTGAGATAGCGATCAGTTATCTCGCCACTATGTTACCAAATTTCTCATTTCCATTCGTCTATTTTCCTCGTCCTCTCTTAACACATTCACAAACCCTTCTTCATTGGTTGCATTCACATCCTCCACTATATAGGTTCTACGTTATTGTTTGCACAATGGGCACATCGGTGCGGACTTATTCTACCTTCCGTCTCCGTTACTTGCGTAGTCTTTTCTACTTCTGGCAGGTCCAGTCCCCATACGAATTCGCGTTTCAACGTTTCGCGACGTTATTGGGTGCGTGCGAATACGTTTTCAATTCCTAATATCCCTTCCCTTGACCCCCGTATATCTCCAAGATGTCATGCCCTTCCCCTTTTTTAGCGGCCGTACAATACCCTTGATTGTAGAAAGCAAGTCGAAGGAATCAGCTCCATACGGTAATATACGTGCACATGACTTTCTTGGAGACGATCCTCATAATAGTAAGTCACCCCAAATGTTTTTGGAGAGAAAACAAACGTGTTTTTCTACTACTAACAATACATAGGCGTGAGCAAAATAAAAAGGAACCAATTGCTGAGAGCGCCTTCGTGGCGTGGGTAGGCGGAATCCGACGCAAGTCGACGAGGGAAGAAAGTGCTGAAACCTTCTCGCGATAAAAATGCAAGGCAAGAACCGTAGTGGGGGGGGAGGGAGAAGAGCCTACTTTGTGACCCCGGATCTGAGTTACGTCCAGGAAGGAGAGAGAAAGGAAGGGCGAAGATAATAAATGGGATGGACAAAAAATAAAAAAAATAAAAAAAATAAAAAATGGCTTGAGCAAAAAAAAAAGGAAACATGCATTCTGTAACACAAAAGTGAATGAAATTCCGACCATTTTCGGTTATAACCCCTTAAGAACCGGTCACACAAATTTGGGGACAAACTACTTGGAATTAGTGTGGGACATTTTTTTTTCATTTCTGAATGGGTTAAGAACCGGTCACACGTTTTTGTGGGACAAACTACTTAGAATTAGTGTGGGATAATTTTTGCAGTTCTGAAAGGGTTATGGAGCCTTCCGACGATTTTCGGTTATAACCCCTTAAGAACCGGTCACACGTTTTTGTGGGACAAACTACTTAGAGTTAGTGTGGGATAATTTTTGCAGTTCTGAAAGGGCCCCCGTCACTCAGAAAACGTTTCAGCCAAAAAGTGCTATCATACGAGTATCTATCTCTCTTAGGGCCCGTTTTAACGAAGAAGAAAAAAAAACTATTTGGAAAAAAATAAAATTCAAATCCGCTTTTCATTGGTCAACACACGCACCAGCACCAAATATTATGCCCCATTTCATTGGTCAACACACGCACCAGCACCAAATATTATGCCCCATTTCATTGGTCAACACACGCACCAGCACCGAAGATTAGGATCTTGGGGCATAAATTTGGTGCTGGTGCGTGTGTTGACCAATGAAAAGCCAAGTTGAATTTTATTTTTTCCAAATTGAATTTATTTTATACTCGTTAATTCGGGCCCTTATATCGTAGCAAGCGTAAAAAAAAATAACGAAAAACTCGCGAAATGGCTTACCGGACAAGCGAGTTCAAGTCTCCCCCGGCGCAGTACTCCATGACGAGATAGAGGTGGCGAGAGTCCTGCACGAGCGAAACGGAAGTAGCGGCCGGTCGTCGCCCGCAGAGCAGAGCACAGCACAGCACCACACCGCACGTTATTATTATCGGCGAGAGGGGGGGGGGGGGGCGTCCACGCGAAGGTAAAAATAATGGTCAAAACGCACGAAAAGCAAAAAAAGGAGAAAGGCAGTTACGCCACAACAGCAAGAGGCATGAAAAGAGAAGGCATGCCAACTCGACACGAAAGGGCACAGAAACATGAGCAGACGGCACAGCCACAGCCACAGCGGAAGCAGCAGTAGCAGTAGCAGCAGCAGCAGCAGCAGCAGCAGGGTGTTAGCTGATGAGGACGTGACCACAGCAGCATCAATCGCGACCGCGACACGCTTCCTTCCTTTTTTCCTTCCTAGCGTCCTGCTGTCCTTCCCTGCTTTCATCCCTTCCTTCCTTCCTTCCTTTCATCCACCCTTTCCAAATTTTCTCCAGTCAACCGATCGCAACGGGTCGAGAGCAGCTCTCCGGCCAGACCCACGCGGCAAGCCGTCCTCTCGAAACAACAAGAACCACCACACGCGGCATCAAAATTACACCCCCTCTTTCCCTCACTCACCCACCCCCCCTCCTCGGTGAAACCCCGACATGCTCCGTCCCGGCATTGCAGGGATGCGAGGGTCTATGGTCATACGACTACGGCCATGCAGGAAAATGAAGTACACCCCCTTGATGCAAGCAATGTCTGCCTGGTTGGTGAAAACCCAACGTGTTCCGCCCCGGCATTGCAGGGATGCGAGGGTCCATGGTCATACGACTACGGCCGTGCACGACATGAGTACACCCCCCCCTGTCGAAACGGCGACGGTATGCTGACGGCCAGCGCTGACGACAAATGCCAACGAACGCCATCCATACTATTCGATTCCATTCAATTCGGACACGCACGCTTCCAGCGTAATTAGCCAAAAGCGACTGACCATGAGATATCTCAACACAGCCACTGCCATGATCCACCACCACAACCACAACCACCACCGCCACCAACGGTATCACCCACCACCACCAACATCATCCCTACCAGCCCCCCCCCCCCTCGCCGACATGCTCGGCCCGGCATTGTAGGGGTGCCGAGGTCTATGTCATACGACTATGCCATGCATGAATATCGATTACACCCCTCCCCCCCCCCCCCCCCCCCACCACCCCTCCCCCCCCGAAAAACTAGTACCAGCACCAACCACAACGTCTGATAAGAGAAGAAGCTGCATGGTCGCATCCCACCTGAAAGGCCGTGTAGAGGCTGCACACGAAGGGGTGGGCGCACGCAACGAGCACCTCCTTCTCGATCATCGCCCTTCGAATCCTTTTCTCTTTCGCCTCAAGGTCTAGCTTGCGCTGAACCTGCGGGGGGCGGCCACAACAAAAAAACGCGCTACATCAGCAATCAGCATCACCCCACCGGCACCCGAATACTCGATATTCGATACTTGGGTATTCGATATCCGATATTCGATACTGGATATCTGGTATTCGGTATATCCGATATCCGACTAAATTTTCGATATCCAATATTCGATTACCGATATCTGGTATTCGACATCCGATATCCGACTCGATTTTCGATACCCGATATTCGATTACCGATATCTGGTATTCGATATTCGACTCGATTTTCGATATTCGATTCCCGATACCTGGTATTCGATATTCGATATCCGATATGCATCCTGCAACACGACGCCCCTCCCCTCCCCCCCTGGGCCGCGGAGCGCCGAGCGAGCAGGCGGTGAATGGCTGCTCATGTGTACGTACAAAAAAGAAAACTCGGCACATATCAGTCTGATCGTATCAAACGTATCAGGTAGATTCGGACCTTGTGTGTTGTGCGGCCATCTAGACGTTCCTTGTACACACATATCATTATGTAGATACGATCAGACTGGTGTATATATACATCATATCAAACCGTACCTGGTATGGTACACCACTCTGTCGTCCGGAAACGTAAAACGACCGTTCAGGTATATACTCGTATTAATATCATACCCGAACAAACATCCTCATCGGACAGAGTGCTATTAATAAGACATTTATGTACGAGCACCTTAACTTACCTTACTGCGTCCGGAAATGTCGGGACCGTTTCGGTACCTAGACATTTCCTGACATTATCGTATACCGGTATAAAACAGAGTGCCATACAATATACCAGGGTATACGTTCGCGAGTATCTTACCTTGAGCGCGAAAAACATGGTCGTGTCATTCAGCTTCACCAGGTACACCAACCCCGATCCCCCCTCTCCGCACAGCCGTATCCTCTCGAAATCTGTCGTCTTGACCTTTTTGCGGGGTTCGAGGGCGGGGGGGGGGGGGAGGGCGCACATAATTAACTTTTTGCATGTTTCGGGTGGGGGGGAGGGGGGGGGAAACACGCGAAAAATGAAAAAAAGAGGAAAGAAAAGCGAAAGATAAAAAGTGTCGGGTGAGAGGGGGTAACACGAAAAAAGGAGAATGCGAAAATGAGTGCTTGCGTGCTTGCAGTTTTTTTTTTTTTTTTTGGGGGGGGGGGGGGGGGGGTCTCTCCCCTGCATGACAATGAGTACACAAAAAAAAGTGAAATATGGGGGGGAAAAAACGCAATGAAAATAGAGGAAAAACAGTTCAGTGGCAAGTCGTATTCATAAGTAATGGTACGTACTGAAGTGACTATAAATAGCAGCCACTTCAAGTGGGTGGTACATATATTGAGCTACAGCAGCCGTAAGCGTGGCAAGCCCCAGAGGCGCGTTTACAACCGTTTTTAGTATACATCCCATTGACCGATCCAGTTCGTTGCCTTGTACCGTTCGACGTGTCGCCCTCCCCACACGATACGCATTTTAGGCCTCTATCATATGACGCCCAGTGGTCTAGACTTAAACGTTTACTTCGTTTTAGTGGGAGCTCCTGTTCTACGGAGGACCCTAGTAAACAGAACCAAATATTGTTAGTAAAAATAGGGAAATACAAGGCGCTTCGCGTAGCGGGCTTTGATTTTAGTGTAGGGGTTATAGACCCCGGGCGGGAAAGCCCTCCGAATACGCTGGGAACCCCTCCCGTCCCGCGGAAAGCCCCCGGAAAGTAGAGAGAGGTCCGGCAAGTAATCGAAGGAGGCGGTGTCGAAGTGGGAGGCCTGAGAGGCCAGGGATGGGTCAACCCGGCGATTTGGGAAGAAAAGACAAAAGTAAGTATGTCTATATAGGTTTTTGTGTGTACCGTAGGTCCTGTCTATTTACTAGCATTTACTATGCACCCCCCCGTAATAGCGATGTGATTGATTTACGGCGCCCCAAACTGCCATTTGGTTTTTGACCGAGCGTCGTCGTGACCGCTGATAAAAAAATATGTCAGGAGACGGCAGTTTAGACCTGTGACGGACGCGGTCTAGACGTAACATAACTAGTTTTAGCGCGGGGGAGCTCCTGCAGGTGTGTGACGGACGGCGGTCCAGACGGTCTACGAGTAGACGTAATATACTAGTTTTAGTGTGGGAGCTCCTGCAGGTGTGTGACGGACGGCGGTCCAGGTGGTCTAGACGTAGTATACTAGTTTTAGTGTGGGAGCTCCTGCAGGTGTGTGACGGACGGCGGTCCAGGCAGTCTAGACGTAACATGCTAGTTTTAGTGCGGGAGCTCCTGCAGGTGTGTGTGACGGACGGCGGTCTAAACGTAATATACTAGTTTTAGTGCGGGGGCTCCTGCAGGTTGTGTGACGGACGGCGGTCCAGGCGGTCTAGACGTAATATACAAGTTTTAGTGCGGGGGCTCCTGCAGGTGTGTGACGGACGGCGGTCCAGGCGGTCTAAACGTAATATACTAGTTTTAGTGCGGGATCTCCGGCAGGTGTGTGACGTACGGCGGTCCAGGCGGTCTAGACGAAACATACTAGTTTAAGTGCGAGAAATCCTGCAGGTGTGACTAACGGAGCCCAAAACAGCCCTTTCCTGGTATTTTCGGCTGGACGTCGTGACCGTTGAATATGTCAGGAGATGGCACTTCAGGCCTGTGACGGACGGCCGTCAAGGCGGTCTAGACGTGGTATACTAGTTTTGGTGCGGAAGCTTCTACCGTAAAGGTGTGACGGACGGCGCCCAAAAACTGCCGTCTCCTGACATCTTTGACTGAGCGTCGTGACCGCACCAGTGACGCAGCAGCAACTGCAGCAGCCTTTACGTACGGTACTTGTACCGCAATAGACATGAATTAATATGATATCAGGTACAACTGGTATGATGTATGATATACCAGGTATATGGTACCAGGTATATGGTACCAGGTATATCGGTTAGTTGAAGCATGAGCGGCGGAACGGAACGCTGGTAAAACTAAAAAACAGCACGAAGCACGGCGCACGAACGTCGTCCAGACACCACTGCCCCCGCCGCAGGCCGTCGGAAATTATTCAGACCAAATAATTCAACACGGGAGTATTGAGTTTACAAAGTACATGCGTATACCTTTATGATGATATCTACCGCCTATGTACCCGCTATTGGCTAAAGGTAGTATCAGACGAGCGCGAGCAATACGAATCGTGTGTACGTACAGTCTATTAATAGCACCATCACTACAAAATCACAAAATCATTAGAATAAAAAAAACATACCAGGAATTATTACCTCGTCTCATATAATATCTGTACAGCAGTGTACCAGGTTCTAAGCGTTTTGTGATTACAAAAAAACTCCGTATGTAATATACCCATGATATGGGGGCAACAAAATAAATAAGCCGTACTCGCACGTACTTCCAGAGGGAAAAATATACTCGTAGCTTCTACGAGTACTCTGTCCCTAAATATAAGCAGTGTATTTACTGAATATTATTGTATCAAATGTGCTCATATTTCGGAACAGAGTGGTAGCGCTTTATTAATTATTTTTTGACGGAAGAGGGAGAGACGCTATACCACAACTCTGCTTCTAAACACCCTGCTCGCGCTAGGCACCCTAAAACCCCACAACAAACCTGATTCCTCCCATGGAAATACAGCACTACGAGTAGTACCGTCCCGCTCATAAGAAAGTACCCTCACAAAGTTAGCCAGCCTTAAAAACTTGAGAAGAAAAAAAAATAGTGGTAAGAAAGCTCTCGGCCTTTGCAGTCAGTGCCTTATAACCCTTACAGGACTGGAATCCCGTTTTGGGGACAAATTACTTAGAATTTGAGTGGTTTGTCCCCAAAATGGGACTGCAGTCCTAAAAGGGTTAACTAACCCCTTTAACCCATTTAGAACTGAGAAAAAAATCCACACTAATAATAAGTAGTTTGTACCCAAATGTGTGGGACCAGTTCTTAAGGGGTCAAGAACCGGTCCCCCGTTTTAGGAAACAAAGTACTTGGAATAAGTGTGGGATATGTTTTGCAGTACTGAAAGGGTCAAGCTTCTAAAAGGTACGTACGTACAGACGTCCCTCGAAGCATTGCCGGGAGGGCCGACAACGGGGGCGCAGCGGCAGTGGCCTCATCGTATGGGAACACCCGCAGCGGTGGTATTAATAGTAGAGACCCTCGGGTCCAGCTTCGACGCAAATGGTTGAAATACATTTCACTTGACGTTTGAACCCCAAACCACTTTTGACCCGGAATAGAAGGACCGTTTCTTATGCTAACATTTCATCGAAATGGTGCTTATATTTAGGGTCAGAGTGGTGTAACCGTGAAACTCTTCAACACCGACCGACCGTGCGGCAAAGTCGCCGAAACTAAAATTTATGATGAGGAGGAGGGCCTGGACCCTGGACGCCATATGGCAATATGGCACATTATTATTTAGTTATTTGCCACCAGACTGCCTGTCCTCAGACGCTTTACAACAGCAGTACGTACTGGCTTGTAATTAGTACTGCTGTGTGTACCTTGTACAGCAGTACAATATTGTACACACATATTATACACACGTTGTTTCCCCCCTAAACTATTGGTCACTTCCCAATATTAAAATGTTGCGCCAGCGGAACAGCAGTAGTAGTACGGCGAGCCACAGTAAATAGGGCCTACGGTAACACAAAAAACATCTGTACCGAAATATAAGCACCATTTTCATTCAATATGAATGTGGAAAATGTGCTTATATTTCGGTACAGAGTGGTATATATTTACCTAATTTTACATAAAAATATTTGGTCCTAATTTACAATTTACTACTATTTACGAGTATGGCCCCTCGGAATGGTAGGAAAAGCGTCTCCTCGGGGAGGACCGAAATAAGAAAGTGCGACGTAACAAACTGTGACTTGTGCCCAGAATTAAGAAAAGCCAGAGCCTTACTTATGTAGCCCGATTTTAGGTTTCTTGTGAGAGGGCCGTCGATAGATACTTAATTAGCCGCCGGTAGCAAACGCACTTGGGAGCACCACCGTGAACCCACAAAAACCATCAAGATCAAGGAACGATATATGATGAACTTATGCAAATTCGCAAGGGCCGCCGACTGCGTCGGATCAGAAGGGTGTTTTGCCTGGCCCTGCCGGCGGTGAATTGTATACCGAAGGGTCACAGCCTGGAGTGTGTGTGTCCAGGTCCGTATGGGGCCAGGTCGGCATATTATGGCATCAGGGTGCCAAAAGCAGGAGCAGGAGTGCTTAAAAGCAGCAGAGTTGCGGTTAAACGTGTGAACATAATGTCAATATATGGGAGTGCGGCTTATGCCCCCCCCTCCGGCATTGTACCACCCTCTATAAATATATGATATATTTATAGGTTGGGTTGGCGTCGGTTGGCAACGACGCTGTAAAACACGCCACTCGCTGCGTGAGCTAGACAACCAGGGTGCCGTTTTTTTTTTTTTTTTGGCGGTCACCAAAGCTGGCGGTCGAGTAGATCATTTGTGCGGGGTGGAGAACCTTTGTTCCGCACAAGGGGAATGGTCGTATCACGTAGTGTTAATATGGTAAGGCGTCCGCGAGGCAGTTACATAGTAAAACCCATTGCTGTCTCCGGAAGTGGCCACACCAGAAATTAAATTAACTCATTGAAGCTGTCGTCCATATGCAAGTCCGCCTCAGAGGCGGTTCTTAGCAGGATGCAGCTCACCCTCCATGCGACTCGCCCAATACCTCACGGCGTTTCGCGCTTGGTGCAAGCAATGTCTGCCTGGTTGGTGAAAACCCAACGTGCTCCGTCCCGGCATTGTAGGGATGCGAGGGTCAATGGTCATACGACTACGGCCATGCATCAATATGAAGTACACCCCCCCCACCACCACCACCACCACCGCCTCCACCTCCTTACCTTACGCAGCAGCTGCCGGATAAAGTCGACGGTGGAGCGGCTGAGGGGGTGCCGCTTCGGGAACACTAGCTCAGCGTTCACGATGCTCCGGAAGACCTCGGTGCTGGTCTCCGCCATCTCGTGGAAGGGCAGAGTGCCCAGGGTGATCTCGTACAGAATCACGCCGAGCGCCCACCAGTCCATGGCCGTGCCCTGCTTCTCCTTTCCCGTGATCATCTCGGGAGCCATGAAGTCCGCTGCTCGAGGAGCGAGCAAGGCGAGCAAGGCGAGCAAGGCGAGCAAGGCGAGCAAGGCGAGCAAGGCGAGCAAGGCAAGCAAGGCAAGCAAGGCAAGCAAGGCAAGCAAGGCAAGCAAGGCAAGCAAGGCAAGCAAGGCAAGCGGGCGAGCGTTAACGTTTGTTCCGCGTGAAACGAGGGGGCAACCAGCATACACCCCCCAGATGGGATCGATTCGAGTGCCGATATGGAAAAAAAAAAAAACACAAGAAAAAACAAGAAAACAAACAAAAAAAGCCACTACGTATATATATACGAGTAACAGCAAAATAAAAAAGAAGAGGTATACGTTCGTCTATTTGGCCATTCCGAGGTACGACTAACGAAAAATCAGGCATGTCGAATACGACGACACGCGTAATTACGCGTATCACAAGTCCACCATTATTACGTATCACATTATATTCGACGTATCTTTTTCATCCCCTGTCCCCCCCCCGTCCCCTATAAATATATGGTGTATTTATAGCTTGGGTTGGCGTCGGTTGGCAACGACGCTGTAAAACACGCCTCTCACTGCGTGAGCTAGACAACCAGCGTACCGTTTTATTTGCATTTTTATTTTTTGGCGGTCACCAAAGCTGGCGGTCGAGTTAGATCATTTGTGCGGGGTGGAGAACCTTTGCTCTCCGCACAAGGGGAATGATCGTATCACGTAGTGTGTATGTGGTAAGGCACCCGCGAGGCAGTTACATAGTGCTCCCATTGCTGTCTCCGGAAGTGGCCACACCAGAAATTAAATTAACTCATTGAAGCTGTCGTCCATATGCAAGTCCGCCTCAGAGGCGGTTCTTAGCAGGATGCAGCTCACCCTCCATGCGACTCGCCCAATACCTCACGGGCTTCGCGCTGGTGCAAGCAATGCGGGCCTGGTTGGTGAAAACCCAACGTGCTCCGTCCCGGCATTGTAGGGATGCGAGGTCTATGGTCATACACTATCGGCGTGCACGACATGAGTACATCCCGCCCCCCCCCCCCCAACCCAGCGCCAAATTTCCGGGACACTTCGAAGAAAACAAAAAAAAAAACTCGGATATCGCTCGCTCGATCTCTAGCAAAAAGAAAACAAAACCAAAAACAGATAGGAGGAAGAAGAAGAGGAGCAAAACCGCTGCGGGTCAAATCAACATTTAACATCATCAACCTGTGTCTTTCCTAAGTCTAAAAAAAGTGTCTCACCTGTGCCAATGAAAGTCTGGCTGTCAAGGAGAACGTTCAGCTTAACGCTGCCCCTGCCATTGGCGAAGGCGTGGGAACGCCCTGACGGTGCCGCGCTGGATCGATCGATATGTATTTTTTTTTTTCAAGTTTTCAAGAAGAAAGGAAAAAAAAAAAAAAGAAGAAAGAGAGGTGTTAGTGTTGTTGGCTGGTCACTGGTCACGCAGCGGTGTTTTTTTTTCGTTCCCAGAGATTGTGCAGGATCTGTACAGTACAGAGCCCAACACCAGGATCTGTACAGTACATATCCCAATACCAGGGTCTGTACAGTACAGATCCCAATACCAGGGTCTGTACAGTACAGATCCCAATACCAGGATCTGTACAGTACAGATCCCAATACCAGGGTCTGTACAGTACAGATCCCAACACCACTCCTACCACCACACCCACACACAAGCAACAAAGACAACCACAACGAACACGGCAATACCAGCACAAACACCAGCACCACCAACAGTGAAACGACCACCTTCACAATTGAAAAAAAAAAACACAAAACACAAAACACAAAACTTTCGCCCCCGACACCCCCCGACACCCCCCGACAAAAAACTCAGCAAACCACAAGTTGAAACATAAAAAACAATACGTACATATGTATAATACGTACACCAACAACTCCGGACCATGCAACAACAGCAAGAAAAAGGAAGTGGGTCGTACGTAAGTATGTACATACATACGAACAGGTATATATATTCGTACGAGTACTCACAAGATGCCTGAAGCTCTCTTCCTGGAGCGCCTCCCCCCGCCCCCTCCGCCACTGCCGCCCAAGCACCCACACCCAACAGCCTCGCGCTTGGACTGGCCCTCCAGCCGAGATCTACTAACGTCGGGGCACGGCTGCCCAGGCGCCGAGGTGCACCCGTCGAGTCCACAAACCTCCAAACCGGGAGCAGCATCAGCATCAGCAGCAGCAGCAGCATCGGCAGCATCAGCATCAGCAGCTTCGCCGTTGCCGACAGCATTCGCGTTCCCAGCGGCACTAGCGTTGGCATCAGCCTTGCCGTTTTTTTGGGGGTGAGAGTGGGCGTGGGACTGACCGCGACTGCGATCGTGAGTGTGACAGTCCGCGTCGGCGTGGCCTTCTTGACCGTGAGCCGGGACAACGTCCTCGTCAAGAGAAAAGCGAGAAAGCGGGGCAACACCACCACCGCCACCAGCATCAGCATTCGCCCCCCTCCCCCCTCCTCCTCCTCCTCCCTGCTCAATCAGCGGGTCCAGGTTCACCACGGTACTGTCCGCCAAAAATTCCTCCACATCGGCGCCCCCTCCGAGGCGCTTTTGACAAAGAAAGCAATCCTCGTCGTCATCCTTATCATCCTCCCCCTCCCCTTCCTGCTCCACCTCCTCCTCCTCCTCTTGCGTCCCCCCCTCCTTCTCCTCCCCCCCCTCCACCGCCTTCTCCTCTTCCCCCCCCCCCCCCCCGCCG
>MEHQ01001828.1:0-28721 GCA_008828725.1 Saccharina japonica | reverse complement strand
CGATACTCCTGCTCCCGTGCCAGTCGCGCCGGCGGGATGTGTGTGCGTGATTCAGGGCGTGTTTCGCTTAAGTCTCCATAGAAATTTAATGTTGTATAGTGTCGTCATTGACACTATGGGGGGAGAGGAACACGAAGGGAAAACAAGAAAGAGAGCAGGCGGGGGGAAAAGGAGAGAAGAAAGGGGGGGGAACCAGAGGAGAGAAAGAGAGAAGGGCATTCAGGGGATTTGACACCCAATTCTGGTAAAACGGGCGTCCCGCAGCCCTCTCCTTCGACAACGTTAAACACGTAAGGCATGCCATACCATCATCCCGCCCCACGTACCAACTGCAACAATACATTCGTACCATACCATACATACCAAGCTTACCAAAGCCTGCAAACCAGTGACGTATCAACCATTATACATACCAGGCAAGCCATACATACCATTACCGTGCCGAGGCTGTTTGAGAAACAGAAGTGTTATCCGGCGGTGCGCTAGCGAGGTAAAACGGACAGGGAGAACGAGCACACACAACAAGTACAAACGGGTGGCCGGAAACCGCTAGCTGTTCGTTATCAAACGCCCCCTGATCATGGTCACTGACTTGGTAACGGCAAGAACAAATGGTACGCCCCCCCACCTCCCACCCCCCCCCCCCCCCAGTCCTCCGCCACCACCAGAAATCAAATCGATTATTGGAGGCTGTCCTCCAACATACAACTCCGCCTCACAACAGGTTCTTATTACAATGATAGGTGAACTCACCCTTCAACACTCCGCCCAACAAAACCCTCAACCCGTTTCGCTTCGCAGCGCTCTGGTGCAAGCAATCCATGCCTGCTGCGTCGGTGAACCCGACGTGTCTCCGTTCCGCCATTGTATACGATCAGGGATGCGTCCAGGGTCATTGTCAAGCGGCTACGGCATGCATTGACATCGCGTGATACGGTTGCCACAACGACTACCCCCCCCCCCCACCCCCGCACTCTCCCTCCCGGCCCTCTCCTCTCACCGTACGTATCGTTGAGATAGCACACACTCCAGTGGCCGCTACAATCTCGCTGATGTAAACCGGGCCTCCTCTTCGCAAACGGTCGTTTTACGACGTTTCTGGGATAGCGGCGACACGCGTGGGGGTAGGGCGGTGGGGGGTGGGGTGGGGGTGTGCTGATTTGTTGCCTTGCCTTAATCATTAGACGATTGAGCACGCATCCTTTTGAGACGGAGGGGTGGGGTACTGATTGTTGTTGCGTTAGATAATTGACAATTGACCGCATTCTTTCGAGACGGAAGGGGGGGGGGTCCGGGCTGTTGCTTGCCTTAAGTCATTTGACATTGCCGCATGCATCCTTTGAGACTGGCAGCACCGCTCCTAAGCCTAATAGAGGAACTCAACGTTGGAGCGTCATTATGTCGTTTCATATATTACATATAAAAGTTTTGCTGTCTATCTTATCCCTTCTGTTTCGCGCCTGTGGACAACATCCATCTCCTGAGATAGCGATCAGTTATCTCGCCACTATGTTACCAAATTTCTCATTTCCATTCGTCTATTTTCCTCGTCCTCTCTTAACACATTCACAAACCCTTCTTCATTGGTTGCATTCACATCCTCCACTATATAGGTTCTACGTTATTGTTTGCACAATGGGCACATCGGTGCGGACTTATTCTACCTTCCGTCTCCGTTACTTGCGTAGTCTTTTCTACTTCTGGCAGGTCCAGTCCCCATACGAATTCGCGTTTCAACGTTTCGCGACGTTATTGGGTGCGTGCGAATACGTTTTCAATTCCTAATATCCCTTCCCTTGACCCCCGTATATCTCCAAGATGTCATGCCCTTCCCCTTTTTTAGCGGCCGTACAATACCCTTGATTGTAGAAAGCAAGTCGAAGGAATCAGCTCCATACGGTAATATACGTGCACATGACTTTCTTGGAGACGATCCTCATAATAGTAAGTCACCCCAAATGTTTTTGGAGAGAAAACAAACGTGTTTTTCTACTACTAACAATACATAGGCGTGAGCAAAATAAAAAGGAACCAATTGCTGAGAGCGCCTTCGTGGCGTGGGTAGGCGGAATCCGACGCAAGTCGACGAGGGAAGAAAGTGCTGAAACCTTCTCGCGATAAAAATGCAAGGCAAGAACCGTAGTGGGGGGGGAGGGAGAAGAGCCTACTTTGTGACCCCGGATCTGAGTTACGTCCAGGAAGGAGAGAGAAAGGAAGGGCGAAGATAATAAATGGGATGGACAAAAAATAAAAAAAATAAAAAAAATAAAAAATGGCTTGAGCAAAAAAAAAAGGAAACATGCATTCTGTAACACAAAAGTGAATGAAATTCCGACCATTTTCGGTTATAACCCCTTAAGAACCGGTCACACAAATTTGGGGACAAACTACTTGGAATTAGTGTGGGACATTTTTTTTTCATTTCTGAATGGGTTAAGAACCGGTCACACGTTTTTGTGGGACAAACTACTTAGAATTAGTGTGGGATAATTTTTGCAGTTCTGAAAGGGTTATGGAGCCTTCCGACGATTTTCGGTTATAACCCCTTAAGAACCGGTCACACGTTTTTGTGGGACAAACTACTTAGAGTTAGTGTGGGATAATTTTTGCAGTTCTGAAAGGGCCCCCGTCACTCAGAAAACGTTTCAGCCAAAAAGTGCTATCATACGAGTATCTATCTCTCTTAGGGCCCGTTTTAACGAAGAAGAAAAAAAAACTATTTGGAAAAAAATAAAATTCAAATCCGCTTTTCATTGGTCAACACACGCACCAGCACCAAATATTATGCCCCATTTCATTGGTCAACACACGCACCAGCACCAAATATTATGCCCCATTTCATTGGTCAACACACGCACCAGCACCAAAGATTAGGATCTTGGGGCATAAATTTGGTGCTGGTGCGTGTGTTGACCAATGAAAAGCGAATTTGAATTTTATTTTTTCCAAATTGAATTTATTTTATACTCGTTAATTCGGGCCCTTATATCGTAGCAAGCGTAAAAAAAAATAACGAAAAACTCGCGAAATGGCTTACCGGACAAGCGAGTTCAAGTCTCCCCCGGCGCAGTACTCCATGACGAGATAGAGGTGGCGAGAGTCCTGCACGAGCGAAACGGAAGTAGCGGCCGGTCGTCGCCCGCAGAGCAGAGCACAGCACAGCACCACACCGCACGTTATTATTATCGGCGAGAGGGGGGGGGGGGGCGTCCACGCGAAGGTAAAAATAATGGTCAAAACGCACGAAAAGCAAAAAAAGGAGAAAGGCAGTTACGCCACAACAGCAAGAGGCATGAAAAGAGAAGGCATGCCAACTCGACACGAAAGGGCACAGAAACATGAGCAGACGGCACAGCCACAGCCACAGCGGAAGCAGCAGTAGCAGTAGCAGCAGCAGCAGCAGCAGCAGCAGGGTGTTAGCTGATGAGGACGTGACCACAGCAGCATCAATCGCGACCGCGACACGCTTCCTTCCTTTTTTCCTTCCTAGCGTCCTGCTGTCCTTCCCTGCTTTCATCCCTTCCTTCCTTCCTTCCTTTCATCCACCCTTTCCAAATTTTCTCCAGTCAACCGATCGCAACGGGTCGAGAGCAGCTCTCCGGCCAGACCCACGCGGCAAGCCGTCCTCTCGAAACAACAAGAACCACCACACGCGGCATCAAAATTACACCCCCTCTTTCCCTCACTCACCCACCCCCCCTCCTCGGTGAAACCCCGACATGCTCCGTCCCGGCATTGCAGGGATGCGAGGGTCTATGGTCATACGACTACGGCCATGCAGGAAAATGAAGTACACCCCCTTGATGCAAGCAATGTCTGCCTGGTTGGTGAAAACCCAACGTGTTCCGCCCCGGCATTGCAGGGATGCGAGGGTCCATGGTCATACGACTACGGCCGTGCACGACATGAGTACACCCCCCCCTGTCGAAACGGCGACGGTATGCTGACGGCCAGCGCTGACGACAAATGCCAACGAACGCCATCCATACTATTCGATTCCATTCAATTCGGACACGCACGCTTCCAGCGTAATTAGCCAAAAGCGACTGACCATGAGATATCTCAACACAGCCACTGCCATGATCCACCACCACAACCACAACCACCACCGCCACCAACGGTATCACCCACCACCACCAACATCATCCCTACCAGCCCCCCCACCCCGCCCCCCCGACAATGCTCGGTCCCCGCATTGTAGGGGTGCGAGGGTCTATGGTTCATACGACTATGGCCATGCATGATATCGAGTACACCCCTCCCCCCCCCCCCACCCACCCAACCCTGCTCACCCCGGAAAAAACTAGTACCAGCACCAACCACAACGTCTGATAAGAGAAGAAGCTGCATGGTCGCATCCCACCTGAAAGGCCGTGTAGAGGCTGCACACGAAGGGGTGGGCGCACGCAACGAGCACCTCCTTCTCGATCATCGCCCTTCGAATCCTTTTCTCTTTCGCCTCAAGGTCTAGCTTGCGCTGAACCTGCGGGGGGCGGCCACAACAAAAAAACGCGCTACATCAGCAATCAGCATCACCCCACCGGCACCCGAATACTCGATATTCGATACTTGGGTATTCGATATCCGATATTCGATACTGGATATCTGGTATTCGGTATATCCGATATCCGACTAAATTTTCGATATCCAATATTCGATTACCGATATCTGGTATTCGACATCCGATATCCGACTCGATTTTCGATACCCGATATTCGATTACCGATATCTGGTATTCGATATTCGACTCGATTTTCGATATTCGATTCCCGATACCTGGTATTCGATATTCGATATCCGATATGCATCCTGCAACACGACGCCCCTCCCCTCCCCCCCTGGGCCGCGGAGCGCCGAGCGAGCAGGCGGTGAATGGCTGCTCATGTGTACGTACAAAAAAGAAAACTCGGCACATATCAGTCTGATCGTATCAAACGTATCAGGTAGATTCGGACCTTGTGTGTTGTGCGGCCATCTAGACGTTCCTTGTACACACATATCATTATGTAGATACGATCAGACTGGTGTATATATACATCATATCAAACCGTACCTGGTATGGTACACCACTCTGTCGTCCGGAAACGTAAAACGACCGTTCAGGTATATACTCGTATTAATATCATACCCGAACAAACATCCTCATCGGACAGAGTGCTATTAATAAGACATTTATGTACGAGCACCTTAACTTACCTTACTGCGTCCGGAAATGTCGGGACCGTTTCGGTACCTAGACATTTCCTGACATTATCGTATACCGGTATAAAACAGAGTGCCATACAATATACCAGGGTATACGTTCGCGAGTATCTTACCTTGAGCGCGAAAAACATGGTCGTGTCATTCAGCTTCACCAGGTACACCAACCCCGATCCCCCCTCTCCGCACAGCCGTATCCTCTCGAAATCTGTCGTCTTGGACCTTTTTGCGGGGTTCGGGGGCGGGGGTGGGGGGCGGGGGTGGCTTTAATTAACTTTTGCAATGTTTGGGTGGGGGGGAGGGGGGGGAAACACGCGAAAAAATTGAAAAAAAGAGGGAAAGAAGAGCGAAAAGACTAAAATTGTCGGGTCGAGAGGGGTAACACGAAAAAAGGAGAATGCGAGAAATGGGTGCTTGCAGTTTTTTTTTTTTTTTTTTTTGGGGGGGGGATCTCTCCCCTGCATGACAATGAGTACACAAAAAAAAGTGAAATATGGGGGGGAAAAAACGCAATGAAAATAGAGGAAAAACAGTTCAGTGGCAAGTCATATTCATAAGTAATGGTACGTACTGAAGTGACTATAAATAGCAGCCACTTCAAGTGGGTGGTACATATATTGAGCTACAGCAGCCGTAAGCGTGGCAAGTCCCAGAGGCGCGTTTACAACCGTTTTTAGTATACATCCCATTGACCGATCCAGTTCGTTGCCTTGTACCGTTCGACGTGTCGCCCTCCCCACACGATACGCATTTTAGGCCTCTATCATATGACGCCCAGTGGTCTAGACTTAAACGTTTACTTCGTTTTAGTGGGAGCTCCTGTTCTACGGAGGACCCTAGTAAACAGAACCAAATATTGTTAGTAAAAATAGGGAAATACAAGGCGCTTCGCGTAGCGGGCTTTGATTTTAGTGTAGGGGTTATAGACCCCGGGCGGGAAAGCCCTCCGAATACGCTGGGAACCCCTCCCGTCCCGCGGAAAGCCCCCGGAAAGTAGAGAGAGGTCCGGCAAGTAATCGAAGGAGGCGGTGTCGAAGTGGGAGGCCTGAGAGGCCAGGGATGGGTCAACCCGGCGATTTGGGAAGAAAAGACAAAAGTAAGTATGTCTATATAGGTTTTTGTGTGTACCGTAGGTCCTGTCTATTTACTAGCATTTACTATGCACCCCCCCGTAATAGCGATGTGATTGATTTACGGCGCCCCAAACTGCCATTTGGTTTTTGACCGAGCGTCGTCGTGACCGCTGATAAAAAAATATGTCAGGAGACGGCAGTTTAGACCTGTGACGGACGCGGTCTAGACGTAACATAACTAGTTTTAGCGCGGGGGAGCTCCTGCAGGTGTGTGACGGACGGCGGTCCAGACGGTCTACGAGTAGACGTAATATACTAGTTTTAGTGTGGGAGCTCCTGCAGGTGTGTGACGGACGGCGGTCCAGGTGGTCTAGACGTAGTATACTAGTTTTAGTGTGGGAGCTCCTGCAGGTGTGTGACGGACGGCGGTCCAGGCAGTCTAGACGTAACATGCTAGTTTTAGTGCGGGAGCTCCTGCAGGTGTGTGTGACGGACGGCGGTCTAAACGTAATATACTAGTTTTAGTGCGGGGGCTCCTGCAGGTTGTGTGACGGACGGCGGTCCAGGCGGTCTAGACGTAATATACAAGTTTTAGTGCGGGGGCTCCTGCAGGTGTGTGACGGACGGCGGTCCAGGCGGTCTAAACGTAATATACTAGTTTTAGTGCGGGATCTCCGGCAGGTGTGTGACGTACGGCGGTCCAGGCGGTCTAGACGAAACATACTAGTTTAAGTGCGAGAAATCCTGCAGGTGTGACTAACGGAGCCCAAAACAGCCCTTTCCTGGTATTTTCGGCTGGACGTCGTGACCGTTGAATATGTCAGGAGATGGCACTTCAGGCCTGTGACGGACGGCCGTCAAGGCGGTCTAGACGTGGTATACTAGTTTTGGTGCGGAAGCTTCTACCGTAAAGGTGTGACGGACGGCGCCCAAAAACTGCCGTCTCCTGACATCTTTGACTGAGCGTCGTGACCGCACCAGTGACGCAGCAGCAACTGCAGCAGCCTTTACGTACGGTACTTGTACCGCAATAGACATGAATTAATATGATATCAGGTACAACTGGTATGATGTATGATATACCAGGTATATGGTACCAGGTATATGGTACCAGGTATATCGGTTAGTTGAAGCATGAGCGGCGGAACGGAACGCTGGTAAAACTAAAAAACAGCACGAAGCACGGCGCACGAACGTCGTCCAGACACCACTGCCCCCGCCGCAGGCCGTCGGAAATTATTCAGACCAAATAATTCAACACGGGAGTATTGAGTTTACAAAGTACATGCGTATACCTTTATGATGATATCTACCGCCTATGTACCCGCTATTGGCTAAAGGTAGTATCAGACGAGCGCGAGCAATACGAATCGTGTGTACGTACAGTCTATTAATAGCACCATCACTACAAAATCACAAAATCATTAGAATAAAAAAAACATACCAGGAATTATTACCTCGTCTCATATAATATCTGTACAGCAGTGTACCAGGTTCTAAGCGTTTTGTGATTACAAAAAAACTCCGTATGTAATATACCCATGATATGGGGGCAACAAAATAAATAAGCCGTACTCGCACGTACTTCCAGAGGGAAAAATATACTCGTAGCTTCTACGAGTACTCTGTCCCTAAATATAAGCAGTGTATTTACTGAATATTATTGTATCAAATGTGCTCATATTTCGGAACAGAGTGGTAGCGCTTTATTAATTATTTTTTGACGGAAGAGGGAGAGACGCTATACCACAACTCTGCTTCTAAACACCCTGCTCGCGCTAGGCACCCTAAAACCCCACAACAAACCTGATTCCTCCCATGGAAATACAGCACTACGAGTAGTACCGTCCCGCTCATAAGAAAGTACCCTCACAAAGTTAGCCAGCCTTAAAAACTTGAGAAGAAAAAAAAATAGTGGTAAGAAAGCTCTCGGCCTTTGCAGTCAGTGCCTTATAACCCTTACAGGACTGGAATCCCGTTTTGGGGACAAATTACTTAGAATTTGAGTGGTTTGTCCCCAAAATGGGACTGCAGTCCTAAAAGGGTTAACTAACCCCTTTAACCCATTTAGAACTGAGAAAAAAATCCACACTAATAATAAGTAGTTTGTACCCAAATGTGTGGGACCAGTTCTTAAGGGGTCAAGAACCGGTCCCCCGTTTTAGGAAACAAAGTACTTGGAATAAGTGTGGGATATGTTTTGCAGTACTGAAAGGGTCAAGCTTCTAAAAGGTACGTACGTACAGACGTCCCTCGAAGCATTGCCGGGAGGGCCGACAACGGGGGCGCAGCGGCAGTGGCCTCATCGTATGGGAACACCCGCAGCGGTGGTATTAATAGTAGAGACCCTCGGGTCCAGCTTCGACGCAAATGGTTGAAATACATTTCACTTGACGTTTGAACCCCAAACCACTTTTGACCCGGAATAGAAGGACCGTTTCTTATGCTAACATTTCATCGAAATGGTGCTTATATTTAGGGTCAGAGTGGTGTAACCGTGAAACTCTTCAACACCGACCGACCGTGCGGCAAAGTCGCCGAAACTAAAATTTATGATGAGGAGGAGGGCCTGGACCCTGGACGCCATATGGCAATATGGCACATTATTATTTAGTTATTTGCCACCAGACTGCCTGTCCTCAGACGCTTTACAACAGCAGTACGTACTGGCTTGTAATTAGTACTGCTGTGTGTACCTTGTACAGCAGTACAATATTGTACACACATATTATACACACGTTGTTTCCCCCCTAAACTATTGGTCACTTCCCAATATTAAAATGTTGCGCCAGCGGAACAGCAGTAGTAGTACGGCGAGCCACAGTAAATAGGGCCTACGGTAACACAAAAAACATCTGTACCGAAATATAAGCACCATTTTCATTCAATATGAATGTGGAAAATGTGCTTATATTTCGGTACAGAGTGGTATATATTTACCTAATTTTACATAAAAATATTTGGTCCTAATTTACAATTTACTACTATTTACGAGTATGGCCCCTCGGAATGGTAGGAAAAGCGTCTCCTCGGGGAGGACCGAAATAAGAAAGTGCGACGTAACAAACTGTGACTTGTGCCCAGAATTAAGAAAAGCCAGAGCCTTACTTATGTAGCCCGATTTTAGGTTTCTTGTGAGAGGGCCGTCGATAGATACTTAATTAGCCGCCGGTAGCAAACGCACTTGGGAGCACCACCGTGAACCCACAAAAACCATCAAGATCAAGGAACGATATATGATGAACTTATGCAAATTCGCAAGGGCCGCCGACTGCGTCGGATCAGAAGGGTGTTTTGCCTGGCCCTGCCGGCGGTGAATTGTATACCGAAGGGTCACAGCCTGGAGTGTGTGTGTCCAGGTCCGTATGGGGCCAGGTCGGCATATTATGGCATCAGGGTGCCAAAAGCAGGAGCAGGAGTGCTTAAAAGCAGCAGAGTTGCGGTTAAACGTGTGAACATAATGTCAATATATGGGAGTGCGGCTTATGCCCCCCCCTCCGGCATTGTACCACCCTCTATAAATATATGATATATTTATAGGTTGGGTTGGCGTCGGTTGGCAACGACGCTGTAAAACACGCCACTCGCTGCGTGAGCTAGACAACCAGGGTGCCGTTTTTTTTTGTTATTTTTTTTTGGCGGTCACCAAAGCTGGCGGTCGAGTAGATCATTTGTGCGGGGTGGAGAACCTTTGTTCCGCACAAGGGGAATGGTCGTATCACGTAGTGTTAATATGGTAAGGCGTCCGCGAGGCAGTTACATAGTAAAACCCATTGCTGTCTCCGGAAGTGGCCACACCAGAAATTAAATTAACTCATTGAAGCTGTCGTCCATATGCAAGTCCGCCTCAGAGGCGGTTCTTAGCAGGATGCAGCTCACCCTCCATGCGACTCGCCCAATACCTCACGGCGCTTCGCGCTTGGTGCAAGCAATGTCTGCCTGGTTGGTGAAAACCCAACGTGCTCCGTCCAGGCATTGTAGGGATGCGAGGGTCTATGGTCATATGACTACAGCCGTGCACGACATGAGTACCCCCCCCCCCCTCCGGCATTGTATATATAGGGGTGTGAGGGTCTAAGGCCATACGACTACGGCCATGCATACATATACATATCAAGTACACCCCCCCTCCCCTCCCCCGAGAGTGTTGTGTGGTACTGTAAAACTCTGATTTTTCTGTCAATAAATAGAATGCTCTGGAGGTATACACAGATTTTCATTATTTCAGGTTTAAAAAAAAATGTATGTAGGCGTTTTTGGGTCACGGGAGCTGTACGTCGTAGAGATACATAGGGAATAGAACGATTGTCCATTCGGCAAAATGGGAAGAGATCCCATCGTTAAACTTCCCCCAACCCACTCACCCACCCAATCACACCTTACACACTCCAGACCCAGCTTGGGGGGGCATTTTCTTTCTTCTTCCTTCTCTTTTTGAGCTACGTATACACCGTACATAATTTGTATACAGAACCGCTGGAAGTACTGGACGAGCGACTGGAAACATAGAAACCGTACGTACACACCAGCAGCAGCAGCAGTAGTGTATACGAGAGCAGTACCGTGGGTAGTAGTAATAGTTGCATATTGACACTATTTATTGTAGTGGATCTTCCTACTGTATGTACGCAAGGCAACTATTTACGCAGTCTGGTTGGCTGTAAGGGGTGCCTTGAAAAAACGGCTCCATCAGCGTACGAGAGTTTTTCTTCAAGCCACAGCAGTTTAGCAGCATCCCGAGCCGGCCGGATCAAGCTACGTATTATATGTATGTAGGGTCTTTCCAAGCACAGCATCCAAGCCGGCCGAATCAACGTGGAGTCTTCCTTACCAAGCACAGCATCCAAGCACCTGATGACTGGAATTCATGGTTTCACACTTGACTAAAGTCAATCATGAATAAATTTAATCCACCCACAAGAAAAATACGAATTTTTTGTGGTGGTAATTATTACAGCAGCAGCAATACACTTCGCATAAAAAAGGACGCGATATAGCAATGCGTCAGTATGCGCAGCATTATTATACTACAGCCTACAGCAGTAGCACGTGCGCATGTACGATACTGCATTGTAAGATTTGTTGGCTGGGTGAGCTTCTGTGATATACTATTCATAGTATAAGTCAATTGTTGTTTCGTCCTAACACTCGTATTTTTTGTGTTTGTTCTTGCGCAACTATTGTTACGGGGTGGGCATATGTAGTAAGAAACACCCGCGAAAGAACACAACAAAATGTTACATCCCTCTAATATGGGCTGTGACCCTCCAAGGGTAATAGTCATAGCCCATAGTATCCCCCAATGTTTACTTACACAAACTTTAATATAATGGTAGGATTACTACGTCGCACGAGTACGTATGAATATGTTTCGCCGTAATAGATAACACTCTGTTCCTAAATATAAGGAGCTTTTATACATTAATAGTCAATAAAAACGGGGATTATATTTCAGGACAGAGTGGTACAGCAGTTTCTCTTGCTCTCTACAGCACGAGGTATATAGTAGCATTATGGGGGACCGTAAGTAGTAAATAGGGCCTACGGTAAAGATGAAAACCTGTATATTTCGCTATTTTTACAAAAAAAAATGGCTCTATTTACTATGGTCCCATCCGTAATAGAATTATGGGGGGCTTGTCTTGTAATAAACCACGGAGTATTTCTGCAATGTGATTCATACATAAGATAAAATGAAGGATGACCCGCGAATGTGAGAACAGCAACAGCAACCTCAACATCAGCCGCAACACCACCACCTTCTTACTTCTTGCTGCTGTCACCTGTCACACCCCAAAGACAGCAAAGGCAACACCATCAACATCAACACCAAACAGGAGTATATAGCTGGTAGAGGAACATCAACACCAAACGAGAGTATATAGCAGGTAGAGGAACATCAACACCAAACAAGACTGCATATAAAGAAGGCAGAGGAAGAAGCACGTAAAATGGGGAAAAGGGAGGAGCAAGGACAACACTTGAAGTACAGCTAGTAGATGCGTACTGCAGACGTTAAACAAAGAAAGAGAGTACTACTTACTACTGTACGTAGGTACAGAAAGCCGAGTCGTATTTATGTAAAAAGAGCATATACGTGCACAGGTTTTCCGTTTGTTTTTCGGTTTCGCTCAGTTTTCTTCTTACTTCGAAGTATATATACTGCTGTATGGGGGATGTTTAGGAGTCATCAATGTTGAAGGTCGTCATGCTACTGCTGTACACATTGGCGGATGGCAAACCGCAAATGTAAAAACATTAAATAAAGGCTTCCCGCAAAATATGAGAACAACATCAACAGCAACCCCATCAGCAACAACAACTACGTCTTAGCCCCAACTTTCTTTCAAGAGGATTCCCATAATACGATACACACAGCAGTAAAAATTACAGATTTACGGCGTTGGAATATTGATCTCGGTTCCAACGCTTGGAATATTGAAATCAGTTCCAACTCTTCTGCTGCTTGCTGCTGCTGCTGCGCAGTTTTTGAAAACTTTGAACACTGAAAAACCTGTGCCGCACACTGCTCCCTAAAAAAGACAACTGTTTAATAAGATAGCATCATCGCAGGGAAGGCCAAAACTATCGCTCGAGCGGGGGATAGGTCCATGGTCCATGTCAAGCAAGCCCCTCGTATATCTAGCGCCGTCAGAGCTCGTACTCTTTCTTCATAGGTACCCCTCCCTGCTCCCCAGCGAGATCTCGAAATACCCGCAGCGCGTACACCAGCAGAGGCCTCAATTAAGCCAAATATAACGATGCAGCTGCATATATGAGCAGTAATGATGATGGTTGGCTGGTGCTTTGTCTTTCCTATATACAGCAGTAGGGTTGGACGGCTTCAGAAGTCTCACACCGGATGCCAAGCAGGCCGAGACAATTGCTGACTGACTTCGTTAAGTCGGCGGGAAGTCGGCTGGAAGCCCGATAGTCGGCACCTCGGGGAAACGACTATTCATAACTATTAATCGCCCCGAGACTACCAACATAGTTGGTGACTTTTCAAGTCGTGTCGACCCACAGCTCTCCTAGCTAAAGCCAGTTACTGCGCTTTACTTCGCCACCCATACGCAGAACTACACAGCAATCATTTTACGTATCGCACATCGCACCTATATATACAGGCTACGATAGCTGTGCAGTCCAGCCAGCTCGCAAAAAGCCCTCCTGACTATTTTCACACGCCATTTTCATAGCAGAGACCACCCTCGAATAAAAAGAGCACGAAATAGTCCACAGGGGTTTTCAGGAGTCCTGTTGGCCTTGTTTGCTCCTATTGCGGGGGTCCATAGTAAATATATAGGACCTACGGTATAGACACTAAAACTAGGTATTTCTCTATTTTTATTCGCAACAATATTTGGTCCTATTTACTCTGTCCGGTCCCCCGTACTAATGTGTGTGTGCGTTTTTTCTTGTGAGTTATGATTTGCTCATCCCATCTATCCATAGACGGTATCTTCGCGCTTCTTCTAACGCTCCCTCCCAATAGTTGTAACTCAGATTCCGGGGTCACAAGGCAGGCAGACGGCTCTTCTTCCCCCCCCCGTCCCAGCTACGTACGGTATATACGTACCTTCATTTTCTTATCGGGAAAATAATTCAGCACTTTTCTGCCCTCGTCGACTCTCGAGCGTCGAATTTGGCATACACTCCGCCAGGCGCGCTTTCCGGAGTCAATTTGGTTGGAAGAAAAAAAAAGGATCCGCATGGCAGGTAGGGGTCGAAACAAAAGAATGGCCGTCGACCATACTGCTGCTGTAGCAGTTTCGAGGTTGACCACTAGACCATCGGGGCCACCGATACAAACACACAGGACAAACCTTCAAGGGGATACTGTGTGTCTCACCCAGTCTTATTACAGAGGTGTAATGTCCGCCTTGACAATTTTGGGATCACACACCACTGCAGCTGCTGCCACGATCGCGACCTGTTGAAAGTCAGGGCACCCCCAAAAACAGCGAAATACGGACAAACCACGCCCCCGTTGCTTTCGTGCGCGTGGGCGTAAGGAGAAAAAAACAAGTTCTTCCTCTCCCAAAGGCCCCCAGCGGCTGGCGAGGGGCCCGAGGGGCCCAATGCCCCCCCCCCCCTCCGCTCCCCCTCACCAGCCGGGGAAGGCGACTCGGTCCTCTCGCTTCCGCCGCTCGATCATTTAAGCGAGTCGATTTATCGAATAAGGTCGATTGAACGGCCGCGCCGAAATTTGGTTATAAAACTCGTTCTCGCTGAATTATCGGGACACACACACACAACACACACACGGAATCGGCTACGCCGAAATTCGAATCGAGGCTTCGCCGCCTCGGGCGGGAGACTAAACCTACCATACCTGGTATATATGTGAAATTAGAGGAAACGCGAAGAAACTGGAGCAATCAGGTATAACTGGAATAACTGTTTAGACGTACAATTATCGTAGCCTTGAGTCTCCATGTCTACTCTGTACCCCTGTCGCACACTATGAGGTATGACCCTTTTTTGGTAGGGTCATATCCCATTAGGTCGCACATACTATGTATCATCCACAAGGTCTCCACGGGGTATGTTATTACTTCTGCTGTTCTGCTGAAAATATGTACCTGGTATGTACCGTCTATTCAGAAATTTACCCCGTTTAGGCATGCGGTTTATTAGGACTGCACTCCCGTTGTGGGGGACAAAAACACTTGGAATTAGAGTCAGAGTCAGGTTTATCTTGGAATTAGAGTGCAGTAGCCGTGAAAGGGTTACGAAATACGTACGTACTACTTACTATTTATACTGTATAGCACACGACAGATGTTTAAGGATCTCTTATTTTGGGCCAAACTGGGATTCTCATGGAAGACTGGGCGTGCTGCACACTATTTTCAGTACGAAGAGGTCGCGTTCTTGTTTCCCCCCCCAAAATCTGTCTCAAATTCTTAATTACAGATTCTTACCATATGTCACGTACTGTAGGGCTGTGAGCAAGGCATGCCTTCTTGGCTAAGGCGTGCCTTTTGGCTAGACTTCACGACTAGTTACTAGTTACTAATAGTTGGCTGTGGCCAAGTATGCCCAACTAACTGTTTTTTCTAGCGGTTTTACTACTTGATAACAACGAAACACAATCTGAGCCACGAAACGCGCCGGGCCAGAAACAAAAAAATATGTAGAACTCCACGCAACATTTTCGCACGCAAAACTAACTACTTTGTAAATACCTAGCCAACTCACCACAAACTAGTCGGCGGTTTATAGTCAGTCCACGACTCGGCGCAACCGAGAGTTGGACAGAGTAGATAGAGCCTCGCCCAGAGCAGTGGTAGCCGATGGCTCGCAGCAGCGTGCACCCTCCCTCCCTCCCTCCCGAGGCCAAACGGTTGCTCAAGGTATTTGCAACAAACAGTTGTCTGTGTGTACGGCGGTGGTGCGCGTAGTACTGGTTGTATCATGTGAGCCGCAGGTAGACAATTAACTCGTCGGCGGCAGTTTACAGCCAGCCAACTAATAAATAGCCGAGCGACTATAGTCAGCCAACTCAAAGCTCACAGCTCCAACGAATACAGCATCGGTCCACACACAGCAGTACCCCGGATTGCTGGGGGTAGGAGAGGTGTCCGAAGTTACGCCTGCCGTGTGGGGAGATAGATAAGGTGTATTCCGTGTGGTGTTTTCACATGAAACCGCTCTTTCTATGTAAGACGCTAACCTCTCACTCGAAATCGAACGACGGATCCGTCTCATGCGAGCATGCTTCAAACGGTTCGGACCGGAGCTGTACGACATGAAGACGGCTTCACTTAGCCTGAAAGTACGCATGTTGAAGGCCGAAGTGATTGAGACCCTGCTGTACGGATGTGTGACGTGGACTCTCAGTGCACAACACTTCGCCAGGCTCCGATCGGTACACCACCAAGTCCTCCTGCGTATCATTGGCTTCCAGCGTCGGCAGCGTGGCGACTATAGGACCCTCTCGTACGCGAAGGCTCTCAAGCAGACACGATGCGAGAGCATCGAAACGACGATCCGTAAACGGCGGCTGTTCTTTGCGGGGGCCGTGGCACGCCAACACAAGGGGCGACTACCCAGTCGGGTGATGCTCGAGACAATGGCGGGTGGGGAGGGGCGCAGACCGGGCGGACAACCAAAGACTTGGCAGAAATGCCTTGCTGAAGACCTCAAGGTGTTTCGAGCCACCGAGGGGTCCACGGCACATGTCCCGTTGGTGTTGGGAGTAAAGACCGCAGTGTGGACCGTTGCAGCAACTAATGTGGGCAAGTGGTACAGGGGGGTCCTCGAAGCAGCTGAACGGTTCATGGTTCGGTGGCACAAGGACGAGGCGGAACTGAGTAGACAGCGCCACGCATCCGTTGCGCGTGATGCACAAGGGAATGGGAAGGGGGGGGGCAACAGTCGTAAGGAAACCGCGGTTGATGAGAGCAGGAATGAGACAGCCGACAGGGTGGCAAGGTACCAGGCTGACTAGTAAGTCCCGTCTAGACTACCCGTACTGCGCACCTCTGTAGCTGCTTCGAGCGCGGCCCTGTTGTGTTTTTCATTTCGTGTTAGTTTCATTGTTACCCCCGTTCTTATCCCTGTGAT
Organism: Saccharina japonica; assembly: GCA_008828725.1. Classification (NCBI taxonomy): domain Eukaryota; class Phaeophyceae; order Laminariales; family Laminariaceae; genus Saccharina; species Saccharina japonica. Next base: position 11,874 of record MEHQ01001828.1, on the reverse strand, counting down.
AAGGAAGAAGTACTATTAATACTTGGCTTGGTGGATGGCGAGCTCCGTGCTTTCCCTTGGTTATTTCTGGTGGTCTTTCTTTTCCTTTCTTTTTATTTTATTTGCTTGGCATATTGCCTGTCGCAGCTTCTCCAGGGGGGCAAGACAGCGATGCTACAGCAGCCCCTCGCATTGTTTTATTTTTATTTTGGTATGGGTGGCACCCAAGGGAATGGAGACAGAGGGGGGGGACGGTTTCGTAGGGAAACCGCGGCGGACGAAAGCAGGAAGGAGACGGCAGACAGGGTAGTAAGGTACCAGACCGACTAACTGGTAGAACCTGTCCGTACTACGGGTATAAACCTGCCTCGGCTGCCTGGAAGGTGCTTTTGGTGTGCTCCGGTTGCCTGTCCTTTCCTGTCGTTCTTAGTCTTGCTCTGTTTGCGTTGTTCTTCATTCCATTTCATTTCGTTTCATTTAATTTGATTTTATTGTCTGTCGCATCTCCTCTGGGAGAAGCACGACACGTTCTTTCTTTTTGTCATGTTTTTGTTTGGTTGTTTGATTGTTTGTTGATTTACTTTATTATGTTTTTTTTTTTTTCTCTTTCATGCACCTGGATTGCTAGCAGGGTAGGTCTTGCCTGTCGTATATGGCATTTCATCGTCTGCTCTGCTTACTGCGCTGAGCGTAGTATCTCTGTCGTAGTTTTGTGACCACAGAACTACAGTAGTACCTTTTTTATTAGGATGAAGAATCGGCACGGACACTGGGTGTGTGTGTGTTCTTCACATTAAACCTTCCTTTCTACCCGTCGACATCCAGCACACCCAGTGTCCGTGCCGATTCTTCATCCTAAAAAGGTACCAGTTCTGTGGTCACAAAACTACGACACAGAGATACTACGCCCAGTGCAGTAAGCAGAGCAGACAATGCAATGCCATATACGACAGGCAAGACCTACCCTGCTAGCAATCCAGGTGCATGCAAGAGAAAAAGAGAAAAAAAGAAAAAGCGAAAAGGAAAATAATAAAAAGTAAACATACTGAAGCAAATCAACAATCAAGCAACCAAACAAAAGCATGACAAAATAAAAGAAAGTGTCAGGTGTGCTGGATGTCGACGGGTAGAGAGGAAGGTTTAATGTGAAGAACACACACACCAGTCGACAATCCAGCAACATCCATTGTTGTGTCCATGCCGATTATTCATCCTACCTCAGAGACAAAAGCTCTGTGGTCACAAAAACCCAAGACAAAGGGATGGTAGTAGTATTTATACCTTTGTAGGGATGGTAGTAGTACTGTAGTACTTATTATACCTTTGTAACGCAAAATAGTAGTAGAAGAAGAAACGCAAACAGTCGGAAGCAGTCTACGTAGGATGGAGAATCGGGACGGACACTGGGTGCGCTGGATGTCGACGGGCAGAAAGAACGGTTTAATGCGAAGAACACGCACACATAGCAGAGTAGACACCAGATACTAGATACCAGTACCGCTTAGCACCTATGGGTGGTGACCCTATAAAAAAAGGATAGGGCCCTATAAAAAAAGGATAGGGTCATCACCCATAGATAGGGTAGCACACTACCTGGTACGACTGCTTGCACGCGTTTTCTACTATTATATACCTGGTACATGGTATACAATAAGCAGCAGGTTGTGAAAATGTTGCGAGTCTTTTCTTAAGTCGCCACGCCTGGGGTCCCACAGGGTTTATTCTCCGTAGCTACGAACTCGTATACCAGCACCACCACCGCCGTTTCCCCATGTTGTTTTTGCGGTCACGCACCCGCAGTACGAGTACCCAGGTCTCAAAACCAAAGCGGGCAAAACAAGGATCGCTCCTTGGGGTCGCTCTCGTACAGCAGTAGATTACCGGATCACGGGCGTCTTCGAGAATCATGTATTAATAATATATGTATCATTTCAACTAGTCCGTACCCCACCTTGTACCTGTATCGCTACCCTGTTTCGCTGCGTGCTTCGCTCGCGTGTCGACGATACAAACTATCCACGACGAACAGGCTACTCGAGTACAACTTCTCCCGTGCATGCAAAACACATATTCTCTCGTACCTCGATAATATCACGAGTGCCGGTTTCTGTGTCGTAGTTTTGCGACCACAGAACTGGTATCTCTCTAGGAGGATGAAGAATCGGCATGGACACTCCTGGGTGTGTGTGGGTGTGCTGGATGTCGACGGGTAGAAAGGACAGTTTAGTGTGAAGAGCACAAACACAAACACATACACCGGTATCCGGCATCCGGCAGCAGTATAATCGTAGAGGTACAGCAGTAGTACCGAGTATGTCTGGTACCAGGAGGTATACACCGAACGACAACCATTGCAAAAAAGTTCGGAACACCAACGCTAAAATGCAAAAACTGAAAAAAATGATGCTGCTGCATTTTGTTTTCAGTGCACCAGCTTTTTTTTTTAATTCCTTCTATTTCTATTTCTTTTTCTTTGTTTCTTTCGTGTTTCCTCTCTACCGAAACGCATCTGGATTGCTATGTACGTATAAATAGCATGTGCATGTCGTGCCTGTCGTACCCAGTACGATGACGCAGCAGTGCATTGTCTACTCTGCAACAGTAGTAGTCAGTTGCACCACAGAGCTTCGATCTCTTCCAGGACGCAAGAATCGGCAGGGACACTGGGTGTGCCGGGTGTCGACGGGTAGAAAGGACGGTTTAATGTGAAGAACACACACCGATGTTCTTGGTGACCACAGGCAGAAATTAGAGCTTGTTGTACTGCTGCCGTATCTCTGGCTGTGTGTTCTGAACATTAAACCGATGTTTCTAGCCGTCGACTCAAGATTCGGCACGGACACTGACTGGGTGTGCTGGATGTGGACGGGTAGAAAGAACCGGTTCAATGTGCAAGAACGCACACACAAAACAAACACATTTTCTCCTATACACAGATATGATACCAGCACTCTAAACTCTAACAACAACGATGGTATGTACATGAAACGATACGATTCAAGATAACAAAACTCTAAACTCTAAACAACAATAATGGTATCATACATACATGGCACGATACGATATGATGTGATAGCAGAACTCTAAAAACTATGCTTCTAACCACCCTGCTGATGACCCCTATCGCCCCGGTAGACTAGTGTGTGTGTGTGGTCAGCTTCAAAGGCTGCTATTAATAGCATTGGTACCCGAGTTCAAATCCCACCGTGGTGAGCACTTTGACTTTTTTTGAAAAAAAAAAAAAGGAACCATATTGATTGCTGAGAGCGCCTTCGTGGCAAGGGTAAGCGGAATCCGACGCAAGTCGACGAGGGAAGCAAGTGCTGAAATCTTCTCGCGATAATAATGCAAGGCACGTACCGTAGTGGGGGGGGGGGAGAAGAGCCTACTTACGAGTAGAGACCCCGGATCTGGGTTACGACTAAAGAGGGAGAGAGAAAACAAGTGCGAAGATGATACATGGGATGGACAAAAAAAGAAAAAAAAATGGGCTACGAGACCCTCCAAAAAAGTTTGTGTAGGGTCATATTAGCCCATACATAGGATGACCCCACCCGGAAGTGATCCTGAGCCCACGAAACAGACCCTGGATCTTGGGCATAAATAATAATTATAATTGATTGCACCCGCAACGGTGAGAGCGGAGCGACTGCCAGCGACAGCCAGCCACCAAAGGCAAATCAACGGTAATCTTGTCAACGGTCAACTTGTCAGCGCATCTTTGTGGTTATAGCATGTATCTATCACACGGATTTAGGGTTGTTTCGCCTATGCTACAGCAGTAGGTTGGCATGTGCCCTGGTACTGATTGTACTTATTAATGTATGATGTGAGATCGGAGATTATTGGTACAACAGTAGTAATCAGTGCAAGAAAACATCTACGCGCCGTTCTGCACACTTGCCTCGTTTTGCTACGAGTATTTCGTTACTTTCCTCGAGAAATGTTTAGAGTTTTTGCCATAGCTTTTCCTTGTGACCATATATAAATTGGTCTTAAACAGGCTCCCAACCTATCTTCCTTTTGTTTAGTTACGGCGATATACCGCAAAAAAAACAACCCGATAATCGTAACATATGATAATACAGTCAGAGTGGTGGTCTCTCAGCAGCGCCGGTGGCCAGTACGAGTACTCCCTTGGCACAGGTTCAACTCACAGAAACAGTGCCGGTACCGGCACTACAGTGGGATTGCCCCCCAAATAGTGCCGGTGTTGGCATACGCCCCCCCCCTCCCCATAATGCCGCTTCACAATCTTTGCAAACCCCCTATCGCCGCCATCTGCTTGCTGTTGTACCATGTGTGTGTTCTTCGTAAACCTTCCTTTCTACCCGTCGACATCCAGCACACCCAGTGTCTGTGCCGATTCTTCATCCTAGAGAGAGATACGATCGTACCAGTTATGTGGTCACGAAACTATTAATACGACACAGAGATAATACGCTGCCATACAGTCAGACAGTAAGCAGAGCAGACAATGCAATGCCATATATACGACAGGCACGACCTACCCTGCTAGCAACCCAGCTGCAACTACTGCTGCTGTAGTGGTGGTAGTGCTGCTGCTGCACGAGTACAGACGCCAGTAGCAATACATCAGTTAGTGGACACCCCGATTTAAGAGCGGCTCGTGACAAGCCAAAACAAGCTTTAGTGCTGCAGTACCGATGTGGGGACAAAACACTTGGGATTTGACTGAAATGTTTGTTTATGTACAGCAGTGCATGCAGTACTGAAAGGGTTATAACCCACTTGAGAACTGAAAAAAACTTATCCCACACTAATTCCAAGTAGTTTGTTTGTCCCCAAAAACGTGGGACCAGTTCTTAAGGGGTTAACTACAACACATTGCTCTTATCTGTAGTGGGCAAAATATAGTTTTTTAGTATAGGCGGGACATGCCGATTTGACCGCTCTTAACCCCTTAAGGTTCCCCGTTTTTTTGGGGGAAATACTTGGAATTAGTGTGGGACAGATTTTGCAGCTCTGAAAGGGTTAAGATCCCGAATTGCTCTTATCTTGGGTGCTCTCAAATCGGGGTACCCACCGTACCTACCTCCACCGGCACCACCAGTATATAGAGAGGAACCGCAGGGTACTGGCACCGGCAGTGGAGGCTGGAGGCACACCATGTCCTGTGCAGCAGGTGAACTGCTGTGCGCTGTGCAAAAACTTGCGCCAGTATATATAGCCCACCCATGTCGGGGGGAGATGCGGTGGAGGGTGACATATGGTCACTGAACTGAAGCCCATATTTAGCACGGCACTCCCATGTTTCCTTCTTTTACGTAGAAGAGCCTTCTTGCCTTCTTCGTTCTTCACTTTCCTTTCATCGTTTTGTTTTCGTACGGAGCTAATTTTTTTTTTTTTCCGATTTCCTTTTCATTTGTAGTTTTGGCTACGAGTATAAACATTTTTCGAGTATTCTAATTTTTTACTCTTTTCGATTTTCGTTCGCACATATTACATCTGTTTTTGTTTCCCCCCTCCGAAATTTGTTTTCTCGTTTTTTTTCGTCCGGTTTTGTTTTTGTGGGCCTTTTTTTTTTAATATAAATATGTACGTATATACATACGTCTTGTATGAGTCTGTTGTCGTCGAGCATCTACAGGAAGCACAGCAGCACAGCGCAGCCAGCCCTGAACAATGCAGCAAACCAAGCACGTGCCGACCAGAGGGGAGGGTGACAACTGTGGGGTATAACTTTTTTGTAGGGTCATATTATACCCCATATAGGGTGACAACACAAGCAAGCAGACAAGAGATCACGAGAGCTATTATAACATGTCGGTATTTTGTTTTTCATCGTACGTATCATCTTCGCCCTTCTTGCCCCTCTTCCCTCCTATGATATTATATATACCACTCTGTACCGAAATATAAGCACCTTTCTGATCGAATATGAATGCGTAAAATGTGCTTATATTTCGGTACAGAGTGGTATATATCAGGAATAGTCGTACCTCAGATCCGGGGTCACATACGTAGCAGGTTCTTCTCCCCCCTCCCAACGTCAGCGCCTTGCATGATCATATCGCGAAAAGGGCTCAGCACTTTCTTCCCTGGTCCGACTCGAGTCGAACTACCAGGTAAGCAGCTGGTTACGAGTAGTGATGCGTGAAGGCTTTTTGCCTGTACAGCAGTATCCCCAGTCTCAATTACCACGAAACACCCGACAGGGTCTTTCTTTCCGTGACGTTCCTCCTCTTTCGCACCACATGCATATCATATGCGGCGTCGGGGTTGCTTTGTTTTCCTCAAGCATGGAGCTCTTGGCATTTGCAAGTCGCCAGTTTGCATCTACACAAGAAGCACAAAATTACATGGATCTCTCTCTGTCCGCTTCATCCGCACTTTGTTTTGTTTGTCCCAAGTTTGTCCTATTAATATTAATAGTGAGCGAGCGTACTAAATAATAGCGGGCGGAGCGCCTTGTGTTTTCGTATTTTGGTATACCGTTTCCGCTCGAGGTTCTTGTCTTCCGCTTTTTTTCCAACCACTCACAGGTTGCGTGTCGTGGGGTCTAACATTTTTGTTTCACCCACAGGTCGTGGCAGGCGAAAAATGACACACCACCGCCGTGTCAGCAAAAGCATGGATTACAATCAACATCCATTCGTTGCGTTGATGATGATGATGCTGCTTACGTTCGCATGAGGGGGGTGACGTCGGCAGTGCAATTGGTTTGTGCGTGGCATGCGCAGATTTCGCTTGAATGTATGATTTATAACCCACGTGTTATTACTAGTACTGCTGTATTATGTGTATGTTCTTCACATCAAACCGTCCTAAAAAGTTTGATGTCCTTTTTAGATATACTTCAGTATATATATAAAGCCTTTTCAGATCATCATAATTATTGAACTTGTTTTGGTTAAGGCCAGGTATATACAACCGAGAAAGGGTGGGGACGGGTTGGGTTGGGTTAGGTTGGGTTGGGTTTGGGATGGAGACAGGTTGTCAGTACGACGTAGACGCATGCTACGGTAAAAAGGTGCACCATGTTCTAGCCTTTTGAGGGTCAAATGAGGAGCTCTATACCAAAACAGATTCTGGAGGGGAAAAAAAGGGGTATTATATATACATACCCGATAAACAATCCCATGGCGTAATATTGATAAAAATGAAGAAAAAAAATGCCAACACAAGCGAGGGTGGTCGATTTTTTTTTTTTTCGACATCTCACAGAATAATTTTTTGTTCGTTAGGGGGGGGGGGGGGGGGGGGGGGTACCATCATGGTAAGCATTCCTTCTCCCCCGTACTTCATAAATTCATTAACTATTTGGTCTGCCCCTGCTGCCTTTCTATTCTTAAGTTTAGCTACACACTTCTTAACTTCTTCTCTTGTGAACTCTCCCTGTAACCCTTCTGAACCACTGTCTTCCCTTTCTGATGCATCTACGTTCGCCTCCGCCCACGCGTTGATATCTTTCTCAAATTCTTTGTCGAACGTTTCGTTGGTTGTGGGCGTCCCTAGCTTGCGGTAATGCTCTACAAGTACTTCCCTTTTCCCCTTCGAACTACTAACCATTTTACCGTTCTGTGGGGGGGGGGGGCTTACTAAAACCAAGTGAAAAAAAATGAAAATAAGGATAGTTTTTTTTTTCCCATTTTCTTATTTCATCATGTGATCACAACGGTTGCAACGGTTTTCTATTCCGACCTCTGGGGGTGTGGTGTGTCGTTTTCTCTTTTTTTCTGGACGCCCCTGACACAAGCGTGAATTTTCGAAGATTGTGGTTTAAGGAGCCCCTCGTCATTAAAGAAAAAGAAAAAAATCAGCCAAAAAGTAGAGGGTCATCACCCACTCAAGAACCGTTCCCATGTATTTGGGGAAAAAACTAGTTGGAATGACGTAGAGCGCCTTCGTGGCGTGGGTAGGCGGAATCCGACGCAAGTCGGCGAGGGAAGAGAGTGCTGAAATCTTCTCGCGATAAAAATGCAAGGCAAGTACCGTAGTGGGGAGGGAGGGGGGAGAAGAGCCTACTTACTGACCCCGGATCTGAGTTACGACTAAAGAGGGAGAGAGAAAAGAAGGGCGATGATAATAAATGGGAAAAAAAAAAAAAAAAAAAAAAAAAGTGTGGGATAGGTTTTTCAGTTCTGAATGGGATAAAGTGGTACAGGAGCAGTACGAGGTAGTCAGTAATATCGTGAAGACCACCGGCCGATTCCCACGCAATGACCTAAATCGTTCAGGGCAGATATATTACTGATCTGTACGACCTACAGCTCATGTAACCGCGTTGTGGGAGCCGGGAAATCTGCATGATCTAGAGTACAGCAGTAGTATAGGACACCTAATAAGAAGCAGGCTAACAAGAAAGTCAGGCTTAGATTTGGAGTAAAATAGGAAATCCGAGAGTCGATATATTGAACTTTTGTGTAGAAAGCACTCTCTCTCGAATAAGAAGTCCAGCCTGGACCAGATTTCCTGTTTTTTATTAGGTGTCCTGTACTGCTGTAGGCCGTGTAGCCTGCGCAACATCTCGTGAGGGCAGGCTAGGGACCCCGATGGTTTACAAGTAGATCGCCATTTGACCCTGGGCGGTGTGAGCGGTCGACCATGTAAACTTGCACACCTCGGGCAGATCAGATCATACAGATCATATTGACCGTTCCTACTTTATGATCTAGATCAAGGCAGACCTATTCCCGATCTCGCATCATCTATACAGTACGCGACAGATGTTGAGAATCTGATAATTAAAGAATATGAGAATGATATTTGGGGGGGGGGAGGAATAAGAATGCGACCTCTTTGTACTGAAAATAGTATGGAACACACCACCCAGTCTTACATGCGTAAGAATTCCAGTCTGGTAAAAAAATAAGAGATTCTTAAACGTCTGTCGCGTACACTGCTGCTGTACGAGCTCATGTGGACCCGTTGGGACCATATAATCTGCACGATCTAACACATGCTTCCTGAGTTCGAGCTGAACTCTGCACATCCGGAACAACCTCTCACAGCGGCGGGTGAGGAACTAGATCATGATCTGTAGATGATCTATCTGTGGACAGATATATCATGATCCGCCCGAGGTGTGGAAGCTAAGATTGCGACAGACGTCGTCTCTCATATCGAAGCAGGACTACGGGCAGTAACTAGTACATGAAATTACTGTAGTATTACAGGGGACCATAGTAAAATTCGACGAGAGTTGACGAGGGAAGAAAGTGCTGAAATCTTCTCGCGGCAAGAACCGTAGTGGGGGAGGAGGGAGAGGAGCCTACTTTGTGACCCCGGATCTGAGTTACGACTATAATACGGAGGGAGAAAGACAGAAGTGCGAAGATAATAAATGGGATGAACAAAAAAATAATAAAATAAAAAAATAAATGGTAAATAGGGCCGACTATTGTTAGTAGAAATAGGTAAATGTATAGGTTTTCGTGTATGCCGTAGGTCCTATTTACTTTGGTCCCCGATAATAGTGTAGTTGTGCGCGCGTACCATGGAGGCACAGAATCACATGAAATGTTAACCCTTATAGGACTGGAGTCCCGTTTTGGGGACAAATTACTTAGAATTAGAGTGGATTGTCCCCAAAACGGGTTTGCAGTCCCAAAAGGGTTAAGACTATTAATAGTGCACGACGCGGCAGCAGTGAAGATATATCCCCTAAATATGATGGCTAAGGTTCGCGACATATTGTGATATCAATGTTGAGCATACAGGTAGGTATTCTGTACCTGGTATGTAGGTTTAGAGTGGCGTTCAGCGCTGAGCACGAACGCTTGTTACGAATAGCTAAAAGTAAATAAATAATAATACAAAACAAATCATTTAGCCTGAAATTGTAATCGTCTCGCATGTTCTGCAACATGTCCACGCATTCAGTACCTGGTACTGGACTAAAACTGCTTCCCTGCTGTACTTTTGTTGTTGTTGTACTGCTGGACACCAAGAATGGTCGCTGTTGTTTTTTAGTGTCCATGTGCATGCTGGTTCAAGGTTGCATCCGACAAAAATGTTCAGAGTAGGAGGAAGTTCATATGCCGTTTTAGGGAGATTTTACACGAATAGATGCCGAAATTTTGCACACGTGTTCTATGACCCCGTTGTCGACCCCCCGCTGCAGACAGCAGATGGGTACCCGATTTAAGAGCCTCTCGGAAAAGAGGGCAAAACATACCGCTCTCATCTCCGCATCGCTCGTATCCCCTACTCGTACTCAAGAGCGATTTGTTCTGATCTCGGGATAAAAGAGCAAACTCTAACCTCTCCTAGGTCGGGAAATATATCTGCTCGAAGAACGCAAAGCCTCTTCAAAGCCGGGGAAAGTTGGGGGCGTAAACTGGTTGTTCATCGCTCATATTCAAATGGGGCACGATGGTACTGCATCGAGTTGACGTTAGTTAAGACAACGGAGAGCAATTGAAATATTAAAAAAAAAAAAAAACGCTCCGTCCGCTCACACTCGCCAGCACATGAAAGATTCCGTACTACGTACCGATTCGAAAATCATTTTACTTCCTCCGTGGTTTCCAGAAGGCTTCCCTCAGTACGAGAACGATACGTAAAACGATATTGTACAGAAAGTAAAAGAGACTGGGAAGTGGGAAGTAGGAAAGTATATATGGCACAGAGAACGATACGTAGAACGATATTGTACAGAAAGTAAAAGAGACTGGGAAGTGGGAAGTAGGGAAGTATATATGGTAATAACACGAATACGAAAAGAGTGGAAGGCCAAAAAAAAACACACACACAACGAACAGAATACTGCTCTTATTATACGTACAGCAGTACTCCTACCTTACTTGGGCAATGTACTGCTGCACACGTAAAATTGATGTTTCACACGCAGCAGGGTGAAGTGCAAGGCTGATACATTTACCTGCACGAATAGCGTAGAAATACGTACAATCCAATTTATATCCAACTACACCGTAAACTGTTGGTGCATGCATGTATGTGCCAGGTACGAGAAGGGCTACGAGGAGTGTTGTGCTTGAGCTCGCATCGCTCGCCCGCTGCGTGGAGGGGGGGGGTTTTACAGCGTCGTTGCCAACCGACGCCAACTCGGCCTATTCATATATCATATATTGGGGGGGGGGGGATGGTGCAGACCCGCTGCGAGAGAGCGATTGCCCCGAAAATTGTCTAATAATCGGGGTTTCCTCACTCTTGCAGGGGCGTTGCATACCCGAGTTAAGAGAAAACCTTAGAAAACAAGTACAAAATCCAAAATGCCTCATATCTGTACGGTACAACTTCCGTGCCAAGCAAAAAAAAAAAAACGCTCTTAAGCGACCTCTTATTATGGAAGGATTTTGAAAAATCGAAAAAAAAACTCGTCAACTCTGTTTGTACGCACGCGCTTCCACGTGTTTTTACACCCGGAGTCGAACCGAATTGGGCTCGCTCTTCTCAGAATACTTTGCGGTCTGTTGGCGAGAGGTATCTAGACCCGTTTTTCCTTTCCAGGTTTCCAGGGGGCATTGTTCGAATTGTTTACAGCAGTGTTGTCATTGTCGGAGGGAAAAAAAAGGAAGAGATTTTCAACTGTTCATCGACGTTTCATCTGAAAATGAAGAAAGCTTACTCGAATAAAATCGCATTCGAAAGCAGTAATATTTACTTTTCATCCGGCAGGATATTTCCGGGAATTTTACAGTCACTAATGATGTATGGAGGTATATCGTGGTCCGCAGGTTCGGAACAACAAAAAAAACGTCGAAAGCGGTGCAGCCGCGTTTCTCGCCCGTTTCGGGCCCGTTTTGGGGTCAGGGTTAGGGTTAGGGTTAGGGTTGGGGGTTGGGTTGGGTCTACGCGCGTACCTTGATCCCACTAGGAAGTGCTTCCTAGCCCGCAAACGCAAACGCAAACAACGAACAGCCCGACCCCTGGAAGATCTTACCGGACGATGTGTGAATAGTTCTCTTC
>MEHQ01000763.1:764948-798421 GCA_008828725.1 Saccharina japonica | reverse complement strand
GGGGGCGGGGGGGGGGGTGTGCTCATGTCTTGCATGGCCGTAGTCGAATGACAATAGACCCTCGCATCCCTACGATGCCGGGACGGAGCACGTTGGGTTTTCACCAACGAGCCAGACATTGCTTGCACCAAGCGCGAAGCGCCGTGAGGTGAAGGGTAAGCTGCACCCTACTAAGAACCGCTTGTGAGGCGAACTGGGGGGGGGGGGCGGTTGTAAACTCATGTCGTGCATGACCGTAGTCTTATGACCATAGACCCTCGCATCCCTACAATGCCGGGATGGAACACGTTGGGTTTTCACCAATTAGGCAGACATTGCTTTCATGGAGCGTGAAGCGCCGCGAGGTGAAGAGTGGGCTGCATCCTGCCAAGAACCGCTTGTGAGTCGGGCTGCGGGGGGGACGGGTGTAAACTCATGTAGTGCATGGCCGTAGTCGTATGACCATATACCCTCGCACCCCTACAGTTCCTGGCCGGAGCACGTTGTATTGTTATCAACGAGGCAGGCATTGCTTGCACCAAGCGCGAAGCGCCGTGAGGTGAAGGGTGAGTTGCATCTTACTATGAACCGCTTGTGAGGCGAACTGGGAGGGGTGGGCGGGTGTAAACTCATGTCGTGCATGGCCGTAGTCTTATGACCATCGACCCTCGCGTCCCTACAATGCCGGGAAGGAGCACGTTGGGTTTTCACCAACGAGGCAGACATTTCTTGCGCCAAGCGCGAAGCGACGTGAGGTGAAAGATGAGCTGCATCCTAACAAGAACCGCTTGTGAGGTGAACTGGTGGGGGGGGGGGGGTGTAAAACCATGTCGTGCATGGCCGTAGTCGTATGACCATAGACCCTCGCATCCCTACAATGCCGGGATGGAGCACGTTGGGTTTCCACCAATTAGGCAGACATTGCTTTCATCGAGCGCGAAGCGCCGTGAGGTGAAGAGTGGGCTACATCCTACGAAGAACCGCTTGTGAGGAGAACTGAGGGGGGGCGGGTGTAAACTCATGTGGTGCATGGCCGTAGTCGTATGACCATAGACCCTCGCACCCCTACAGCAGTGCCTGGCCGGAGTACGTTGGATTGTTATCAACGAGGCAGGCATTGCTTGCACCAAGCGCGAAGCGCCGTGAGGTGTTGGGCGAGTCGCATGAAGGGTGTGCTGCATCCTACTACGAACGGCTTGAGAGGCGGACTTGCATATGGACCCGAAAGCCTCCAATGAAGCTGAAATAGAGGGGGGTCAGGTTTAGGAGCAATGCCGCCTTATAGGGGGGGGCGCTTATTTTAATAGCCCCTCGCATGAGGAGCTCAATATGCCACTATATCACCCGAAACACGACTTCAAGAAAGTTTGTTCCTGCAACCCGACCAAGATTCGTATGTGCTGTATGCGCTGTATGCGCTGTATGCGCTAGTCCTAGAATAAATACACTGCACCAACAGTAGAACACGCATCATACCAACCGGTAGATTATCATCCGAGAGCCTTGCTATACTTCCTGTAGACACATAGGCTTCCGGCACGTGGTCCGCGACATTACCTGAGTAAGTAATATTGCATAAATATGCCCCCAAGATGTGCGTCTCTACACGCTCATGTTACCTCATGTTACCCTCTCGTATTAGGCGGGCACCAGGCTCCTTTAAGCGTTAAAAAACACCGATAATCTATCGGCACGAAGGCAAAAAGCAAACAAACAAACAAACAAACAAACAAACAAACAAACACACACACAAACAAAACCGAAGCAAAACGGACCCAAACTACGAAGTTTTCTCCTACGGCGAAATGACCGAAAAATACGTTGTCGCTGCGGCCAAAAGGAATCTAAAATGAAACCACCTTCAGCGAAAAGGGGGACGCACACCTGTACGAAGGTGCGGCAAGGCAGGCCGCACAATGACTGAAATATGTTTGGCTGAAATATTTTCCAAATGATCTATTAGTAATTAGTATGCTCCTTAACCCAAAATCGTCAGAATGGTGTCATTCTTGTGTTGAATATTTATCGTTTTGTACCCACTGTAGGCCATGGGATTGTTGATCAAGCAGCACTTTTATTCTCCCGAAACTACTTATTTTCGGCGACGTGTGGAGCTCCTTAAGTTAGGAGCCCAGAAAAATTAAGGTGCACCTCTACCGTAGCATGCGTCACGTCGTGGTGTGCGCTAACCGGAATTCTCGTGAAAAAGATGCGCCAGCGCACCGCCGGACGCCCTGAGCAGTCAGTCACAAAAAAATGAGCCAAAACGTGCAATCCCTTCCTTCCGTGAGATGAGCCAGGCGATAGTCGGGTGTAAGAACCCGACGACGAAAACAGAAAAAAAAAAAAAAGTGCTACATCAATACAGCAGTACCATACAAAAAAAAAGTGCTACATCAATACTTGCTTGCTTGCTTGCCTGCTTGCTTGCTCGCCGCCGACAGCTTCGTTTGAAGCGCGGATAGAGCAGGCGCCACATGTACCACAGCTTAATACACGCGGCCTCGTCAATTCCTTCCCGTACATAAAAACAAAACAAGAATTAGTAGTACGCGGAGTGTTCCTGCAACAACACAATACGAAAAGAAATACCTGGTAGGACCTTTCCTCCGGAAACTACTGTAACTGTATTCCTGCGAACCCTGCACCGTTTGACACATATATGTCCACAAGGCTACGTATGATACAACGCCAACAAAATAGATAATGCATACCTGTTATTTCAGTAACTCAAGACATGGATTAGTTTTCACCTACCTGGTATATATTGTAGGAGGCACACGATAGCGAGGAAGAAACAAGGGCGGACGGCGGGGGGGGGGGGGGGGTCTACTACTCATGTCGTGCATGGCCGTAATCGTGGTATGCCAGATGGGGGGTCAACAGCAAATGATATTGGGTGTCACCGCTGGACGAACTCTATATGGGATGTTGAAGGGGGGGGGTATACTGTGCCAGGTATACGTACTCTATGCCGCACAGAGCGGACTATTGCCTTTCTGGGACGTTACAAGATGGAAAGTAATAGTGGACGCGGGAGGGGCGAGCGAAACAGGGTGGTCAAGAATCGGCAAACAGCAAATGCATGAAAGCGGCGATCTCTGAACAAGAAGCATGGTACGGTAGAGGTGCACGATGTTTTTTCTGAGGGGTGTACAGTAGTCACTTGGGGAGCTCTACGCCTCACTCAAAAACTGAATTTACGAAAAACTAAAAGTGCTACCCGAGGAACATTCCCATGGCCTATCATAATAACTATACAATGAACAAAATTGCAACAAAACAACGAAAAGTCCGACGGTTTTGGGTTAAGGTTAAGAAGCCCCGTCATTGATAAACCGTTTCAGCCAAATAACGGTATACCGTATACCTCTCTATCATAGCACACGTCCCTAAGCGCCACAACCAAATTGATCCCAATCACAGGGCCGGCCTGAGTCTTGGTACGTGTTTCCCACCCCCGTTTGTTTCGCGGCAGAACAGCGACTGGCCATCTATGTACTCTCCTTGAGTGGACACTTTTGTTGTTCGGGACAACACCCAGTAGGTGTACCCGGTAGTGCTCACTTGTGGAAGGGTGGTACATCAAGCAGCTTACGACTACTTCGCGACGGCTTACAGCTTACGCCTTAAGAGCTGACGATAGGTCAACCCCGCCGGGCCTAAAACGGGCTTCTGGGAACACTCGGAAACACGGCTGGCTGCGCCACCTTCGATACATGTTCCTGGTTATTCCATACGGTGGACCGCGATTTGAGAACTGCGGGCCACGATGTGTCTCCCAACATCATCAACAACAACAACAGTGAGTTAAAAAGGTCCTGGGAATGTGTTCGTAACCCACCCCTGCCAGATGTATGTATATATAATGACGTATGCTACGGCATGATAGAGGTACACCAGAGGGTGGTCACATGAGAAGCTCTGTACTTCGCCCAAAAACTGATCTAGTATATATGAGGAAAACAAAAGTGCTACCATGTACGTATGAACTCGATGAAAAATCCCATGGGCCTAACTATAAAACGAAAGGTATTGTAACACTATTACTGTATTAAGGAGCCTTTAACCTTTAATAAAATCAACTCCGACGGTTTTGGGTAAAGGAGGCTTTAACCTTTAATAGGCCATTCAGACAACGGGTTAGCCTAAAAAAGGTATACCTCATACCTCTATCTTGTACCTGGCATCGTATTGTGTAGTAATCAATGCTGTGATTGTAGTCTAGTCTGTCTGGAATCCTGGTCTCGCGATTTGGCGCGCTTTAGCACCGGCTCGCCCCATGGGTAGAGAAGCCGGTAGTGGAACACCGGGTCTCATGCCCCGCCGAGTTCTGGCCGTTGCGCGCTGAGCATTGCCTATAAAACTCAAGAAAATCCCAGTATATTGCAACGCGGGGGAATATATTGTAAGAACAGCAGCAGCAGCAGCAGCAGCAGCAGCAGCAGCAGCAGCAGCAGCAGCGACCGTCGTCTTGGTCTCGCGATCCAAAGCGTTTCAGTCCCGCCTCGCGGCATCGGTAGAGAGAGTGCGAGGCACAATAAAAGGGACACTGCGTCTCACGTCGAGCCGAGTCCTGGCCGTCCTCACGTGCTGAGCATTGCCGACGGTCGTGGCCGTGGCACAATCCCGAGGCAGTTCTGGCAGCCATCCAGCCAGCCTAGCTGCTGCCTTCACGCATGCTATGATAGAGGTACTCGTAGCACTTTTTTTTTGGCTGGAAACAAATCTGAATGATCAATGATCCCCCTTAACCCAAAATTGTCGTTTTTTTCATTTTTTGTGTTGGCACATTATGTATTGCATAGTTAAGGTTAATAAGACCATGGTATTGTTCATCGGGTAGCACTTTTACGCTCCTCCCTTAATGCCCTTAATGATCACTTTTGGGTGAGGTACAGAGCTCCTCAAGTGATAATAAGTGACCACCCTCACAAGGCAGAAACATGGTGCGCCTCCACCCGTAGCATGCGTAACTTACAATTTAGAATTACAATTATGGTAGCTGATAGCTGATTGGTTGGCCGAATCCATGCCAGAGGCCAGTGGCTCTTTCTAGAAGATTGGTGCTGAATAGAGCCACCGGCGTTCCGCCACACCCGGAGATGATAGGGGCCTTTCGCCGGATCGTAAATCCCTCCAGATATATACAACTCCGACCTACAGGGGGCTAAAAGGGCGATCCTCCAAGTCGACACCGCCCCGCACAGTGTGGAAAACCCGCCCCCATCGACTGATCACTGATTGGCTTAGGCTCATGGAGCCAGACGCACCCGGGGACGATAGGGTATCATTCCCTCTTCGCAAAATCCTTCCATACATCTAAACTCCAACAATCCGGGGACGAGAATGGACATCCCCAGGGTCGATACCGCGCGGCAAGGTTCGGAAACCGCACTCTCATCGGCTGATTCATGGTTAGCTGGGACTCATAGAGTCAGCGAGCGGCGAGAATTGCCCCTCAGGACCAACGGACGCGTCCGAACTTGAAAAAAAGAAACGGGGAGACACATCACCCTCCTCCTCCTCCTCCTCCTCCTGGTCGCTTCCTTTGCCCGCCTCTGCAAAAACGCCACCGAACGATCATGCCACCTATGCTGGCTGCTCACATCACATCAGCGCGTAGAGAACGCGTGTGTGAAGCTAGGGGTTTCCCATCTTGGCGGGAGCATTACTGCATGACGGAGCTCCTCAGCAAAAGGAGCTACCCAATAAGGCATCTGCCTTACAAGGCATGCCTTATCGGTTGCCACCAAAGCCACGGGATTACTAATCGGGTCATGCTTCACACTTTTTTTTTTTAAGTCGTTTTTTGGGGGTTTGGGGGAGGTTTTGAGTGAGCCAAAGCGACCCTTCTTCGAGGCCCCTCAAAACACGTAAGGCGCTATACGAAGTATGTATACCCCTACCGCACCAATCGTCACAGCTCATACAGCGCATACGACGGACATTGTCCGAGCTGAAAACACTACCGGGGCGATCCATCACTCTCCTCCTTCTCCTCCCCCTCCCCCTCCTTGCCGCTTCTATCGACCGCCTCTGCCGCCGCTAACCCTTCCCCTGCCAGCACCGATTGTGCCCATTCCAGAGCCTCGCCCGAGACAGGCGCGTGCTCCCCCTCGGGCAGATCGCCCAAAAGAATTTTCCCGTAACGTTCTCGTCGTAGCTCGAGCACTGGGTAACCGGCGTTCGCCAACATCCTAGGTTTTGCAGTGGGTGTGGTGGATCGGGATAAAGCCGCGCGAAATGGAAAACCACAGGGGGGGGGGTGAGATTGGGTTCCAGTTGCCGTCATAAGGATGTGTAAATAGGGACAAAGGTTTTCCCTATCAGGGGTAAGCGAAGTTCAACGGCTATTTTCATGACCGTTGGGCGTGTTGCTCCTACCCGCCAGTCGTAACGCCATAGCTTCATGAAAGCCACGATAATCAGTTTCGGCGCCTTTTAGGACTGCACTCCCGTTTGAGGGGCATATTACTTGAAATTACAGTGGAGTCAGATATACGTTTTCGGTACAGTGTAGTACAAAAACAGCTTAAGACACGCATATTCAGGGTATATATGTGGCAGTCAACGTTAAAAGCGCAGTCGACACAGCGTGCGTGGGGTATGATATCCCACCTGAGCTACTAAACTGTACCAGGTAAACTGTAAGTAGTGATTGGGGAAAGCGAAACCTTGCAGAGAGGCGATGGTGAGTCGAGAATGAATACTCCCGAGACGTGCAACGAAAAAACATGAATCACTGACGGCGAGAGTACACCAACAAACAAAAGATAGAAACGTCTGAACGACCTACCAGGGTACCGTACACTTCTTCCCAAGGTCAGAAGAGAAAACGACTCAAAATGGTGAGAGACCCGTACGACTGTGAAAAATGTTTTATATGATAATCACGTCGTTTCAGCGGTACAGGTCCAATATAAACAACCTGTCCGAAGGCGCGAAGATTATTCAGTTCCCACGCGACAACATGAGCTAGATCATATACTCAAGTAGGTAATACAGATCATGCAGACCATACAGATCATACAGATCATGCAGATCATACAGACCATACAGACCAGTAAGTTATGTTCCCTGTAAGACCTAGATCATGCAGAGAAAATCGATTATATATCCGACGAGTGAATAGATTGGTGCGCGAAATGACTTGAACCAGCAGTAGCATTTATTTAACGAAATATTAAAAAAACAGCTCTGAGATCTCGAGAATTTCGTCGAAGCTCATCCTTGCAAGCTGAGTGTGATATTCTATTATATCACACAACTCTGGGCGGAAATGCATGGACCGTTCAATGTTCATATTTACGCCTACACGTGACTTATATCTCCACCCAGAGAGGTAGGTAGGTAGGCATGTAGACTACAGATCATACAGATCCTACAGATCATACGGATCATGCAGATCGTACAGATCGTACAACCAGTAATATATGTTCCCTGTAAGATCTAGATCATGCAGAGCAAATCGATTATATATCCGACGTTTGAAAAGGTTGGTGCGCGAAATGGCTTAACCAGCAGTATTGATAGTATCGCATCATACAACTCCGGGCGGAAACGTATGAACCGTTCAATGTGCATAGTTACGCCTACACATCCCTTATATCTCCACGCAGAGAGGTCATAGTTAGGCAGGTAGACGCACCTGCGGACCATCCGGTTCTTGCCCTCCCGCACCACCACGCGGACCGTCGTCCCGTCTATCCCCGGCACGTCCGCCTTGTAAACGCCGTCTGCCGTTGTAACTCCCTCCTTGAGGGCCGCTACCAGCTCTTGCCCGGGCTCCTCCCCAGACACAGGCACCTCCACCTTGGCGAAGTACTCGCGCTCCACGCTGAACCTGACGAGCCGCGAAAAAAACATCGTAAGGGGTGATTTACAGATGGCTTCTCCTCGAACTCCAACAATTTCGCACGCCGAACAGATCGCGACCTAAATCACCTAGATGCTAACCTGGCGTTGGGAGATGGGGAGAATGACGATCTAGATCATCTAGATCCTAACCTTCCGGTAGGAAATGGGACAGACCACGATATAGATCATCTAGATCCTAACTTACCGTTAGGATATGGGAAGAGTGACGAACTACATTAGACCATCTAGATGCTAATCTGCCGTTAGGAGATGGGGCAGATCACGGTCTAGACCATCTAGATCCTAACCTGTCGTTAGGATATGGGAAGGATCGCGATCTAGATCATCTAGATCCTAACCTGCCGTTAGGAGATGGGAAGAGTGACGATCTACAGTAGACCATCTAGATGCTAACCTGCCGTTAGGAGATGGGGCAGATCACGATATAGACCATCTAGATCCTAACCTTCCGTTAGGATATGGGAAGGATCGCGATCTAGATCATCTAGATCCTAACCTGCCGTTAGGAGATGGGACAGACCACGATCTAGATCATCTAGATCCTAACCTTCCGTTAGGATATGGGAAGGATCGCGATCTAGATGATCTAGATCCTAACCTGCCGTTAGGATATGGGAAGGATCGCGATCTAGATTATAACCTGCAGTTAGAAGATCGGACAGATCGCGATCTCCTGCAGACCATCTAGATCGTCACCTGCCGTTAGGAGATGTTTTACAGGTCAGATCCTAACCCAGGAAACATGTTCTAGATTATGCAGATTATACGGCTTCAACCCGGCAACGTGAGCTAGATGATAACAGATCATACAGATCATACAGATCATACAGATCATACAGATCATACAGATCATACAGATCATACAGATCATACAGATCATACAGATCATACATATCATACATATCATGCAGATCATACACGTCATACAGATCATGCAGATCATACAGATCATACAGATCATACATATCATACAGATCATACAGATCATACAGATCATACATATCGTACAGATCGTACAATTCATACAAATTATACAGATCATACAGATCATACAGATCATACAGATATGATCAGATCAGGAATGCATCCGCCCTGAAAGAATCTAGGTCACCAAGTGGAAACCGATCATGTTTCCAGGGGGTGGAAGGTTACCACTCCAATTCCAACTATTTAGTATGAATAGTGTGTCCTCAAAAGCGTGAATGTTTGCTACCAGGGATACCCCGGTTTGTGGAAAAACGGTAAAATACGGTTTGTCAAGAAAAAAAAAAACGGATACGAGCGTGTAGTCCTCGCACCCCCCAATTGCGTTGATAAAGTCGCGACTGTCACGCCTCCGCATCACTAAATAACCCCCCAAAAGCCGAAGGGGCGGGCGCTGTACCAAAGGAAGAGTGCTGGGGTAGCGGTGCACCTGCATACAGGGCATGATCTGTCTGAGGGTGGTCAGTCACTTGAGGAGCTCTACACTAACAGTAAGTCAAAAACTGATTTGGGAGGAAAATAAAAGAGCTACGTACCCAACGAACAATTCCATAACACTCAAGTACAAAATGAAAAATATTGCAACGATTTTGGGTAAAGGAGGCTTTACTACTACTTTAATAGCCTTTAATAGCCCTTAATAGCCTTTAATAGCCTTTAATAGCTTTAATACGTCATTCCGAAAACGTTTCCGCCAAAAATTGCTAAGGGATAAAATACCCCTTTTAAGAGATATACGACCCCTTTTAAGGGACATAATACCCCTTTTAAGGCACCTTTATAAGGGAAATTGATACCCTTCTAAGGGATGTAAGACCCATTATGAGGGATATAAGACTTTATTTAAGGGATATAAGACCCCTTATGAGGGATATAAGCGCTCTGGCACAATGACCTGCGCAGGCAGCGGATACTGCTGTGCCCGAAGGCGTCGGAATCGAGGTGGTGTAGGTAGCGATGAACGATCGTGGTTTGCTCGGATGTTTTTAAGAGAACTTTCGATCCGTGACCCGGAGTAAGATCAACGTGCTCTTAAACCCGTCGGGACCCCTTTTAAGGGATGTGAGACCCCTTTCAAGAGATAAAGGCCCCTTTTTAAGAGAGATAACGGCCATTTCAAGGGATATAAGGGCGATAAGGGCGATAGGGGATATAAGGGTCATTCTTATCGGAGCCATAAATTTCCAAATTTTCCAAATTTTTTTCGCGCAATCTCTAGATTGCCATATCGTGTGCCCGAACTCCGAAAATAATTAATTTAGATACCTGTCAGCAATACAAAGGAAAGGAGTGTCAGGAATGTGTCAGGGGAATTGAAATAAGTCTGTCACACGTCTGTCGGCAAAGCTGTTCACAAGACTCTCCACAAGACTGCCAACAAGACTGTATACTAGACTGTCAACAAGACTGTCAACAGAACCGTCCGCAGGACTGTGTCAAAAACTGACCACAGAACTATCGCTAGGGCTGTCAGCAAAACTGTCACAAGGCTGTCCGCAAGTCTGTCGGCGAGACTATCAGCAGGACCGTCAGCGAAACTGTCCCAAGTCTGTCGCAATTCTGACAAGTCTGTCACAAGTTCTGTCACAAGTCCACGAGTCTCTTACAAGTCAGGCACAACTCTGTCACAAGTCTAAGTCTGTCGACACAACTATCAAGTCTAAGTCTTCTCACCTCGGGCTGAGCAGCCGGTGCGTCAGAGCTCCATCGCTGCAAAATAGAAGCAGGCCGCTCGTGTCTCCGTCCAAGCGCCCCACAGGGTGGTGCCTGAAAAAGTTGGTACCGAGGGCAGCTGTTACCGACGGAACCACAAGGGCTACACCAGCGAGCGATTGCAGAAGCGCACCAACATCAAAAGCATCCCGACCACCCACCACTCTTTCGTCTAGTCTCACCTCCCCCTCCCCCCNTGTGGAAAAACGGTAAAATACGGTTTGTCAAGAAAAAAAAAAACGGATACGAGCGTGTAGTCCTCGCACCCCCCAATTGCGTTGATAAAGTCGCGACTGTCACGCCTCCGCATCACTAAATAACCCCCCAAAAGCAGAAGGGGCGGGCGCTGTACCAAAGGAAGAGTGCTGGGGTAGCGGTGCACCTGCATACAGGGCATGATCTGTCTGAGGGTGGTCAGTCACTTGAGGAGCTCTACACTAACAGTAAGTCAAAAACTGATTTGGGAGGAAAATAAAAGAGCTACGTACCCAACGAACAATTCCATAACACTCAAGTACAAAATGAAAAATATTGCAACGATTTTGGGTAAAGGAGGCTTTACTACTACTTTAATAGCCTTTAATAGCCCTTAATAGCCTTTAATAGCCTTTAATAGCTTTAATACGTCATTCCGAAAACGTTTCCGCCAAAAATTGCTAAGGGATAAAATACCCCTTTTAAGAGATATAAGACCCCTTTTAAGGGACATAATACCCCTTTTAAGGCACCTTTATAAGGGAAATTGATACCCTTCTAAGGGATGTAAGACCCATTATGAGGGATATAAGACTTTATTTAAGGGATATAAGACCCCTTATGAGGGATATAAGCGCTCTGGCACAATGACCTGCGCAGGCAGCGGATACTGCTGTGCCCGAAGGCGTCGGAATCGAGGCGGTGTAGGTAGCGATGAACGATCGTGGTTTGCTCGGATGTTTTTAAGAGGACTTTCGATCCGTGACCCGGAGTAAGATCAACGTGCTTAATCCCGTTGGGACCCCTTTTAAGGGATGTGAGACCCCTTTTAAGGGATAAAAGCCCCTTTTTAAGGGATGTAAGGGCCCTTTCAAGGGATATAAGGGCTATCAGGGCGATAGGGGATATAAGGGTCATTCTTATCGGAGCCATAAATTTCCAAATTTTCCAAATTTTTTTCGCGCAATCTCTAGATTGCCATATCGTGTGCCCGAACTCCGAAAATAATTAATTTAGATACCCCTTTATTATTTTTTACGTGATTGACTCAAGTCGGGCAGATCCTCACAGCAGCAGAGTAGCACAGCAGTAATAGTCGTGCGTATCTTTTTTCTAAAAAACAAAATCAATTTATTGGAACGCGAAGCCTTTCAAACATTTTTCCCCTCTGAAGAATTTCCAACATTCCCAATTTTTTCAACATTTCCTCTTTTTCCTTCTTTGTTTTGGGAAAAAAATATTGGAAATTATGGAACAAAGCTGTTCGATAAGAAAGGCCCATAGAAGGGATGCAAGGGACACAAGGGGTAGAGGGGATACAAGGAATAGCGACCCAAACGATGATAATTTCGACGCATGCTACGATCTAGGTGGCATTGTTTGGCCGAAATAAGTTTTTCTGAATGATCGGACTCCTTATAACCCAAACTGGTCGGACTTTCATGCTTGTGTTGCAACATTTCTCTCAGTACACTTACATCGGGTACGTAGCAAGTTCATCGGGTACGTAGCACTTTTATTTCGTTCCAAAATCGGTGCTTCGACTTGCTATTAGTGTATATAGGCCTCCTCGAGCGAGGAGCCTCAGAAAATGTACTACTGTACGCAGGTGCACCTCTACCGTAGCACGCGTCTAAGTCAAAAACTGTATGCTATGTACGAGCAGCGTGAGCACCTATGATAGCAGTACAGCAGTACGGGTATACCAGGTATATCATACCAGGGTATATATATCATAGGGTCATGTGGCGCCCGTGCTGTACAGGTAGGACTCCTTGCATTGCAACCATTGTAGCCATTGAAACTTGGACACCAACCATTGTATCGTATCATCCCCCAATCACGCAGTGGCCGTCACTGTAATCGTCACCTTTTTTTAAATCGTGAAGCTTCCCCTCTATACTGTAATCAAGTTAATCAGGCTCCAAGAGGGGTAAGCCGGTTTAAGATCAATCTGTACTCAAGAGCGCTTGTGTTTTGGGTTATCACGGCAGGTTGCTAATTCAAGTATGTTGTGGTCTTCGCTTCACGGGTCATGACCTCAGAATACCCCGGGACGGGTCAGGGTTTTTTCAAAATATCACGGGTCGGGTCGGGTCGGGTCGGGTCGGCTCAGGAGGTTTTCAAGCTCTCGCGGGTCGGGTCGGGTCACCCTTTACCCGATCCGACCCGACCCGGCCCGCGAGGTTCGACCCGACCCGTCAATAGATGTTGCAAAAAGGTTGTCGGCTAGACTGTCAGCAATACAAAGGAAAGGAGTGTCAGGAATGTGTCAGGGGAATTGAAATAAGTCTGTCACACGTCTGTCGGCAAAGCTGTTCACAAGACTCTCCACAAGGCTGCCAACAAGACTGTATACTAGACTGTCAACAAGACTGTCAACAGAACCGTCCGCAGGACTGTGTCAAAAACTGACCACAGAACTATCGCTAGGGCTGTCAGCAAAACTGTCACAAGGCTGTCCGCAAGTCTGTCGGCGAGACTATCAGCAGGACCGTCAGCGAAACTGTCCCAAGTCTGTCGCAATTCTGACAAGTCTGTCACAAGTTCTGTCATAAGTACACAAGTCTCTTACAAGTCTGGTACAACTCTGTCACAAGTCTTAAGTCTGTCGACAAAACTATCAAGTCTAAGTCTTCTCACCTCGGGCTGAGCAGCCGGTGCGTCAGAGCTCCATCGCTGCAAAATAGAAGCAGGCCGCTCGTGTCTCCGTCCAAGCGCCCCACAGGGTGGTGCCTGAAAAAGTTGGTACCGAGGGCAGCTGTTACCGACGGAACCACAAGGGCTACACCAGCGAGCGATTGCAGAAGCGCACCAACATCAAAAGCATCCCGACCACCCACCACTCTTTCGTCTAGTCTCACCTCCCCCTCCCCCCCTCCCCCTCTCCTCCCCTCCCTCCTTCTCTTCCGCTACGTCCCTAAAGCAACACCGATCATTCATCTCCTCTCCCCCTCTCCTCCCCTCCCTCCTTCTCTTCCGCTACGTCCCTAAAGCAACACCGATCATTCATCTCCTCGCTTCGTACAAAAACCGGCTCACTTGCGTAGCAGGGACTTGGGCAGCACCGTGGACAGGTCTTTCCTGTCCCAATCGTCGTTCAGGGTAGTGATGACGCCTCTTGGTTTGTGGTATGCCACTAGCAGGGGTACGGGGCCGCACTCTTCACCGTTTACCTGTACACCACCACACCACGGATGCCACGGTAAGGCGGAGGGAGGGGGGGAGGGGTTACTGCTGTAGTATGCGGCGGATACAGCCGAGTTCGATACGATACCGATACCGATACCGATACCGATACCGATACCGATACCGACACCGATACCGATACCGATATCGATACCAATACCGATACCGATACCGATACCGATATCGACACCGATACCGATACCGATACCGATACCGATTATGATACCGATATCAATACCGATATCGATACCGATTATGATAACGATACCGATAATGATACCGATACAGATACCGATACCGATACCAATACCGATACCGATACCGATACCGATAAAACGAAAAAAATCGAAATATCTGGGTTCCACCGTAGTGCGAGTATCGCCGATAAATCGTACGGTAGAGAAAGCGAGGCTAGTAAATATTGAATATTGATTATTATTGCAGGCGTTATGATGCCCGTACATTAAGCGTGGAAGGCATTTCTAACGATTCTTGTACAAATTCCACGGTATACCGTGTAGGGGTGGCAGTTAGTTTTTGCCTTCTGAGGCAATATATAATATGTGTGTCACTGGGACCGGTTGAGCTCTTGAAGTGAAAAACTACCGGGTAGTATATGTTCACTATATAGTGTATATGTGTTATAATAGCACTGGAGCATAGAAATGTTGGTGGGTTTGCGCGAACAAACGTCTTCTAAAACATGTTTCGGGCGAGAAATTGAGCTGAAACTATCCCACCCTACGATTCCAACTAGTTTGCCCCGAAAAACTGTGTGCACCCCTAAAGGCTAACCCCACAGTCCTAATTCGAACCCCGACCGCAACTGAAGCCAGCGCTTGTGCGTAAATTGTGTTGGGCTATTTGACTACGTATGTGTTTTTCAGCGGAAATATAACAAAAAAACAAAACGAAACAAAACAAAACAAAAAATACCGGTACATACGAAAATACAAATATCGAATCACGTCTTCGGAATGAACCTGCAACAATGACTATCAAAAACAAGGAGTTTTTTTTGCAGTGTGCACTATACCGGTATCATATATCAATCATTTTCCCAAGGCTGGGCCAAGGCGTAGTAGACAAAACCGAATCAAACCTCGATGACGCAGTCCACCGGCAGCTTGGTCTTCGGAGACTTCACGACCTTGCCGTCCACCCTGATGCGCCCTCTCCGCACCATCGTGTCCACCTAAACGCAGACAACAACAACAACAACAACAACAACAACAACAACAAAGAATGACACACGAGACAGGCCGTTTGATCAGACGCGTGCTACGATAGAGGTAGTCCCAGTGACACTTTTTGGCTCCTTAACCCAAACTCGTCGTATTTCCATATTATTCGTTGTATACTTCGGCCATGGTATTGTTCGTCGGAGTAGCACTTGTATTTTCCTCCAAAGGCAGGTGGCTTACTATTAGTATGCATTACTTACTATTAGTATAGACCTCCTCGAGTGAGGAGCCTCATGGTGCACCTCTACCGTAGCACGTGTGATTATTTTAGCAAGATAACACCCCCCCTATGACAAATAAATGTCTTGACCCTTTTACTACTGGAAATAGTAGACCACACTAAATCCAAGTATTTTCCCCTGAAAACGTGGGTTCGGTTCCAAAAGGTTAACCTGTTTAAGACTTTACGAAACTCCACTTAAGTTGGCTGCGCAAAAACGCGAAGCGACCCACCTATATGGAAACATCTCTACGTTTATTAACAGCTATCCCCAATGCCGCCATTTTATGTTTTATGATTGTCGTTGCGTGTTCTCGCCTGCTTTGAGATAAAAACAGCCCTGAAACGCATGCTAGAAAATATCTGATCTTGAGCGTTACGGCACACAAGCGAACCAACCGGGGAGTATGCGGCGGTATGTCTATCGCACGGGCGAGAGGGCACTATAGATATTAGAGAGGAGTGGCGTGTGCTGGGGTAGGGGTAGGGGTAGTATTAATAGTAGTATTCACTTCAGCCTTCCAAGGGTGGTCACTTAAGGAGCTCTATACTATTCTTAAGTCACTCGACTCACCATTTGGAGAGAAAACATGTAAGCTAAGCCCGATACACAATAATAGAATGGGCTAGGGTAAGGGTAGCAGTCACCTCAACCTTCTGAGGGTTGTCACTTAAGAGGCTCTATACTATTATTGAGTCACCCGACTAATCACTTGGAGAGAAAAAATGTAAGCTAACCCAGATACACAATATCTATCGAATAGTGTTGCCCACCTCGGACTTATGATACTACTGTAAGCATGATACTAAGTATGATACTAAGTATGATACTAAGTATGGTGCATGGGATTCGATTGATGCCTTTGTATGCATGCACTTCATGATCTAGATCTATATATATATATAGGCAAGGATCCACACCTACGAAAAAACAGCAATTATGCTACGTATTTGGGAGATCGAGTTTTTTCGTCGTTTAGGGTGCGTCAAGGCCACTTTGGGTCTTAACATACTATATTAATATTTAGTGTAGGGGGCCAGTCAAGGCGTCAAACCGCGGTGTCCTATTGTAGTATCAGTAGTAACAGTAATCAGAACACACGATGGACTCAAAAACCAAGTATCACCCAATATTTAACACGCCATGTTTGGTTCTGATTACTTTCTTTTTTTTCCCCATCCCATTTATTTTTTTGCCATTTTTTTTTCTCCTTCCTACAAGTACTCGTGACTCAAGATCCGGGGTGACGAAGTAGGCTATTCTCTCTCCTTCCCCAATGTGGTTTGTGCCTTTGCATATTTATCGCGAAAAGGACTTGGGCCCTTTCTTTCCTCGTCGACCCGCACCGAATTGCGCTATGTACGTTGCTCTGTCATAGCGTATAGCGTATGTGAACAGCAACATCAAGATGTGAGCAGCAACATCAAGATGTGAACAGCAACATCAAGATGTGAACAGCAACGCCAAGATGTGAACAGCAACGCCAAGAGCAAGAGCAAGAGCAACGGCACAACCACAGCCGGACAAATAACGAAAGTGAAAGCAAATAGCAGTAGTGGGCATCTGCTGGTTATAGTGAATCTGCCTAAGGTAGCTATTCAGGCAATCTGATTGGCTGAGGGCATGTAATACGTGGCTCAATCAACTTGGAGCCTTTCCCAGTCACAGCACCCCGAGCCCACCTAGAGTATTTCCAAGCACAGCATCCAAGCCGGCCGAGTCAACGTAGAGTCTTACCAAGCACAGCATCCAAGCACTGACCACTGGTACAGGGTGCGGGTTAGGGCTAGGGTCGGAGGGTCGGCCGCAGGCGTCAATTCCAAAACGTCCGTAAATATCAACTATCAAGTTGTGTCCACCCCTTCAGTAGTACAGCAAAAGACGAAAAAGACACACTTGAAACAGCAGTAGTAGTACACCCGCGTTACGTATCATACCTCCGATCTCGTCCCGAGCGCTCTGTCTGCCAAGATCTTGGTGAGCCTCAGCATCTTCGCCCCGCCCGCCTTACCGGCGGCAGACTTCCCCTTGCCACCGCCGCGTTTCTTCGTAACGCCACCGGTGGCATCCCCGCCACCAACACCAACACCCCCCACACCTACACCACCACCATCAGGACCACCATCAGGACCACCAGCATCAGCATTACTAGCGTCATCAGCACCAGTGCCACCAACCCCGACGGCAGCATCCCCCCCAGCAGCAGCAACACGAGCACCACCATCGACATCAACAACGCCCCCCCCCGAACCACCACCGCCGCCGTCGCCGCTGCCCGTTGAAAGATTCGCCGTCATGATCCCCTTCCCCCTCCTCCCGCTGCCACCCTCTCGGTAGCCTCGGCTAACACCGTCGCTAGAACTGTGACTATAGGTATCACTAGAACCGTGGCTGTGCCCGTGACTATAGCCGCGACGGTGTTGGTGTTGGCGGTGCTGGTGGTGCTGGTGCTGGTTGTCGACGTCGGATCGGCAGAGGCGTGTCACGAACGGGGTAACGCTCCGCCCCGCCTCGCCATACCATTTTCTCCTGTCGGTCCCATCATGCATGCCATGCCATGGAGTGACAATGCACAGCACAAGCAAGCACGCGGGTAGACAGACAGACACGCGACCAGGCAGGCAGGCAGGCACACAGACAGGCAGGCAGGCAGGCACATGCGCCGTAAAAGGCACAGGTATGGAAGTACATTAGGCGCAAACGCGGTGTACGAGACATACGTCGATTAGGCACAGAGGTCATACTAGGCGCAGAAGTCGTAGTAGGCACAGAAGTCGAAGATGGTGTAGACGCCGAAACACAGCAGTACAGGACACTCAATAAATCATACCAGTCCGACCGTAAATATAAACAACTTCCTGACATAGCAAAACATATAGTCCGACCGTAAATATAAGCAACTTCCTGACATAGCAAAACATATAGTCCGACCGTAAATATAAGCAACTTCCTGACATAGCAAAACATATAGTAGGTAATACTGTGAATCTGATGGCCGGAGTTCGATTCCCAGCATCGTCACTATCTCCCTTTGTTTTGGCGCTATTTTTTTTTTCATATTTTTGTTTTTTGCTTTGTGTATGTCGACCCAACGAAGTAGCACTCGGACCTGATTATTTGTTTCTGCCGGTTGAGAGCAATGCTGTATGATGATACTTGCAACTAGCAGTTCTTTACATGGCCAGAAGTACCAAAAATACGATAGTAAAAACCAATGTAAAAAAAGTCGATTTTTCGGCTTGGGAGAGCTCAGTAATTATCAGAAAAAATCCTTACTGGAAAAATTGCGCGAAATCCCAGGTATGGGGGGGGGGGGGTGATATCTAACCATCCCCGGGTCAACTAATGAAAATTTGGAACCCTCTAGACTACTACATGATGATACGAATGTTAACGAGTCTGAGGTTCACCATTACAGTACCCCATGGGCTTTATTTAGGATGTTGCTTATATTTACGGTCTTAAAAAAGTTGCTTATATTTACGGTCGGACTAGCGATCATAAAATACAAGTGTAGAGAAGTGACAACGGTATGCGTTTACCTGTCATTCCCCATTGTATTTTTTTTAGTGTACTGCTGAATTAAGAAGGTTGGACGCTCCCACAAAGAGACCACAACGGAAATGCAAGAACCGGTTAGGGGCTAAGAGAAGAATGCCTAAACCTTCATTACATTCCTTACATACCCCGGTACCTACGCGCAAGCATTTTTTTTTTCGCGCACAGGGTTCGTTCAGCACTCCCACAGCTCGTCGAATATTCGTATCGCCGTTCGCCAACTCGCGCTCTCGCACTCTCGCCAACGGAACACCAATCAGAAAAAGACTCCGTGCACAGTAAAATGCACCAGCCGAGATTCGAACCTACTACTCGTACTTGTATACCCTGGTATGGCCTATGACCCCCCAAAAAATAGCCCATAACTCGAACCCGAGCGCAGCCGCCATCACGAGTGGCAGTCTACCGCTGAGCCAAAATCAAACCTGCTGTACCTCAGGTATATATACTTCATATATAAAAATAGATACGTACTTCGAAGTATATGTATATGTATATGTATATGTATATGCATATGTATATTCTAAATAATTGACTTTTTTGGGACATCGGCCACGATTTCTCTTTCGGCCGCGGGTCTCTTCTCGCGCTCTCGGTAGCGGGGCAAGCAGCTCACCTGCGTGTACACACGCCTCGAGTTCGGGCCACGGCCGAGATCCGCGGCGCGTGCTCTGGGCGTTGAAAGTCGCGGCGAAAACTGGCAAGAAACTACAAGTACGGGATCTGTTTCCGCCGAGCTTCGTAGAGCCTGCCAGAACACCGCAAACCCCACACATTTCAAGATTGTGATCCTGCTGCTGGCCGCTGCTGCTGTACCACGTCCGAATGCACTGTCTATGGAACTGTCTACTGCTGCGTGGTTGTCAAGGAACAGCAGCAGTCGCACATCTAGCCCTTCGTGATATGACCGCCACGGACGGTGCATATGTGTGTGTACGTGTGTTGTGCCGTATTTCCTGTCCACCTAGGAGGTAGGAACGAAGACATATTACACGTTATCCCAGCAGGGTCAGGACAACGATGATACGATCGCACACTTCCCCCGCATTTCTAAAGCAACCGAGCAGCTACGGTAGACACTACCAAGCAGCAGCAGCAGCAGCAGCAGCAGCAGCGGTGCAACAGCAGTACAACAGCACCCACCACCGCTTCACACTTTGGCCTTGGTGACACAACCACGGTAATTTTGTGTTCGTATGTGTGCGCAGTGTTCACCAGATAGGAGATCCATGCACTTATGTTCACATTTCCACGTACAATTTTATAATCCAGCAAACGTCGTCGAACCTCGTCCCGTTACAACAGCAGTATACAGCTGTACGCATACGGGTGCTCAGAGAAAATATATTGGGGACGCCTGATGAAGATGATGCTCCCTCTTTTCAACTTACGACGCACCCGGAATTTCAATTCAACAACACTCCGAAGGGGAACCATGCACCAGGTATATTATATAGGTGTGTGTGCTTCACATTAAACCGTCCTTTCTACCCGTCGACATGCAGCACACCCAGTGTCCGTGCCGATTCTTCATCCTAGAGAGATACAAGTTACGTGGTCACAAAACTATACGACACAGAGATATTACAACGTTGAAATGCAGTAAGCAGAGCAGACAATGCAGTGCCAAATATATACGATATGTGTGTGCGTGTCGGGGTATTGCATGCGGCATTACTTACAACTCGTACTTGAGTGCATGTACCACTGTGAGCCCTTAGACATGCCCCTTTGTGTATTTAGTATTTAGCCGTTTGCAACGTCACCCCCGTTTTCCGGACAAGTTCTTCGAATAAGACTACGTACGCGTATTAAACACAAGTACGACACGGTAGCAGTAGTAATTACAGAAGTGGTACTTAAATAGCGCTACGAGTACTATCCCCAATCTCTCCAGGTCATAACAAGCTGCTGATGATGACGCACTAAGCTGGCACATCCGCTCTCTCGAACGAGGCGAAGGTCTCAATGTCCCAATGAAGCACGTCAAAATGGCGGCAAAACTAACTGAACCGAAAAATATGTGCCTTTTTATAGAGATTGGAGAATCATTGGAGTCACACAGAAACCCGGGGATGGGGGTGGATCGTATTTTCCGGGACAACAGGACCGACTACGACGGACGACAGAACAGAGACGAATTATGGTCGTCACTAGCCACCAACACCACCAACGCCGACACCAACACTTCAACAACAACAGCATCCAGCACCGAGACCAACACCAACATGTACTTACCTACACCGACACCAACGTCAACATCGCAAATAAACTGATAGGCATGGGTTATATGTATAGTTTACCGCCTGCTTGATCATTGGTAGCGTGCTTGCGCGTACGATGGGACGACGGGTATTAAACAACACACGATACAGCAGTAGGTACGTGCTGCTGATGAGTTTATTAAGAGAACGGGTCATTCAGCACGTTGCTGTTCAGTGACTACGAGTACGTACGAGGAGCAGTCGTGTCACGGGGGGCCATAGTAAACACTAGTAAATAGGACCAAATATTGTTGGTAAAAGTACGCAAATATAAGGGGTTTTGTGTACGCCGTAGGTCCTATATTTACTCATAGGTCCCCTGTACTACTTACTGTACGTACGTAAACAGCACACTCAGCCGCAGCAGCAGCAGCAGCAACAGCGGTCTTTACATCGTCGCTTGCCATGGCTCTGCCGTAGCTCTGCCATGGCAATACCATGGCTATGCTATGCCTTTGCTCTGGTGTCCATGTCCCATGGTCCCTGGCCCAGCAGTGAACACTCTTGCTCACCCAGCAGTGCTCGTAGTGGTGCTGTAGCCACATGATCCCGAAGCAACGAGCCAAGCTGTTCCCAACCCGCCAGCATTGCCTGCCTTAGACGTAGCAAGCCCTCGAACGACTACCAGCCTGAGAGCCAGCGACAACGCCGTTAGGGAACACGAAGACGGGGCCCGGGACCCCGCTCGCACGGCACCCGACAGTCGCTCCCCACAGAAGAGCATCGTCGTGCACTCGCTCTGCGAGCAGTTGTCTTGGCAGAGGGCTTCAAGTTGATCGAGCTTTCGCGATTGCTGGAAAAAGGCTTAAACGTCGAGTTGTGTGCGGTGCCTGCTGCTGCTGCTATGCTGCTGCTCTTTACACTTGCTTGAACTCTGTTCCGAAGAAGACAATGAACGCGTTGACCAAGTGCTGCGCAGTCCACCTACAGATAATACCCACAAGTAGCAGCAGTAAGCAAGCAGAGCTTAAGCTCACAGCGAGATGCTCGTATGTCGAGTTGGCGACTCATGCTCTGCTTACTGGGTTTTTACTATGATTCTGTAGGATGCCTGCAGCGGGAAGCGGGGCTGTAGTCCAGTAATCACAAAAAAAATGAAATGAAAATCCACGGCTGTTGGCTGTTGTATCCAGCAGCCAGCAGCACAGCAGCACAGCAGCAGCGCTGCATGACTCAGCAAGAACGCTTGGATACTGCGCGGGGCATCATGATACGACACCCTCTCTCCTCGTGGGCGGTTTTCGAACGTGTGTACAAGTCACAATCAGCGGCCACATATCCCTGCTCCGTCCATCTCATCACCATGGCATGAGTTTGTTTTGAAATCAAACAAAAACAAGCAAAATGCTTGGAAATGTTGCCTGGTGACTGCGGGAACATTCCTGGAATGTTCTTGTGAAACGGGGACGCTTTTGGACCTTCGGTTCAGCAGCTTCCCTTTTTCCCGTTCCATGCAATGTACGATATACGACCGAACCCTTCCACGTCCCAAGGGAAGCATTGCCCTCTGCCGACTGAGTCAACCGCTGTGACAGGCAGGGGGTGAGGGGTGCCCAGAGGTAGAGGCGTGGCTCACTGGGAGAAACTGCACTTGTCTCGGTGAATGCAGGAGGGAACATCATAATAAGCAGAGGAGCAAGAAGATCTTGTTGGTACAAAGATCGTCGCAATCCAAAAAAAAAATAGCCAACGAGCTCGTCGATCTCCGGGAGATTCCACGCCGTCTCTACGCTGCCGGAGCTGAGAAGTGCCCGATGCTCTCCCCTATGCGATCGCTGGAGGTAAGCCACGGGTGTACTGCTGCTGTGGACTAGGCGGGCGTATAGCCACTGCTGTAACACTGCTGCTGTACGTATGTACTGTTGTAGTTGTTGGTGTCGAAGACACTTGCAATGGGCATGTCATGTGCGGTATGATTCTGGACCATAGCCATGTAGTATGTGGGAAATCGTGTGAGAGGCAGAATGTGGCTTGCAGATTTACGTACGTATAGTACTGTCTGTGTTCTGTGTATTAATACAATACGAAGTACTTGTATGTATGTACCACACGGAAGTAAGCCCGAAGGTCTGCCTGCAGTCTACCTGGTAAGAGGTATAATAATATCAGCTCAAATATACTCCTACCCTCTGGAACGTAACTATTATTGCTGCTATATATGATATGCGCTATACTATACCTGGTGTGTTCTTCGACGTCCCGCAGGACTGGTACATAGCATACGTACAGTACCTACTAGTGTAGTATAGCAGTAGAGATATCAGCTGTTCTGTGGTCACAAACTGCAAGACAGAGAACAACATGCAGCAGGTAGTTACAGCAGTATGGTATTAATAGTATACTTTACGGTACGAGTAGTAAAATGCTATAAATAGTGTTGAAGTGCATGCCAGGCGTACTGCTGGGTGCGAAACCTATGTGTACGAGGCAGACGAATGTTACTACAGTACTGCTGCTGATCATATACACTACTAACATGTACCAGGTATTGTCGAAGTGCCCTGTAACTTGTGGTGTACCAGGTATACTGTTATTAGTGGTACAGACGCAGTCTGCCTGATCGTGCTGGTGTTTTTCGAGGGCCGTGGCTCATTGCAGACACTAGACACTGTTTTGAAAAAAATAGATTCCATTTTTTTCAAATTATCGCCAAGATATTGGTACCAATGCCCGGATGGTCCCTGTAACATGCGTACGGGCCAGAGTGGATATGGAAGATAATGCAAAACACTCACGCTCGTGAGCTCTGCGCGTAGGACGATGCCGTCGTTAGTTGTGTGTAAGCGTCCTTTACCAGCGAGCTCCTGGTCGTCCGCAAAGAAGGGACGCTGGTGCCAGGGGTAGGTACTGTAGTAGGTATGATACCACGACCAAACGTCGTGTGGTAGGGCCGGCGGCGGCCGGCCGGGGACGATGTAGCGAATTGCGACGTGGCTCGTCGGTTCTGCTTACTGTTCTCGCTCCCAGTCGGCGTGATGTGAAATCAGCGAACTGCACAATTCAGCATCGTCGCCAAGGGCCATCTACCTTACTTAGTAGGTGCGGTCGGCGGGTCGCCACAGCGGAGAGCGATAGCGCGCTGCAAAAGCCCTCTGTGACAGCCCCCACGACAGCAGCGGCATGCCCAAACATTTACCAGCGGGGCTGACGCGCAGTATGTGGTGAACAACCAACGAAGAGGCCCCATGCACAGGACGCCGCCGTTGGAGAAGGCGGCGTCTGTCTCTAGTAATAGCTCGTCTCGACCAGGAGCTGACGCTCTGTTCGCGCGCCGAAGAGGGCGGGGTCGTAGCAACAGCGGGGTCCCTAATCCGATTCGCCCGAGCTACGGCCTCGTGTTCCCGGAAAGCACAGCCGCGGCAGCGTCCTTCTCCGCTCGCCCCGCTTGTTCCAGATCGCGCTGCAGTATCCGTAACTCAGATCCGGGGTGACATCTGATAGCAGACTCCCCCCCCCCTCCCCCCCGCCCAAATGTTGGAGGTGTCTCTATTAGGAGTAGGAACGGTGCTCCGTCTCGAAAGGGATGCGTGGTCAATGGTCAAATGACTAAGGCAAGCAACTAATGAGTACGCCCCCCCCCCCGCCCCCCCCCCCCCCAACTAAGACGGTGTGTGTCTTGCATCTGCATCGCGAGAAGGGTATATAAACTTATTCCCTCATCGACTCGCGTCGAATGCGCCTACATAGTCTTGTCTTATAGTACCTACCCATTGCACGCTATATAGAGGTGCTCTCGGCAGCAAATTCCTTTTTTTTTGGCAAATTAACAACGTCTCCATCGCGAGGTTCGAACTCCAGGATCAACTCTATTCAACACTACTGCTACGCAATACCAGCAGTATTCCCGGGAAAATAGCGGGAGTTACTATTTTTTCATGTGTAGTATAATAGTAAAAAGGGTTTAGATTCGTAACTGTTGGGAGTTTCCAAGTGTTCTATTGTTTAGTCAAGTACAGTAAATACCCCGACAATTGCACGCCAAATCTACAACGTCGTCAACATTGTACTCGTACGGTGTTTTGATCAAAAAGTATAAATACCCCGACAATCACGCCAAATACAAGTATCATATAACTCTTGTATAACTGGTATATATTATGTACATTGTCGTGAACCTACATACCATGCAATGGACTATGACAGCAGTGTAGATATATGACGTGTACGTTCGTACCGGGAAATCTTAACGTGATAAATACTTTTTCACTATTCATAGACTATTCATAGTTATTTGCGGTCATATTGTTGTGTGTGTAGACTGCCTGGTATACCGTTGGTGGTTACCACGTACACCAGCAGTATATAATACATGATACAGGGGCATGTTACTTAATAATAGTGTGGCTTTTGTTTCCGTTGGTTTGTTCGTACCCGGTGTGTTACTATTTTATTGCATTTCATTGCTTTGAATTTCCTACAACACCTACCCTATATCAACAGTTTATTGGAATAAAATGCGTATTTCGTTTTTTTTTTCTCTTTCGCTGTCTACGTAACGGTTCTGTGGCCACGCCATTTATTTGTACCACGCGTGCCGGAAAAATAATGACCGTTTCAGCCATACTGTATTAGATTCCAAGAGGGGCTCATATTCACAAACATACTTGTACCTGGTATCTACCTGGTACTCTCTATATAGGGAAACTAATCAGGACGGGGACTGGGTGTGAGCTGAAAGCCGTTGGGTTAGTGGGTTCTTCACATTCAACGGTTCTTTCTGCACGTCAACATCCAGCACGCCCAGTGTCCCTACCGAGTTATCATCCAGGAGAGATACAAGCTCTGTGGTAACAAAAAGAACGGCACACGGATACTAAAAATGAGTTGCAATGAAGTAAGCAAAGTAGGCATATTAACCCCTTAAGAACCGGTCCCACGATTTTTGGGGACGAACTACTTGGAATTAGTGTGGGATAAGTTACGCAGTTCTGAAAGGGTTAATTGCAATGTCATTCGGGCACACAATTATGATATAATATGTGAAGACAACACACTATACTATACTACCGCAGATAGATCAGATTCTGCAGATTCTGCAGATTCCGCTTGGTGGATGCCAGTTTTTGCGTGTAAAAAAGTACTAGGTATAGGACTTGACTCAGCGTCAACAGAACGGGTGACAGCGCACACAGACCCCAAATTCTTCATTGGCTAGCTATAAAGGCGTTGACAATATACGAAGTATGTCTTTTTAAGCGCGACGAGGGTTTCGGAATTCTCTTGTTATCGTCGAACGCGCGGGTGGGTGGGTGGGTGGGTGGGTGGGGGTGAAGAACGGAAAATTGGCTGCTGGGTACCCTCAGTTATCGAAAAAAGAACTTATGACCTTTGTCCGTCACCCGTCGTCCGTCGCCAGTAATTAATAGTTCGATTTAGCATTTTCACAGGCAGTGCGAGACTTGCGCAGGACCGATTTAGACACGGCCGGGTTCTATGGAGGGCTGCATCCTGGTGAATACAACCAATCCCGTACCGGTATTAACAAACGAGTCAACAATTATATCACCCCGTATTTTGTTGTTGTTGTTGTTGATTGCCGACATCTATATGCACGACACTTGCTTCCTTGCTTATTTGTCCGGCAGACTCCAGTGCGACGACAGTCCTGCCGGTTGAGCGAGAAGCTGCAGAGAAAAACGCGGAGCAATCGCAACCCAATTAGCAAGCGCCGCCCCCATCACCACCCCCACCACAGCAGCAGCAGCAGCTGCAGCTGCAGCGGCAGCGGCGGTGGTGGCGACGGCACCGGCAGCAGAGGTGTGCTGCGCCTGCGCCGACATCAATCGACGCCGTGGGCCCTGCTAGGAGTCTCGGCCTTGGCCCTCCTGTCGCTCACGTACGTCCGTTGCTGCCTCGATGTCGTCGCAAGCAGCAGCGAAGAAATCGTTCCAAAGCCGCAACCGCTACAGCAACGTCGACGACAGCAACAGCAGCAACAACAGCACCAACAACACCGCCAGGGGAATCTTAGAAGGCGAGTACATGTACCGGCTTGAGTGCCCCGGAAGGATCAAAGGGGGGGGGGGCGGGCGTAATATATCCCCTGTTTGGGCTGGCGGTAAGGCAAGGCAGTGGGTAATCTAAGACGCACGCTCGAATAAGAGCTGTGTCGTCGCCTCTTCATCCAGCTTCCTCGGGTATGCCAACGGTGCAATGGCAGAGGTATACATACGTGCCCCAGGTGGAGGCGGTGCTGTACTGTCTGGTACTGGTATGAATTACGCACAAAACCCGGGCATGGAATCCAGACATACCCTAGCCACCCCAAGGAAATATTCGCAAGGGTATGGTTGGACTGGTATGCACTCTGGGGCATCCGGGTACCAAGCTCGGCTGTGTGGGCTCATGCCCGGATAGATGCCGGGGTAAATCCGCACTATTTGATATATACCCTGAAAATTACCTACCATTGCTGGGTTGGGATAGTAATACTACTGTAGTAATACTAGTATATATAGTGTCCATCCCATTTGTTATCGTCGCCCTTCTTTTCTCTCTCCCTCTTTAGCCTCTTTAGTCGTAGCTCAGACCCGGGGTCACTTTGTAGGCTCTTCTCCCCCCCCTCCCCACTACGGCACGTGCCTTGCATTTTTACCGCGAAAAAAAAAATCAAACATTTATTTCCTCGTCGACTCTCGTCGAACTATGCCTACCAACTACCAACGCTATACTATTAATAGGCGCTCTCGACAGTTGGTGTCATTTGAGAAAAATCTCCGTACGTACGGAGACTCGAACCCCTGGCCTCGACCCTAGCAGTCTGCGTCGTTAACTGCTAGACAACCGGGGCGACCGGCACTATGCCCCCCCCCCGTGTTAGGAAGAGCTTGCAGTAGTCCAGGGACCATCGGCGTGCTGCCTACGGTAGGGGTTGCATGAGGGGCGGACACACATTGATACAGTTAATACTCAATAAGAACGACCCAAATACTACGTAATAATAGTATATAATCAGAACCCACGTTGGACCCAAACATGATGTACCTCCCTATGTTGACACCGCACATTATGTACCGTGGGTTCTGAAAACTATGTTACCCCGTAATATTAACAGAACGTACCCTTGCATCTTCGCTAGTTACCGCGCAAAACAACGCAATAATTCCGCCTTCTTTACCCCGCCCCCCCCCCCCCCTCATCCCCAAGACGAAATCCTCGATCTTTCAGCTGTTGTTAGATGCTGTTTTTAACTTTTATAAATATGCATATATATTATATATATATAGGTTGGTGGCGTGGTGTCGGTTGTCGACGACGCCGTAAATCACGCCTCTCACTGCGTGCGCTACGTAGACAATCTGGGTACCGTCTGTTGTTTTGTTTTGTTTTGTTTTGGCGGTCACTAAGGCTGGCGGTCTTGTTAGATCATTTGCACGGGGTGGACAACGTAACTCCGCACAAGGGGAATGGTCGTATCACGTACTTTCGTACTTACGTACATGGTAAGGCGCCCACGAGGCAGATTTATAGTATGCCTATTGAATCACATCACTTCATTGGAGCCTGTCGTCCATATGCAAGTCCGCCTCACAAGCGATTCTTGGCAGGATCCAGCTCGCCCTTCATGCGACTCTTCGCCCAATACCTCACGGCGCTTCGCGCTCGGTGAAAGCAGTGTCTGCCTGGTTGGTGGAAACCCGACGTGTTCCCTCCCGGCACTGTAGGGATGCTAGAGTCTACGGCCATAGGACTACGGCCATGCACGGCATGAGTATACCGCCCGACGCATGCATGCTACGATAGAGGTGCACCTGCATATAGTACATTTTCTGAGGCTTCTCACTTGAGGAGGTCTATACTAATAGTAACTAATATACACCGACAGTAAGCCACCTGCCTTTGGAGGAAAATAAAAGGGCCATGTACCCGACGAACAATCGCGTGGCCTTAAGTACAAAACGAAAAAATAGTGCAACGCAAGAATGAAAAACCGAACGACGAGTTGGGGTTAAGGGGCCTTTAAT
The DNA here is from genome assembly GCA_008828725.1 of Saccharina japonica. Classification (NCBI taxonomy): domain Eukaryota; class Phaeophyceae; order Laminariales; family Laminariaceae; genus Saccharina; species Saccharina japonica. The sequence goes on along the minus strand of MEHQ01000763.1, from coordinate 769,229 downwards.
ACTATTATGGGTCATTCAGAAACCCAATCAGCCCAAAAGTACTACGAATTCCTCTCTCGCAGCACGCGCCCCCCCCCCTCCCTCATCCTTTCTCTCCCGAACGTTTTTGCTTTGGAACTCCCCCCCCGCTCTGCTTAGGAGAATTTCCCGACAAGAATCGACAAGTTCTCCTAGTCGAGAAAAATCGAGGTTGAGTTTCGTTGGATCTGCGGGCAACGATGCGGGGGTTGGAGGTGAAGTAGTACGAGGAGGAGAAGGAGAAAGAGGACGAGGGGGGGGCGGAAGAGGGGGACGAGGAGGGGGAGAAAGAGAGGGGAGAGGAGGAGGAGGAGGAGGAGGAGACTGGGTAGCTACAGAGGACGGTGGTGATCGCGGAGAGGAGGAGCAGGAGGGGGCTGTGGCCAGTATCGGCAACGGTAGCGGTCATGACGACGGGAATGGTAAGGGTAACGGAAACGGTATCGGTAACAGCAACGGCATCGGTAACTATAACGGTAACGGTAACCATAAAGGTAACAGTGACGGTAACGGTGAAAGAGGCGATTGGACCCCGGTCCGCGCCGCCGTTCGACCTCGGAGGGGCGAGAAAACCATCACCAACAACAACAGTGGCGGGGTGGAAGACGTAAACCAATTTCCTGCCGCCGACACCGCTACCACGGCCCGCCTATCAAATATGCCTCTCGGTGGCGGCAACGGTGGCTCCGACTCCGGGGCCGGCGGCAGCGGCAGCGGCAGCAGCAGAAGCAGCAGCGACAGCGGTGCAGGAAAGGCGTACGGAATCCTCGCCTCTATCCAATCCTTCCTACAACGCTCTCTCCCCGCCGGGATCCCCAACTTCCGCGAAAAAAGTGCGGACGAACTATCAGCCAATCAAATGTCGGCTGCTGCTTCTGCTGCTGCTGTTTCTGGTGGTGGCGCGAACCGCCACTCCGAGGTTGGGTGCGGGTCGGCTGGTGCTGAGGTTAAGGATGAAAACGTGCCTCGCTGGGCCCGGCCGTCGCGAGAGGAGATGGAGGGGATCGTGCAGAAGCAGGTACGGCCATATGAGGGACTGGAAGAGTGACGATGGATGCCCGGTTGCTGCGCGACCCCCCCCGCGCCCAGTCGCTCCCAGACTGAACTTTCGTTTCCACGCCCCCCCTCCCCCTCCCCCCTTCCACCCCCCCCCCCTCCCATCCTCCATTCCCCCCCCGGTGCTCCGCTCGAAAGAAGATGTGTGGTCCATAGATAAATGACTAATTCAAGCAACAATGAGTACACCCTTCCCCCCCTCCCCCCGGGATGCCGGGATGCCACACATAAATTAAATTATAGGCAAGGTAAGGCACCACGTAGGCAACATGGAAGCAGTCTAACAGACTCGCACCTTGACACTAGATATTAAGAGATGTATTCTTTGATTAATGTGATTGTACCAAAGCTAGAATATGCAGGGGAGAAGTATGGGAAGCGGAATGCGAATCTGTAAAACAGCTGGAAACAGTACAGATGACATCAGTAAACATACTAGGATGCCTCAAGTACGACGAGTAATACAGTAATGAGAGCAGAACTGGGAGTGTACCACTAAAGACAAATAGAGACGTGCGCGTAAGTTGAAAGGGCAATATAAGTACACGAACATGCCAAAATAATGAGATTGCCAACCATAGCTATAAAAGCCGTATGGGAGAAAGGAACCAAGAGCGAGCTGAGAACAAGGTGGGATAGCGTAGTCGAAAAGTATGGAAGGATTATAAGAAACCAAAAAGAGATGCTGGCCATAGATAAGTTTAGCGCGATACAGGACAGAAGTAAAAGAAGGATAGAAGAGGGAAAGGCTAGCGCTAGAAAGAAGGTGGAAGGGGAAAAACACTGAGGCATATACGGGGGCGTTGAGAGAAGGAATAGCGAATGAAAGGTATCTGCACGGCCCAATGGACTTTCGCGAAAAAGCTGAAACTGCCGATTTCGTTGTAGGGACCTGACCTGCCACGGAAAGGAAGAAGGAGGTATACCAGTAGCCGGAGGAGGAAGTAGATGCACAGATGTGCCCATTGGCAAAGCCATAGAGAGTAGAATTCACATAGTGGCGAGATGTGAAGGTACAAGGAGGAATAGGGATGTGTTAGAGGAGGAGATGAGAAAAATAGACGAGTGTGACATGGAGCAGTTTGGTACACTAAATAGTGCGAGAAAACCGATCCTATCTTTGGAGATAGATGGTGGCCACAGGCGTGCGAAACAGAAGGGATAAAGATTAGCAAAAAGTTTATTTGCTATATATATAGGAAACGAAACGTAATGAGCGCCAAGTGTTGGAGGTGTCTCTATTAGGATAGGGACGGTGCCTCCGTCTCGAAAGGGATGCGTGGTCAATGTCAAATGATAAGGCAAGCAACAAATTAGTACGCCCCCCCCCCTCCCCCCCGAATAATGTCCTCTCGCTTTTACCCCCCCCCCCCCCCTTCTCTCCACTCGCTGAAAACTCAGTTCGGTCCCTGGCGAAACGTTGGACGCAAGTCGCAATCGAAATGCCACCTTAACCGAGGCTAGAAGGCAGCCTTGCCACGAGGGGAAGAGGCAGCCGTCGGGGCGTGGGGGGAGGGCGGGGACTGGGGTGGGGGGTTTCGGCACCGCAGCGAGGCAGCACAGGAGGTTCGCGGCGGCGTGCCCGTCGATGAAGCAGGGCATGGCGCCGGGGAGGATGGGGATTTGCCTCGTTGTTACGAGGCCATGCGGGAGGGGTATTCCTGTCGGAGAAGCCGCTGAGACAGGTATACTATATGGCATACTTCTACAATGGGAAAATTTGTTTTTCTTTGTTTTGTTTTGTATAATGATTTTTTTTGCTTTTGTTTTGTTTTCGCCATTATTTTAGCTTTTCTAGCTTTCTGGGCAAGCATGATCACAGGTGTCTTCCGCTCCTCGCCCCCCTATAGTTATATACATGCCTTCTTCGTTGTCGCGCAAAGGATTCACGCATTGTTAGCACTGCTCGTCCATCCTGTACGTAGTGCAGTGTTGTCGTCAATTGCGCCCAAGCATTGTGGTAATATTTGTTTTGAGCCGGAAAACAATGGCCCAGAGAAAAAACAAACGGTACCATAATAACAGACGAATAGGGGCAACACGTTATAATAAACTACGTGGCGGTACCCATTTAGAGTCCCTCGAAGCAGGCGTAGCGTGTTACCGCTTCCTGTTTCGAACCGCTCGTACCCCTTTTTTAGAACGATTGATGTGACCCGGATAATATCGAATACATGTCTCTTAAATCGGGATACATTCCTGCGCTTGAGAGAGCAAAAGCTCGTAGAGGCTCAAAAATGCAGCGAATTCTGGGCATCCAAGTTTTCTCGCTAAGCCGATTTCACCGTTTTTACTCCGTTATCTCTTCTTGTGGACGTTCTTAAATGGAGTACCCACTGTTGCTGTGTCATTTTCGGACCGTGTATAGCAACCAAACTAAACAATAAGTTTGGCGCAGACAATATAGCTTTAAGTATATTCAACGATGGAGCACGAAGCACCTATCTATTTGTTTCTGCATGGCTCCATCCTACGACGAATGCGTTGTTAACCCTTATAGGACTGGAGTCCCGTTTGGGACAAATCACTTAGAATTAGACTGGTCTGTCCCCAAAACGGGACTGCCAGTTCTAAAAGGGTTAAGTAATTAGCGAGTCATCAGTAAGTTATTACTATTCATACGTCATTGCTAATAACTTAGCCATTACTAAGGCATTACTGAGTCGTTCAGTAAGTCGTTGCTGAGTCATTACGCATTAGTAAGTCATTATTAACTGAGCCATTACTCGTAGTATTTCAATTCATAATAGTATGTCACCAAAACTGATTTAGAGAAAACGTGTAGGCTAAATGAACCCAATGACACATCTCGGTGCGAATAATATTAATAGTGGAAAGCGCAAATGGGATATACTGCTGTGATAGTGTATTAGTCACTATTTAGTCACTAGTAGTCACTAATAGTCACTAAAGTCACTAATAGTCAGGAAAAGTTCAGCGAAGTATCTCTAATAACCCGTACGTAGTAGTAAAACAAGGTCAGTATGGTCGCTAATGCTCGTAATATTCACTATTAATAATAGTCACTATTAGTCACTAAATAGTCACTAAAAGTCAGAAAAAGTCAATAATTATCTCTAATAACCGTAGTTTGTAAAAAACAAGTCAGTAATTGTCGCTAATAGCTCCTAATATGAATTATTAATAATAGTCACTAGGGAGTCACTAATATAACAGTGACCAGTAGTCACTAATAGTCCATCTCTT
>MEHQ01000763.1:633814-764924 GCA_008828725.1 Saccharina japonica | reverse complement strand
TGCGCAGTAGTTGTATGTAACGAAGATAAGGAGAGTCCGGTAACTTGTAAGTGGAAGTGGGGAGAAGATGAATTACCGATCGTAGACCAGTATACGTCCCTTCCCCCCCCCCTCCCCCCCCCGGGATGCCGGGATGCACACATAAATAAAGTTATAGGCAAGGGTAAGGCACACGTAGGCAACATGGAAGCAGTCCTAACAGACTCGCACCTTGACACTAGAATTAAGAGATGTATCTTGATTAATGTGATTGTACCAAAGCTAGAATATGCAGGAGAAGTATGGGAAGGGAATGCGAAGCTCGTAAAACAGCTGGAAACAGTACAGATGACAGCAGCTAAACAAGTACTAGGATGCTCAAGTACGACGAGTAATACAGTATTGAGAGCAGAACTGGGAGTGTACCCACTCAAGACAAATAGAGACGTGCGTAAGTTGAAATGGCAATATAAAGTAACGAACATGCCAAATAAGAGGTTGCCAACCATAGCTGATAAAGCCGTATGGGAGAAAGGAACCAAAGGGCGAGCTGGAATAAGGTGGGATAGCGTAGTCGAGAAAGTATGGAAGGATATAAGAAACCAAAAAGAGATGCTGGCCATAGATAAGTGTAGCGGATACAGGACAGAAGTAAAAAAAAGGATAGAAAGAAGGGAAAGGCTAGCGCTAAGAAAGAAGGTGGACGGGGAAGAACACTGAGGGATATACGGGGGGTTGAGAGAAGGAATAGGAATGAAAAGGTATCTGCACGGCCCAATGGACTTCGCGAAAAAGCTGAAACTGCGATTTTCGTTGTTTTAGTGGGACCTGTGACCTGGCCGAGAAAGAAGAAGGAGATAGGAGAGGATGGCCTAGTATAAGCACGGGAGAAGGAAGTTAGATGCACAGATGTGCCCATATCCGGGCAAAGCCATAGAGAGTAGAATTACATAGTGGCGAGATGTGAAGGTACAAGGAGGAATAGGGATGTGTTAGAGTGAGGAGTATTGAGAAAAATAGACGGTGTGAATGGAAGGCAGTTTTGGTACACTAAATAGTAGCGAGAAAACGAATCCGCTATCTTAGGAGATAGATGGTGACAAGGCGCTGTTCGGAAACAGGAATGGGATAAAGATTACAAAAAGTTTATTTGTATATTATAGGAATATCGATTAGCGTAATGAGCCCAGATGTGTTGGAGGTGTCTCTATTGCAGGATAGGCGACGGTGCTCCATGTTCCTCCCGAAAAAAGGGATGCGTGGTCAAATGTCAAATGACATAGGCAAGCAAACAATTAAGTAGCCGACCCCCCCCCCCCCCCGCAATAATGTCCTCTCGCTTTTAACCACCCCGCCCCCACCCTTCTCTCCACCGCTGAAAACTCAGTTCGGTCCCTGGCGAACGTTGGACGAAGTCGCAGATCGAAATGCCACCTTAACCGAGGCTAGAAGGCAGCCTTGCCACGAAGGGGAAGAGCAGCCGTCGGGCGGTGGGGAGGGCGGGCCGTAGTGGGGGAGGAGGGAGAAGAGCCTACTTTGTGACCTGTCTCTTATACACATCTGGACTGGGGTGGGGGGTTTCGGCACCAGCGAGGCAGCGACAGGAGGTTCCGCCGGCGGCGTGCCCGTCGATGAAGCAGGGCATGGCGCCGGTGGAGGATGGGGATTTGCCTCGTTGTTACGAGGCCATGCGGGAGGGGTATTCCTTCGGAGAGCCGCTGAGACAGGTATAGTAATGGCATACTTATATAATGGGAAAATTTGTTTTTTGTTTTGTTTTGCTTTGTTTTGTTTTCGCCATTATTTTAGCTTTCTAGCTTTCTGGGCAAGCCATGATCACAGGTGTCTTCCGCTCTCGCCCCCCCCTATAGTTATATACATGCCTTCTTCGTTGTCGCGCAAAGGATTCAGCATTGTTAGCACTGCTCGTCCATTCCTGTACGTAGTGCAGTGTTTGTCGTCAATTGGCCCAAGCATTGTGGTAATATTTGTTTTGAGCCGGAAAACAATGGCCCCAAGAGAAAAACAAACGGTACGATAATAACAGACGGAATAGGGGCAACACGTTATAATAAACTACGTTGGGGTACCCCATTTAAGAGTCCCTCGAAGCAGGCGCAGCGTGTTACCGCTCCTGGTTCCGAACCGCTCGTACCCCTTTTTTAGAACGATTTGATGTGACCCCGGGATAATATCGAATACATGTCTCTTAAATCGGGATACATTCCTGCTTGAAGAGAGCAAAAGCTCGTAGAGTCCAAAAATGCAGCGAATTCTGGGCATCCAAGTTTTTCTCGCTAAGCCGATTTCACCGTTTTTAACTCCGTTATCTCTTCTTGTGGACGTTCTTAAATGGAGTACCCACTGTTGTTGTGTCCATTTTTCGGGACCGTGTATAGCAACCAAACTAAACAATAAGTTTGGCGCAGACAATATAGCTGTAAGTATATTCAACGATGGGAGCACGAAGCACCTATCTATTTGTTTCTGAGCTCCATCCTACGACGAATGCGTTGTTAACCCTTATAGGACTGGAGTCCCGTTTTGGGGACAAATCACTTAGAATTAGACTGGTTTGTCCCCAAAACGGGACTGCAGTTCTAAAAGGGTTAAGTAATTTGCGAGTCATCAGTAAGTCATTACTATTCATACGTCATTGCTAAGTCATAACTTAGCCATTACTAAGGCATTACTGAGTCGTTAGTAAGTCGTTGCTGAGTCATCACGGGTCATTAGTAAGTCATTATTACTGAGCCATTACTCGTAGTATTTCATTCATAATAGTATGTCACCCAAAACTGATTTAGATAAAACGTGTAGGCTAAATGAACCCAATGACACATCTCGGTAGCGAATAATATTAATAGTGGAAAGCGCAAATGGGATATACTGCTGTTGATAGTGTGTTAGTCACTATTAGTCACTAGTAGTCACTAATAGTCACTAATAGTCACTAATAGTCAGGAAAAGTCAGGAAGTATCTCTAATAACCCGTACGTAGTAGTAAAACAAGGTCAGTAATGGTCGCTAATAGCTCGTAATATTCACTATTAATAATAGTCACTATTAGTCACTAAATAGTCACTAAAAGTCAGAAAAAGTCAATAATTATCTCTAATAACCCGTAGTTGTAAAAACAAGTCAGTAATTGTCGCTAATAGCTCGTAATATGAAATATTAATAATAGTCACTAGGGAGTCACTAATATAACAGTGACCAGTAGTCACTAATAGTCCTAATAGTCCCCAATAGTCACTAATAGTCACTAATCGCCAGAAAAAAAATAGTCAGCTAACATGTGCTATTAATATAGTCGTAGAATAGTACCGTTGCCGTACGGCCAGGGTCATGCTGTCTCCTTGCCGCTCGACCTGTTGCATGCTACGCATACTAGGCATGCTAGGCATGCTATTGATACAGACAGATACAGTTCAGTGCTAGAGGCAGATCACCGATTCCCACTTAATGATCAAAAGACATTCCTGACCTGCATGATCTGTGTGATCTAGCTCATGATCTGCATGATCTGTGTGATCTAGCTCATGTTGCCGGGTGGTATGGTATAATAGCTGTATAAATAACCTGCATGCTCTAGCACATGTTTCCTGGGTTGCACCTGTATTGCACGGGCCTTGCACAACAACGCATGTATCATAGATAGGATCTAGGCGATGTATTGACAAATGTTCTATTACGGGTGCCATAGTAAACACTAGTAAATAGGACCACATATTGTCAGTAAAAATAGGTAAATAGGGAAATATATAGCTTTTTTCGTGTATACCGTAGGTCGTATTTACTAGTATTTACTATGGCCCTCCGGTATAGATGATCGTCTGTCCGTGTCCGGTCTGTGAATAATAAAAATAAAAACAAAACATTCAAAGTTCGTTGCCCCACCCAGCAAGGTGTTTTTTTTGTCCTTGCTTTTTCGCCTCTATATTTGGTTTTTACTCTTAATGGGCGTCCTGCACTGCACTATCCACGCGAAAACAGTGTAGTTGGTGGTAAACATTCGCACCAAAAATCGGCTGTTTTCCGACATGTATAGGGGTGGCAATACTATACTTAAGTGTGCGGTACATAATGGAGTTAGACTTAGATATTTCTTTGTTTTTGTTTTTTACCTCGGTTTTCCTCCATTTTTCTGTCCGTGCTTATGAGGCATCAACGTTGAAGCTTGTGTTTCACTGCTGTAAATCTCAGTCGGATATCCAATATAATACACTCATAGTATCATGTGTCATAAATGCTGCCTCTTAATCGTACCTGGTCCGTTTTACGCCGGGTTCGAAACTTGCACTATTGCGTCACCCGCCTAAACTAAAGTATGATGACTACTCCGACATATGAAACATAATTTGACCGATTGCTAACGGAATATGCATACATACATACCTACGTGCCGGAATACAATGACCCTTTGAATAAGATATTAATGTACAAACGTTCCTTAACATTTCCGACCAGCTTGATACAGCTTTGTTTCATTTGTTAAGTTTCGGGCTCTTCCGCCAGTCGCAGTTTTTTCGTGCTTTGTATTTCTGTACAACTAGCGACTCCGTCGTATAAAACACTCCGAACGAAATATTCGAAATATTATTTTGACAGACGGCAGCAGCGTCCCTTCCCCCCTTGGTCGTCGTTTGCAGCTGGAAGTGGTGGTAATAGGGGGCGATCGCGAGGTCAAGGCATCACCGCGGGGCGTAGTGACCTACATGGCCACGTCGCGCGAAGAAGACTTGCGCCACCTCAGAAAGTCGCTGGAGGCACTTTCCAAGAATTTTCTTCAGCGGTACGCGTATCCGGTGAGATGAGCGGGAGGGATGGAGGGGGGCGGTGTGTGCTCGATATCCATGCATGGACGTAGTCGTATGACCATAGATCACCGCATCCCTACACTGCCGGGACGGAGCATGTCGGGTCTTCACCGACCAGGTAGACATTGCTTGCACCAAGCGCGAAGCGAAACGTGATGTGTTCGGCGAGTCGCATGAAGGGTGAGCTGCGTCCTACTAAGAACCGCTTGTGGGGCGGACTTACATATGGATGACAGCTTCAATGAGTGGGGGGGGGGGTGTAGAACGTGTTGGTCTAGATTCGAAAACATGGTTGATACAGCTGTAAAGTACTTGAACCTACCCACCTACCCCCTATAAACCTAACCCTAGCCGTAGCCGCCACCGCCTGGGAATGTCGGAAGAAAAATCCTGGATTTTTCCGCAGCGGCATCCATCCGTAGTATCCGGAGAGACTTGCGAGGGCTGTATGCTGTATAGACATTGGCCCAGCTTCGACAAAAAGGGTTAGAAATGTACCTTAACTTTAAGCGGGAAAAAAATCATATATACTTTAACTACTGGAGTGTTAGATTGAGTAGGTTTATGGTTAACCTTTTACCAGTATCATAGCCCAACAGACTAATGCCTTAACAAATGGCGTCGGCGGCAGGACAAGGGTTGTAGAGGTCGTACGTTCGAATCTCAAGACCACCATGAAAACGCCTTTTGAAGAAAAGCGAATTTCCTCATGTCATAATATGATAAACACTCTTTATTGGGTCTCCAGAGATTGTTAAGAACTTCGGACTAGGCACGTACGGCCCCATACGAAGACCGAAGAACCCGCGGTTCTGGATGGGGTGATACTATTATAAAGCTTAGATTAGTTGGGTATTTGGTCAGCCTTTTACGCGTAGGCCAACAGACTAATGCCGTAACAAATAGCGTCGACGTAAGTATACATCACCCTCCTAAACGAAAAAAAAAACGAACTCTAACTACGACCGGCCTCGGGATGCTGGATGAACTTTCCTGGAAAAATATTGCAGCGGCTATCCGTAACCCGGTCGGACAAACCGTACAGTAATGGCCCCTCTATAGTGCCGGTATGCGCCAGCCGGAAATATTGGTACTATAGCGGCAACCGGCACTAACTACTCCGGGCGCTGTTAATGCCACGCTGGTTTAGTCCCATCTGTGCCATGCAATTTTCGCAGGCACTATACTGGCCAGCCGACACTCCCTCAACCGGCACTATAGAGGTATTGATATCGACCTTGACGCGTATAATTTTCCTTCGAGGGCTAACACCTTGATTGACCTGGCTGTGATAAAAAAAAAAGTGAACGAACGGCCCAATGAACAGCCCCGTCAGAGCAACAAACAGCAGTTTGCCCGCAAAATGATATCACCCTTATCCCTTGCAGTCCAGCTTGACATTGGCCTTGACATTGGCATTGACATTGGCATTGACATTGGCATTGACATCTGAAACTTGACCTTAGCTTGACCCTGACATTGACCCTGATCCTGACCGTGATATTGACCCTGACATTGGCCGTGACATTGAAGTAGACGGTGGCGTTGACCTCGGCCTTGGAATTGAGCTTGTCATTTTTTCCCTTAACCGTGGCATTGACATTGAACTTGACATTACCTTGACCCTGACATTGAACTTGACATTAGCTTGACCCTGACATTGAACTTGACCTTAGCTTGACCGTGATATTGACCCCGACATTGACATTGTCGATGGCATTGGCCTTGACCGTGACATTGACGTAGACGGTGGCACTGACCCCGACTTTTGGGGTTGAGCTTGACGCTGCCCTTAACGCTGACCTTAGCTTGAACCTTGACCGTGATATTGACATAGTCGATGGCATTGAGCTTGGCCGTGACATTGACGTAGACGGTGACGTTTCCCTTGACATCGACCTTGATCGTGAACCTTAGGTGGCCATCGTGCATGAGGACTTCTCGGAAAGGGTTATGAACGAGCTGGCGGTGAGTACAGTGAGCGGTAACGGGAGGGGTGGATGGGATGTCGAGATATGGCACCGGCTGGGATTGCGTTTGTTATTTCTTCGTGACTCCCGTGCTGCACTCGACTCCTTGCAGTGCATCAACCATTGCATCACCCATTGTAGCTCGGACAGCAACCATTGTATAATATCACCCCCCAATCGCGTAGTAGTCGTTACTACTGCTGCAACTGTCACTATATTTACCGGTCATTTTCCTCTCTGATTTCCCAACAGGGTTCATAAATAGAAAGAACGACCTCGTGTTCGTAGATCCTCCCCCCCCCCCTTCCCCGCGTCGGAGATTTTACTTACTTCAGGCCCTTCCCTCACACCTGATTATGTCGTTTCAATTTTCTTTGCGTTTTTTTTATTATTATTTTTTTTCAGGGGCTGGTGCCGGTGCCGATCCACTTCGTCAAGGTGGCCTTCAAGCTCCCAGACTGGATGGAGCCGTTGAGCTGGATACAACCGTTGGTGAGAACATCCGTTGACACTTGAGGTTGTGGATCCGTTGATTTATATTTTGGATATAGACGTTGGTGAGAAGATCCGTTGACTGACGTTATGGTTCCGTTGATTTTTACGCGTATGGATGCAACCGTTGGTGAAAACATCCGTTGACGAACGGCAAGGCTCCGTGTTTTTACGTAATATGATAGATATAACCGTTGGTGACAGGTATGACAATACGGATTATAGTATTAATCTTCAAGTTCAGCTCCGATCAGTTTCCGATTCAAGTCCGTCCGCCTTGCGCCTAAATTTATCCATTATTATCAAAAGATATTTGAGTGTCAACAGCAATACATTGTCATCATATTTTGCAATACAATGTGCGACGTGCCGGTACGATATGCAGTCCAAGGTCACTCACCCACGATGATATATTTTATCATGTAGACACATGCTACACTCAATATGATAAGATAATCACACACCCTCTGCAGGTCGAATGTGCTATTTTTAAGCTGATTTTTTCGAGGAAAGTGACGCGTGCTAAGATAGAGGTTGCATTTTTGTTTTGGCCATTTGTTTCTAAATGACAGGACTCCTTCACTACGATTGTGTCGCACTATTTTTCATTTTATGCTCAGACCATGGGTTTGCTCATCGGGTATGTAGCACTTTTGTTTTCTCTCCAAGATCAGATTTGTTTACTTACTATTAGTATAGAGCTCCTCAATAAGCCACCACCCCCAAAAGGCAAAAACTGTAACATGGTGCAACTCTACCTTAAGATAGCATGCGTCATGCGTCACACACACCCTCTCCAGGACGAATGTGCTATCTTTAGGCTGGTATCCTCCAGCGTCTCGTCTGATGTGGAAGGAGCTGTATGATCTGTATGATCTGTATGATCTATATGATCCAGCTCGTTCTGCCGGATGGTGTTATAGCTGTTTAACCTGCATCATCTGGCACATGTTTCCTGGGTTGGATCTGTGGTATACAGATCATGCACGATCATCTGATAACGGCAGGTTGGGATTGAGATAATCTATCCGTAGATGATCTGTATGATCTGGAGATGATCTGTCCAGCGTATGGAATGTTGACGCTGCACTTCAAACAACAACAGGCACTAGAGCAGAAACAGCACACAATTAAGACATCCAGCCCCAGTACACGCGCTAGGGGAGGATGTGAGGAAAATTGGCGAATGTGCCATGGAGAGGTTTGGTACACTAGATATTATCGAGAAAGCGATCGCTATCCTAGGAGATAGATGGTGGCCACAGGCCACAGGCGGCGAAACAGGAAGGGGATAGGATTAACAAAACAAATATTCGTAATATATGGAAACAACGTACTGAGCGCCCAAATGTTGGAGGCGTCTCTATCAGGAGTAGGAACGGTGCTCCGTCTCGAAAGGGATGCGTGGTCAATGGTATAATGAGTAAGGCAAGCAACAAATGAGTACGCCATCCGCCTCCTTCTTTTGTTTTACATTTTTTTCCGTACTATTTCGCCATTTAATATAGCAATCGTTCCATTTCAGTTCCTTCCCTATTAACAGTCGCAACTCCACTCCCGGGGTCACAATGCAGAGCTTCCCCACTACGTACGGTGCGTGCCTTTGCATTTTATATCGCGACAAAAAGTGTTTTTTTTTTTCCTTCGCCGACTTGCGTCTAACTGGGTTATGTTGGCGTTTTTTTTCATGTCAGGCGGTGAAGCACTTCACGGGACACCCGAAGGCGGAGCCTCTGGTCCACTACCACAGCGAAGTGCGCGGGATGCTCCCTTACGTCAAGAGGTCGAGCTTCGGGTACTTCCACATGTGCAGGCAAGAAGAACACACACAACATACACACACAATGGTACAGTGAACGACGATGGAGTTGTGATTTTGCTTACCTGTAGTGGTACCCTCGAATAAGAGTTGTTTACGGGGTTCAAACCTCACGTGGGCCGGACATTGGAGTTTTTCTTCAAAAAAATAAATAAAAAACGGAATCAACTGCTGAGAGCGCCTATTAACAGTAGCGTGGGTAGGCGCAATTCGATGCGAGTCGACGAGGCAAGAAAGAGCTGGAGTCTTCTCGCGATAAGAATGCAAGGCACGAACCGTAGTGGGGGAGGAGGGAGAAGAGCCTACTTTGTGACCCCGGATCTGAGTTACGACTAGGAAGGAGAGAGAAAAGGAGGGCGAAGACAACAAATGGAATGATAAAAAAAACAATATATAATAAGAACTATTACCTACACTGGACGGCTAGTTATTAGTTGGATGCCACTGCCAAGTCATCGGTGTTGTTTCAACGCGTCTCCGCACAGCAATGTAGCAAGCCTCTCAAGGTGTCGACAGCCTCTCAAATTCGGTACGCCTCCGCAGTGGTATGCTACTGTAGATTGTTCAATATCTCCCACCAGGATTGGTTTACGCCCACATTGAGCAGGGGGCGGGGGGCGTACTCATTTGTTGCTTGCCTTAGTCATTTGACCATTGACCACGCATCCCTTTCGAGACGGAGCATGGGGGGAGGGGGGGGGGTACTTGATTTTCATGCATGGCCGTAGTTGTATGACCATAGACCCTCGAATCCCTACAATGCCGGGACGGAGCATGTCGGGTTTTCACCGACCAGGCAGACATTGCTAGCACCAAGCGCGAAGCGCCGTGAGGTGTTCGGCGAGTCGCATGAAGGGTGAGCTGCATCCTACTAAAAACCGCTTGTGAGGCGGGTGTGTGTGTGATGATATCGCCATAGGAGCTCATGAAGGTGCGTGGTGACTGTCATAGCGCGGCAAGAAAATAAAAATTGGCGTACACCTCCCCTTCCCCCTCCTCCCACCACCATAACGCCGCTTTCTCGTTGCGCGGAGAATGAATGCCCCGCCGAAACGTTAGAGACACACTGTTTGTATAGAAAAACTCGAAACTTCGAATGTGTTTTACCACTGTTTTGTATGGATATTCCCACGGTACGGGTTGCACCATTTGCCTCTTCTGAGGCAATATTTCGAAAAAACAACTACTACTAGTAGCCACTCGTAGCATGATTGTTGTACTGGTATGTGCTTGTTTTAGGAATAGCGCCTACAGCGTGTATAGCACATCCAGCGCATACAGCACATACGGCGCATACAGCGCATACACGCATACAGCTCATACAGCACATACAGCACACACAGTGCATACAAATCTTAGTCGGGTTTTGCAGGAAACACAGTCCTCGGGAAGTTTATGCTTCGGATGGTGTATTGAGGTCTTCATGTGAGGACCTCATCAAATAATAAGCCGCCACCCCTACGGGGTTTTATATGTATGTTATATCTGTATGTTCTGTACCCTACGGTTTACGCGCGAAAAAAGGTTCTTCGGCGGCGCCGGGTTCATGCTCCCCTTCTTCGACGACTTCGACTACTACCTCCGCCTGGACAGCGACAGCCTGTGCGACATGCCAATGACGGACCATTTCGACAAATTACACGTGAGACTGCCCCCCGCTCCGTCTCGAAAGGGATGCGTGGCCAATGGTTAAATGACTAAGGCAAGCAGCAAATGAGTACGCCCCTTCCCCCCCACTCGTCTGTTTCCGACTATTTCACCAAAGTACACGTGAGTCTGCCACCCCCACCCTCCCCCAAACGGCCGACTACGTGTGACCAATTATGCGTGAGTCTGCCCCCACCCAACCGCGTTTGGTGCAAGCAATAATGTCTGCCTGGTCGATGAAAGCACGACGTGCTCCGTTCCGGCATTGTAGGGATGCGAAGGTCTATGGTCATACGACTACGGCCATGCATGACATGAGTACATAATATGTCGCCAAAGTACACGTGGCTCTGCCCCATCACCCCCCTCGCCCCCTCTTGTTTATGCCACAATGTACTCTGCTGTAGAAACCCGCTGTTGGGAACATCGCCCCCGATCCCTCATTCCGCCTCCCATACTTGCGAAACCCATCGCACCTCGGTAAAATCATCCACAGATAGATCAGATAGACCATATAGATCAGATAGATCAGATGGATCAAAAAGATCAGACAGATAAAAAATATCAGATATATCGTCGATTTCCACCTTACGATCAAGATAGATAGGTTACGAGTAGGGCAGATAAGTTTCTGATCTGTATGATCTGTATGATCTGTATGATCTAATTCATGTTGCCAGATGGGAGCCGTACAACCTGCATGATCTAGAACATGTCTCCTTGGTTGGATCTGTACTATACAGATCCTCCACATAATATCATAACGGCAGGTTAGGATCTAGATGATCTAGATGATCTAGATCGTGCTGTAATTGTATATATGCACTATTGCGGGGGGGGCATAGTAAACACTAGTAAATAGGACCTAATGTTGTTAGTAAAAATACGTAAATATATAGGCTTTTATATATTATGTAGGTCCTACTGTATCACGTTTGCCATACCCTAGTGAATGTTGACGTTTTCAGCAGGAATATTAAGACCTAAAGCTTTCCGATAGCTTTTACCCGTTTACACCACCCACAGGCACACGTTCCTCGTGAATGGTGGAATACTGCCTTGACGCATGTCTTGATGTCTTTGTTGACGTATGCCTTGACGTGTGTCTTGACTTGACCAGGAAACTGGAGCAGACTACGCCTTCGCCTCCACATTTCTTGACTACGGAGATAAGGTACGAGAGTTCTGTACCTTGGAAAAATAACAGTACGTTTTATTTCTCGTAGTACCGGTACATGCACTGCACAATACCTCCCGGGTGTGACATCTTATTTGCTTTTGCACCGACTCGCGTATGTACATTACCACTTTAAATCCAAACGGCCCGTTCGTGGTATACTGTTAATAGTAGGTATGATGGAAACATATTGGGATTTCAACGAGCAGTTTCTTCGTCGTTTCGGTTTCCCTTCCTTCCTTCTGTTTTTTTTCTAATTTAATTTCGGTGAATGTTTTTGATCGATCAATGTTGAAAGCTCGTGCCGCACATTTTCGGATGGAAAACACACACAATAAACAACGATAATATTGACTATTACAAGGGACCATAGTAAATACTAGTAAATAGGACCTTTTTTTAGGATGAAGAATCGGCACGGACACTGGGTGTGCTGGATGTCGACGGGTAGAAAGGAAGGTTTAATGTGAAGAACACACACACACGGTACACACCAAACCCTACATATGTACCTATTTTTACTAACAATATGTGGTCCTATTTACTAGTGTTTACTATGCTCCCCTCCCGTAATAGTTTTATCGCTTGAGAAGCACCTTTGGATAGAAACTGTCTTTGGCCAAAACAAAAATGGTATGTAGATATTACGTACCATATGCCACCAACAACAACATTGTGTTTTGTTTTGTTTTTATTATTATTATCCTCCGGAGGATGGGAAATGGTAGTAAGAACTGGTACCACGAATTTGGGGACAAACTACTTGGAATTAGTGTGAGACATTTTTTTCAGTTCTGAATGGGTTAAGCCCACCACACTGCCTGTGCATGAATGAACGCTGCACCTCGCTATGTCTCCCAACGCAGGCACAAGGGCTGTGGAACTTCGCCGAGGGGTACATGCGCGACAACCTCACCATATCTCCCACCTTTTGGAACTCCCCTCGCCACGCCGGAAGCCGGTTCAAGGTGCGGTGCGCTCGGTATGCACTCGGCATGCACTCGGCATGCACTCGGCATGCACTCGGTATGCACTCGGTATGCACTCGGTATCCACTCGGTATGCACTCGGTATGCACTCGGCATGCACTCGGCATGCGCTCGGTATGCACTCGGTATGCACTTGGTATGTAGACAGACCCTCAGAGGGGCGGCGCCTTATTTCCTACGACATGGGGCAAGAGTATGTCGCCCCTTAAGGTCGACATATTTGTGACTGACGGAGATCCATCTTAAGCCGAGGAAATATCACTGCGTCCAGAAATATAAGTAGCTTGGTAAATAGCCGGCACGTAGCCTACACGGTTCGCTGTCAGGGACACAGCCTCACACACGCACAAGGATAGTCATCATTAAAGCGTCCTACCCAGTGGAATTGGTCGTCGGAGTTCACCTACCCGCAGTATCAGCTTTTGGTAAGGCATATCGATGAAATGTAGGGTCGTAGGTGTTATACCCCTCTTCTAAAAGTGGCATGGCACCCCCCCCTCCCCTTGAATCACGCCAACTTGACTTGAAAACGGGACTACTACTGATAGCCGTACACATCACTACGTTTCGAACACTTTTCTGGACGGAAGACAGCACTAGTGGTCTACCTCTCGAAAGGCGGCATATTCACTGTGCATCGTAGCAGAGGTTTTACACGATCAGATCAACAAGTTTCAAGTACTGAAGTAGATGCGCATGGGACCTCGGTTACCTCGTGGGCGATTCGGCGGTTCGGTAAATCGATGGGGCAAGGCTGTCATAGGGGATACGGGCACAGTAGGTATTGTTGTTCGGATTGTTGGTGTTGGTTGTTGCTGTTGCCATTTTTGCTGTTGTTGTCTTTGTTGTTGTTGTTGTTGATATTCTCTCTGTTGTTGTCTTTGTTGTCTTTGTTGCTGTTGCTTGGTTTTCGCTGCTGTTATCACATGAACCCATCACCGTTTTATCTAAAAACATTTCACATTAAAACCATCTCCACGTTATCTACAAGAGTCCGTGCCCACAAAAACAGGCTCCAATGACTCTGGCCTTGAAATAATACGACAACAACAGCAAATAACAACAACAACAAAACACATATCAAGGAGAAGAATACTGACGTGCGTGTATCGAAACAAAACGAAACAGGCGCTGGTAGCGGCGAAGAGTCGAACTCCGTACCCCAAGTGCCAAGACCAACTGCAGCACGACAAGAGCAAGAATGGCAACCTCGTCTCGGTCGTCGATGGCGCAAGTGTGAGCAAAACTGCAGAACTTGAAGGCCACATAGCGGCCAGGATGGGATAGGGTGGGGGGTAGACGGGCGGGGGGGGGTGTACCCATGCCATGCACGGCAGTAGTCGTATCATTATAGACCCTCGCATGCCTACAATGCCGGAATGGAGCACTACTGTAAGTGTTTTCACCGACCAGGCAGAGGGGGGAAGAGGGGGTAGATGAAGATAGACGCGGAGGGAGGAGGATGATAGACTATTAATAGGGGGGGGGTGTACTCATGTCGTGCACGGCCGTAGTCATATGACCATAGACCCTCGCATCCCCACAATGCCGGGACGGAGCACGTTGGGTTTTCACCAACCAGGCAGACATTGCTTGCACCAAGCGCGAAGCGCCGTGAGGTATTGGGCGAGTCGCATGGAGGGTGAGCTGCATCCTGCTAAGAACCGCCTCTGAGGCGGACTTGCATATGGACGACAGCTTCAATGAGTTAATTTAATTTCTGGTGTGGCCACTTCCGGAGACAGCAATGGGTTTTACTATGTAACTGCCTCGCGGATGCCTTACCATACCGGGGGGGGTGGGGAAGTTATCGACTTCCCTTCCAGTGATCCTTTTGCCCTCGACATGTATATGGAAGGGGTGGGGCTGGGTGCGGTCGGGGGAGCCGAGGGGGAGGGAGGGGGGGGAGAGGGGAGGCGGGGGGGGTTGGGGTAGGGTGGGAGGGCGTGGGGAACAGTGGGGAGGGGGGAGCAGTGGGCAGGGTGACCGTTTGTCGGTGTGTTGTATCAAGCCGTATTCAGAACTAACCCGGCGCCCGCTGCCAACGTTCTGATCCCAAAATTGCGTTTCCAGATACATGCCGTGCCCTGTGAAAACCGCCACTTCCAAGCGGTGCCGGCGTTCTACACCAACTTCGAGGTTGCTCGGATAGAGGTGAGGTGTGGGTACTTTAGGCAACCAGTGTATGTCTGTCTCTCTGTCTGTCTGTGATGGGAGCACAAACGAAAACGGAAACAAAACAGGAAAGAGTGTCGGTAACCCTAACAGTCACGGTAATGATATCGGTAACGCTTTCGGTACCGGTAACGGTAACAGTAGCTACAACGGTTTCGGCATCGGTAACCATAGCAGTAGCGGAGAACGCAACGGCAGCGGTAGCATTGACGGTAACGGTAACGGTAACAACAACGGTAACAGTAACGGTAACGGTAACGGTAACGGTGACAGTAACGAAAACAGTAGCACGTCACTGTATAGGTAGCATCAACGTTAAGATTAGCTCTAAAAGCAACGGTAAACATAACGGCAGCAGCAACGGTAACATTGGCGGCAGCGGAAACGAAAACGAAAGCATAAACGGCAACTATAGCAGTAATAGCAGCGGTAACAGTAGGGGTAACGACAACCGTAACAGTAACGGCAACAAGAACCCTACCGGTAACCCTATGATATGTAACTCCGGCTAAAAAATCCGGCTAAAAGTAACTCCAGCGTTGCCTCGAGATGGCATACACCTTGCTTGCGTAGGGTTTGATCATGAGCCAACCCGCCGTCCGCATGAAGGAGGAAGAAGTTCGAGGGCTAATCTAAGCACCGTTCAGGGCTGCCCATGAGCCCCGGGTTAGAAATATTAGGAGCTTGCCGAGCGCTATGATGCGCGAAACATTCCGGGATCTAAATGCCATGACCAGTACCAATATCTTGCTGAGATGCCGACGGTCAAAACCTTCTAAGCGCAAAACATCAACCGAGTCGCATTGTACGAATATTGATACCACTCCGTCCCAGATTAAAAGCACCGTTTTCATTTAATATTAGTGTACAAACGTTTCTTGTATTTCGGGAAAGAGTGGTAGACGTGTGCGGGGGGTTTCCATTGAATATCGTTGAAAAGAGGGGCGTTCTTACCCCTGGGACAGGGGGCATATAAGCTATCCCAGACACTTTGCGTATTCCACGCGGTCGGTTCGTAGCCGGTCAGTAACCAGTAGCGGCCAGCCCTGCAAAACATCGTGACCATGTTGAGTTCTTGATGGGTAGGTTAGCCCGGGCACAAAATAGCCCCAAATAAGTTTGTGCTGAGAACTTGATGGGCAACTCCTTCGAAAAACTGTTTTTTTATGAAAGGAAAAAATTGATTTTGTATTTATAAAAAATAAAAACAACAGCTGTGAGTATGAGCAATGCGAGACGTCTTGTCCCCTTTGCTCGCTGGAATCGATGTTCGATTGGTTGATATTGTGAATACTGTCGTCATATTTTCCATCCGGCCCTGTGCAGCGATCAATGGTTGATGGGCTCCAACGGTGACCAGCCGAAAAACATTCCCAGAAAGAAGCGTAAAACCAAGCGAAACCAAAATACGAAACCCTACCAGCGTGCACCAGTCAAAATTCATCATGTAGCCACCTGCATATGAGCATGAATCTACACCATCCACCTGCTGCCGGTTTCAATTTGCCATCAAAATGTTTCGACAAAACTATATATGCCCCCACTCCTCAAGCCCCCCCCCCCCATCACAAACGGTTCTTAGCTAGGGATACAGCTCATGCCCTTCATGCGACCTCCGAACACCCACGGGCGCTTTCGCTGGACCTGTGGTGCCACAAGGCAAACAATGTCCTCCCTCGGTGGCGAAAACCCGGACTGATGCTTCCATCCGCATCTGCTTAGGGTGCATGGCACCCGACCGACCCCGCGAACCGAGACGGTCTCTAGGGTCATACGACTTACGGGGCCCCGATCCGACCCGACGCGTGGACCGCGGTGCCAAGCTGTTAGAAATGAGTTCACACCCCTGGACCCCTCGTCTCCGCAAACCCCCCCATATCTCCCGCCTGCAGTTCTACCAGAAAAAATAAAAAATCAATTTCATTTGGAGGCTTATGTGTGTACGTCCAGTGATTGCACAAGGTCTCCGCCTACAAGGCGATTCTTCTGGTAGCAGATGGCAGCTCACCCTCCATGCGATTCGCCCAATACCTCACGTGCGCTCCGCGCTTTTGGTACTGAGTATTAGGGAATTATGGTTCTGCTACCCGCGAAAACAGGACTAGCGATTGCGGATTTTGAATTAAACACCCATCACGGTTGACTCCAGTCCGCTGCATTTGTAGGATTCGAGGTAGTATTGGTCAGTGATGGGGCTACTGCCGTCACGACATGCAGTACACCCCCCCAAAACCCCAAACACCCCCCTCCCACCGCACCGCGTTCTCGAAAATGGACAAAGGATTCTTGATGATACCAAAACAGCATATCTAGGTGAACCATTGAAGTGTCAATGGTCAAACGACTAAGGCACGCAACAACTGAGTACGCCCCCCCCTCACTGAAAAGTGGTACACACCGGAAATGATTACCCCCCCCCTCCCGCCACCGCGTTCTCCAATACTGCTGGGTTGGATTTATTTTTGCCTTGCATCATCATCAGATGTTCCGGAGCTCTTGGTACCAGGACTGGTTCAACGCGGTAGACAAGACCGGTTCGATCTTCTACAGCAGGTGATGATACCGTGGAGGTGCTGGTCACGTGTTCTTCCACGATTTGTGTACCGCGCCGATTTACTTTATAACACAACGATATCACACACCCTCCCGTTTTTTTTTCTCAATTTTGTCTCAATTTTGTCTCGTTTGTGTCTCAGTTTTGTGTCTCAGTTTTGTCTCATTTGTGTCTCATTTTTGTCTCATTGTAAGGGTGGCCACACACACCCCCGTTTTGTTTCTTCTCAATGTTGTCTTGTTTTTGTCTCATTTTCGTCTTTTTTTCGTCTCATTGTAACGGTGGTGTTTTTGACTACAGGGGAGAGTGCAGGCGTCAAGCGTCCGTCGCCTTAACAAAACAGTTTCGACGAGATATTTCCAAAAGTCACCGCTTTCGTTCTATACACTGTGCAGTCAGTATGCGTGCCCCCCTACCAATTGAAGTAGCATTTGTTTTGGCTGAATGGCGTGTGGACTGTACTTGACCCATTCAGAACTGAAAAAAAAATATTCCACACTAATTCCAAGTATTGATCCCCCAAATACGTGGGACCATTTCTTAAGGGGTTCACCAAAAATCGCCGGAATATGATCATTATTGTGTTGCAGAATGTTTCTTTGCATACTTTGTTAGTATCAGTGTTTTAACTTACTATTAGTATATAGTACTTACTATTAGTATATATTGTGGGATATTTCATCGGGTACGTACGTATCAGTGTTTTGACTTACTATTAGTATATAGTACTTACTATTAGTATAGACCTCCTCAATAGAGGAGCCACCGAAAAAACAAAATAATTTCGTAACATGGTGCACCTCAGCCGTAGCCTGGTTTTGGACATGAATCTCAGGGGGCGTGTTATCCTTAAGGTGTTGTTCTATGGCAACCCGTTCATAGTTGGGCACGCCCGTTTAAGGACAACCTGCTTGGAATTAGCGCGGACTTTTTTTTTTTTCAACAGAAAAAAAAAATTATTGGTAGATTACCGTTCAAGAGCCCGGAAAGCGCGACCAACCAGGATGACGATAAGTTTGGGTCCCATCGGCCGTCTGAGTAAAAAACGCGTCGGCGAATACAGCAGCCCAATCAAGCAAGTACCATGCGGCACTCCTATGTGCCCTGCGTTCGTTGTATAAGATTCAGGGCTCGGCGTTTTTCACACCCCAACGAAGCAGTGGCGGGTGCTGTAAGCGTGCTTCGGATAGCTCACTTGCGATGTTTATGGGGACGATGTTGGGAGCCACCTTTCTCGACAAGACGATTTTGCGACAGTAGGGCCCTCTAGCCCTCTCACCAGGAGCTCTCTACCCTCTACCTCTCACCCGAAAGCACTGGCCATGATACCAAAAACAACAATCCAAGGACCTAAGTATAACATACAGTAGCAAAATGTTGAACTTTTTAAGACCGATGCCAATGGGGACGCGATCTTAAATCGTAGAATCGTTTGTTTTCACACCTTTAAGGCCGCTGTATCTCGCGGGGAACTTAAAAACGAGACTTTCTGCTATCAGGCCGTTTTTCAGTACTTTTTTTAGAGGTTTCCAATGCAGGTGGTAGTGCACACAGGGTACTACAGCTTCGATTGTTCTAGAAGAATCAAGATTTTTTTTTAAAAATTGGCCCAGAAACGGCAAACACTTCAATCTCGTCAAAAATTGGGCCAATCTTTCGAAGCTTTGCGAAGTCTTGCTCCCTCGTGAAATATTAGTAGTCATACCCTGTATGAACTACCAACTACATTGGAAAGCTCTCGCAAAAACGAGGAAATAGTCCTGGCAGCAGAAAGTGTCAATTTAAGTTCCCCGCGATTGAAAGCCGCGGAAATGATGTTAAAAAACAACTTTTCATAAATTCAAGATCGCGTTTCCGTTCCATTGGAACCGGTCTAAGGCATGCCTTTTTGGGTGGTTGCTGACTCGAGTAGCCCCATTTTAGCCAGGAGCACACTTCGAAGTATTCAAGCAACGTGCTACGCACAACGCTCGTGAAAACGTGAAAACAGCTTGTGGGCACGGCATTTTGGCACTAGCCGTCCTGCAATAAACACGTGCCAGCAACGAATCCGCCCAGGTGCCGGCAGCAAAAAAATATTACGGATCACCTACACACGCTTGTGGGGGATGCTTGAGCTTTTGTCAACCTGTTGACACTATCGCCTGCCTGTGCTTGCCTGCCTGCCTGCCTGCCTGCCTGCCTGCCTGCCTGCCTGCCCTGAACCGCGCGTGCTAATGCTACAGGTGGGGAGATGCTCCTATTCGTTTCCTCGGGCTGTCTATGCACCTACCCCCTGAGAAGATTCTCCAGGTTCAAGGCTGTCGTCACTCCTAACGGCTCTTCTCAAAGGTTGCCGTTACTCCCAACGGCTCTTAAATATTGCCGTCACTCCTAACGGCCTTGTTGAGGTTTCCCCGTCACTCCCGTCGGCCCGTAAAGGACGGGCATCACCCCTTACGGCTCTTGAAGGTTTTTGGCTCTTCGTAAAGGGTGTCGTCACTCCCAACGGCTCTTAAATATTGCCGTCACTCCTAACGGTACGTTGAGACTACCGTCACTCCTAACGGCCCTTAAAAACTTGCCGTCACTTTGGATGGATTCATCAAGGCTGTAACGTCGCTGCAAATACCTATCAAGGGCTGCCGTTGCTCCTAAGGGCTTGGAACGGCGCCAAACATGTAATTACATATAAATAAATTAAGGAAATACAGCAAGCCAGCGCAGCCCGGTGCTGCTTTTCGGTTTTTATTATTGTATGCGATGGATTTACACTATGGCACTACGTCAGGTTTAAGATCGTATCACTAAGATCGTATAACTAAGAGCGTATAACTAAGATCGTATAACTATCGTTAGGAACTGTCGTTAAATTGTGTTCGTTGGCTGATTCGGTAAATTTTGATAGTCATGCACATAATATATGTACCGATTTAGCGGGCTGTACATAGGCTTCAATTTGTTTTAACGGCTGGTGGGCCTTTCGTGTTTTTCAGCTGCACCAAACGCCGTCGGTATTTATCGTGCGTGACCCCACATCCGAATGCCTTCGAACTGAAACCTTGTACTGAAGATTGGTGCGAATCTCGGTCGGCGGTCATTGAACCTCGTTGAAAATTTGCTTCCGTCAGAAGCTCGAAAGGGGTACAGTACCTTTTTTTTCGGCGTGGTTTGAGAAAAGGATTACAATACCTTTTTTTTTAGCACGGTGTAAATTTGAAAAGTGCGTTAGCTGGTGGTAGTGATGGTAGTTGATGCAGTACAACGTCGGGGAAGGTGTTCGCGCAGCAGAGTGTCGATCATGACAACAATAATGTGTTATGAGTGATCAATGTTGAAGCTCATGCTGCACAGTGTCGGATGGCAGACGCAGTAAATATACGTGTATTAGCAGATTGATTGGTCGATCAAATCGACGGCCAGACTTGGAAGGACTCAGATCATACGCCCGTTGCCGTCGGAGTGTATCGTATCCTACCTTGGCGACGCACTCCACTCCAACTGGCTGTGACGGGTGGAGGTTTTAGTCGAGTGTGATTGGTCGACTGTGTGATGGGTGACTCTGATCGGTCGATTTGTTTCGGTCGACTTTGAATGGTCGACTTCGAAATTATCATATGTGTGATTGGCCGGCTTTGACTGGTGAAATGTCGACTGTGTGATTGATCGAATATGAGTGGTGGATTATTTTGGTCGACTTTGATCTGTTTTATTAATAGTCGACTGTTTTCGTCAACGTGCTTTGACGGACCTTCTTTGGCCGCATGTTCTTTGTCGACGCACTGCACTGAAACTGTCTTGTGATGGGAGATACACACTATTGACAACTTTGATTCGTCGAATAAAAATTGTCGGCAGTGATTGGTCGACCTTAAGTGGCGGATTGAACTTGTGGTCGACACTCTTCGGTCGTTTTTCTTTCATCGACCGTTTTTGGTCGACAACGCACTCTCCCCGACTGTCCGTGCGTGACGGGTGGGGATTTCGGTCGATTTTGACAGGTCGTGGTTGAATGGCCGAGGTTCAATGGTTGACTTTGATTGGCGGATTTTAATTGGTCGAGTTTTTCGAGTAGAGATCCGTTGATCGCCTGGTTTTCGTCGACGCACTCCACTCCAACTGCATGTGACGGGTGTTGTTTTGGCCAACCTTACTTGATCGACTTGGAATTGTCGACTGTAAATGCTCAATGGTATGACTGTTGGTTTCGTCGACTTTCTTGAGTCGCCTATATTTTGCCGACTGGTTTTCGTCGACGCACTCCACTCCAACTGTCGTTACCGAGTGTTCGTGGTCGAATTTGGTTGGCCGGATTTGACTGGTCGGATTTGAGTAGCTTTGGTTGAGCGGTTGATGTTGGCTGGTGGGCAGGTTTTTGGTTGACTTTCTTTCGTCGAAATTCTCTACCTTGACTGTGTGTGGTGGGTGTCTGTGATCGAATTTGGTTGGTGTACTTGGGCTGGTCAACTTTCATTGATCAAATCTGATTGGTCGACTTTGATTCGTGGCTTGTGTCTGGTCGATGTTCATTGGTCAGCTGGTTTTCGTCGACGCGCACTCCGCTTCAAGTGCCTATAACAAGCGGTCATGATCGATTGATTCAAGTGGTACGACTGTCTAATGTACTGCAAAGGAAGACGTTTGTTTTTGTCGACTCTGATTCGTCGAGTTTAATTGGTCGATTGAGTTTGGTCGGCTGTGATTAGTCGATTTCTTCGGTCGACTTTCTTTCTTCGCCCATTTGTTTTTCGTCGACTTTGAAACGTCGAAATTCTTGGGTCAACTTTCTTTCGTCGACTGCGACACCCTTCGTCGGCTGTTGTGTCATTGACTTTGGGTGGCCGGCTTTATTGAAAAGTCGACTGTTTTCGTCGCATATTTCTTGGGTCCCGTGTTGTTTCTTGCGTCCACTTTCTTTGGCCGATTTTTTTTTTATCGACCTCATTTTTGTCGACTTTCTTCAGAAGGATCGACATTTCGTTTCGGCGAATTTCTCTTGGGTTGCCTGTATTTGGTCGTTTTTTCGTCGATGGTATTGTATTTGGTCGACGGTATTTTAGGGTCTGCGTCAAAATAAGGCGTTAGAAGAGCGATCAATTTTAATTTCTACACAGAAGTTGCAGCATGTTGTGAGCGAGAACTATCGGTGTACGGAAGTAGATCCGCGCTCCGTCTTTGGGTCGGTTCGGGATAGGCCCTGCACTTGGTCGATGCCGGTATGCCAGCCAACTTCACTGACTATAACTGTACAGGGTTGTATATAGCATGCGTCGAGCGAGTATTGTCTGTGTACCACCGTCTTCTCTCTGGTTGACTTTGGGACAAGCTTCGTTGCGTGGGTTGACTTCTCTCACTTTTTGGCGTGTTGCGGGCGAGGATGGTTAGAAAACCAGTGGTTGGTAGGCCAACAATGTGTTTAGTCGGCTTAAGGCACGAGTTTGTCCGTTCGGCAGTCGACTTCCCTACAAAAAGCTGTAGTTGGTGCCCCGTTGTATATAGTACGTTGTGATCGGTAATCGTTGGTGTACAGCCGCAGTTTTGATCGCTTGTGTCGGGTGGCTTACCAGCTAACTCAGCTAACTATTACATAGGGATTGTGTTTTGTTGCGCTGTACAGAAAGCTGTAGCGTTGGAGCTGACATCACTGGCATGCCACCGTTGTGGGTTTGAACGACTTGAGATACAGCAGCAGATTCAATAGCCAGGTTATACGTCTAAGTATCCCTTGGTAGCATGTTGTGCGCGATAATCGTCGATATAACCACCGTGAAATTGATCGACTTGGAGTAGCCAACTTACCAGCGGAGTTCACTGTTAATTAGGGTACGTTTTCGGCGATAATAATTGATTTACCACCGCATGTCTGGCCACTCCGGGTTGGCATTTCACCAGCCAACTTTGCGAATTACAGCGGTTTCGTATATGTACACCGTAGTAGTAATATTTTACGGCGTACGGGTATACCAGGTACACAGCATGTTTCAATTGTGATAAGTCAGGTATGTATCACCGTACTCTTGGCCAACTTGGGGCAGGCATAGCACCAGTCAACTCAAGCACCTCATCCACTAAGGTTTATATGTTGTGCCACCCCCTCAATTCAGCGGAAATCCAAGCCTTGGCGTACGCAGGGCTTTCATGCAAGGACGACGACTGAACCCTGCTGTTGAAACTACGTATAACAAATACGTTTACACCCCCCCTCGCCTCATAGCAGGATGCAGCTCACCCTTCATGCGACTCGCCCAACACCTCACGGCGCTTCGCGCTTGGTGCCAGCAATGTCTGCCTGGTTGGTGAAAACCCAACGTGCTCCGTCTCGGCATTGTAGTGGTGCGAGGGTCTATGGTCATACAACTACGGCCGTGCACGACATGAGTACACCCCCCCCTCCCGTCCGGCACGCCCTGGTCTGGTCGGTTCAAAAACATTTACTGTCGGTCCAGGGGCGTCCAGAAAAAAGAGAAAACGACACGCCACACCCCCAGAGGTCGGAATAGAAAACCGTTGCAACCGTTGTGATCACATGATGAAATAAGAAAATGGGGAAAAAAAAATATCCTTATTTTTATTTTTCACTTGGTTTTAGTAACCCCCCCCCCCCCCCCCTAACGAACAAAAATTTCTGTGAGATGTCGAAAACAAAAAATCGACCACCCTCGGTCGGTCTGATCCTTTTCTTTTGCCTTTTCTTTTGCCTTTTCTTTTGCCCTTCGTCTAACTACATTATCCTGACAACGTGTCCGATCACATGTAATTTATTATTGACATATTTTCCGAAAAATACTTGATGTCTGACCCATTGTCCGTACAGTAGTCACAAAAACGCCCCAAGCATGTTGTCTGACCCATTACCACAACGTACAGTAGTTCTAACCCCAGGCACGACTCTTCACAAAAAAAATGTCTACGTTTTTCGTCGACCTGACCCCGAACAATTGACCCCCATACCGCTAATCGTATCGATAGCTGGCACGCAGAACGGCGGTCTGCGCAACTTCCACCTCCATGTGCGCTTTGTGACATAAGCACGATTTGCCCAACAGCACGTTTTCCAAGCCGTTTTTAGTAAGCAATCGAGTTGTAAGTTCCATACGTCCATTTAATCAGTATCATACCATCAACAACAACCACCATAAGCTGGACTCACACCCGATATTTTTCTCGGGGCCGCGCCTGCTGTTTCGCCCGGGGTCGCGCATTCTTCTTCGCCTGGGGTCGCACCGGGTGCACCGTATCAGTGACCGCTAGACGGAGATCAAAATCCAGACACCGAAGACGCCTTTCGCAGCGCACCCACCCCTGCCCACCCCTATGTATTTATATCTCACGGAGAGAGCACCACGCGCATCCCATAACTTGCGTCTAGATTCCGCCTACATCGATAGATACCGGCTTATTTCTGTCTCACGAAAGTGCCACCTCACAACCGTGACAACGCACGGTTCTTGGGCGAAGAAACCAGGGTGATCTACGTAGTAACCCCTACCATAGCATCCACTCCCCGGAACAGCATCGCCTAGGGGCGGCACGTCGTCATCATCTGGGACCATCAGAGCACTACCATCTGAGATCGCTGTATCACCACCGCCTGAGGCCACCAGAGCATCAGCGTCTGGTGGTCGATAGGGGATCTGAGGGCTTGGGGGATTGACGGAGCATCATCCCTAAGTATCGCCGGAGAATCGTCACCTCGCAGAGCCGGAGCACCCTCGTCGGGCGTCATCGGAGTATCAGTATCTGGGGTCGACAGATCGACAACACCGGCATCGCCGGGGGTCGCACGAGCTCCCCTTGATGAGCTGAGCCCGACTCGCCCCTCCACGCGAGCCAAGCACAACACAGAGACCGATCGTCAGATGACTAGGATTCAAACGCTCATGATAGCGGGAGGATAACCGCGGGCAAACTCCGCGCGCCTGGATCTGCGGCTTCCACTCAGGACGACAAAGAGACACATGCGACACATCGAGGGCCTTCGTGTACACACGCAAGGGTTAACTACAGGTTTCCTCTTATTGATGGCCGAAGCGGCCATCAGCATCATGGCCAAGACGCAGACACTGACTGCACAGTCAACAGTGGAGGCGGAGCTGATGATGGTAATCAGCGCTGGAGGGGATGTCAACAAGCAGACACTACGTAACCGCATAGTCAACAGTGGAAGCGGAGCTGATGATGGAAATCAACTTTGAAGGGAAGCAAACCACCTGCACCTCGAGCTTGTTGACGGGGAGTGGCGTTCCAAGCCTTACGTTAGGGAAAATGGACCAAACTCACCACAGGCGTCTACACTGCCACTGGCAGCGTGGAATGTGTATACCTCTTTACCGAAGCTGTAGGCTGTCGCATGTTCTCTCTGTACGGGGCGGGCAGAGCTACTCAATCCCTTCGTCCGATCAGTCAACTCATCCCTGAAGTATTGTTCTCGAGTTATTTTGTAGCGCGTGCCTAAAGAAAGCCATACGAGGTACACGCTGCGTATAAAACACAGTACAACACACCTACCAGATACTCAAGTAGCTGGCACAATGCTACTGTAAGGGAACGGTGACTACGAAAGTCAGACAGATTTACAGGGCAATAGTAATTCCGGGATTCGTTGCACTGGCGTTTGTGTAGAACGCACCCATTATCATCCAGCCCGCTGGCCAGTTTTCCTGTTTCTTACCGTCATGGCAGCCCCTAATACATACGTCCGGAACGGTGGGAGAGAGGTTACCCAATGCATTTACGAAGAACAAGGATGTATATACTCGTAGCATCGATGCAAAGCGTATGTCAACCGCGTATTTTAAACAGACAACTTTTTTCGATTCACGCAGTAGTTCTTGTGATACACGCACCACAGCAGTGGGTGCCTTGGGCTTACTTCGGGCCTATTGATTTTGGGTCTCCGTGATATTCGCATATTAGCATGCGCCACTCTGGCCGGAAACATAATGAGCTTTTGATGTTGACACCAGAGTCCAAACGGTTGTTATATTTTCGGCCAGAGGCATCCTGTACTGTCCACGCACCACAATCCAACATTTAATTTGCAGATCGTACCGACGGATCCCCACAAAGTGAAAGGGTTTCGCAACCTCGAGCACACCAGGTTCCTATTTCATGCTCTAAATCGTTTCTGCCAGAGTTATTCAAGGGGTTATAAAAGAGAAGATGCAAGGGGTGTATACACGCTTGCCCTGTCCTGTCTTACGGTACGACGACCTACCGTACCTTGCCTGTGGTCCATCCAGTGTGTGGCCTAAAGCCAAACGTCGAAAACCGATGCCCATGTCCCCTTCATCATACGCATACCAGTGCAAAAGGCTGCCATCATTTTCAAGTTTCCTCGGGGTTTTGTCCATTCTGTAGCTGTTGATGAACGATTTATGTTACTGCACATTGATTTTGTCGGACGCACGAGAGCGATACCCCCCTACCCCGCCAACAAAAGCCGCCTTCCTCCTTGCGCAGCATTTGCGCAGCACACAACCCCACACGGAGTCAGCTTTTTCGGAAGACTCGCCCACGACGAATTGCTACCTATGCCTATATGCCTATAGGCACGCACGACTACAGCAACGCACGGTCCCCACGAGAGAACTCTACGTTCGGTTCGTGCCTCATGTTCGAGGGTCCGCGGGGCGCAGCACCCAATCGCGAAATTTAAAAGGGTAGTCCCGTTTATTCGGCAACTACGGAGGTCACAGTTAAACGAGCATTGGTTTATTTCGTGTTTCTTGCAGCGGCCTTGCTTGGCAGAGCTACAGCGCGCGAGAGCACCCCACCCCGGTGCGAGGGTCTACGGCCATACCACTACGGCCATGCCCGACGTGAGTACCCCCCCTGCTTCCGCCATCTGGCACCTTGCCTGCGATGAACGCAGAATTGACCCGAGCAGTCAACTAACTCATCAATCAACCACCAAGCTAGCTCATTGCCAACAGATCGAACAATTCATCAACCAACCAAGAAGTAAATCAACTAACTCATCAATCGATCAACCACCCAGTCAATCACTCAACCAATCGATCCATCACATAACCGATCCACCAATCAACGAATTAATCGATCAAGCAGAAGGGGTGCACGTAGAAACAAAATCCGACATTTTCTAGACCCAGACAAGGGCGGGGGTACACTAAAACCAAGTAAAAAAACAGTGACTTTTCGTAAAATTCGTCCAGAAATCCCGCCCCACTGCTTCGATTTCCACTGCCAGCTTTGTAGGAGCGTGGCGTCGTGTTGTCTTTTTTGTCGTGTACCCCTGGACCAACCCCCCAACCAATCAATCAATCAATCAATCAATCAATCAATCAACCAATCAATCAACCAACCAATCTATCCATCAATCAACCAATCAATCAATCAACCAATCAATCAACCAATCCATCCATCAATCAACCAATCAATCAATCAATCAATCAATCAATCAATCCATCGATAGACCAATCAATCAATCAATCAACCAACCAACCTATCCCGCCCACAACAAGCAAACCAACCCACGCACCCCTGCAACAAAACCAACCACCCCTCCTACCCGCCAAGCAACACATCAGTCGTCGAAAGGCGTGAGCTTGGCCTGCATTCTCTGGCGAAACACGTCCCTAACCGGCTTCTTGTGGGGGGCTGCCTCTAGCCCCCCCGCGCCCCCCCCGTCCTCGTCATCGCTGTCGTTGCGGCGACGCTTCCCCTTGTGGCCCCCGGCCCCGACGCTGATATACATCGCGGCAACATTATTCGGTCGCGAGAGGAAACGCGCAGAGTGCGGCGAGATTAGAGTGCGGGAAGATTAGGCGCGGAAAGATTGGATGCTGCGTTTTTAGAGTGCGGGGGGATTAGGTGCGGGCAGGTTGGATGCGGCGAGATT
This sequence comes from Saccharina japonica, assembly GCA_008828725.1. Classification (NCBI taxonomy): domain Eukaryota; class Phaeophyceae; order Laminariales; family Laminariaceae; genus Saccharina; species Saccharina japonica. The sequence goes on along the minus strand of MEHQ01000763.1, from coordinate 736,462 downwards.
AGAGTGCGGGGGGAATAGGTGTGGGAATAGTGGGTGCGGCGAGATGGCATACGGCGATAATGGGCGTGGGGAGGTTTGTTGCGAGTTGGGAATATATTGGGTGCGGGGAGACAAGAGACGGGAATGTTTCACACGTCCGACAGATAAATCATCTACAGATAAATCCTCTAGTCTAGATCGTCTAGATCATCTCGATCCGAATTAGCTGTTATGAGATGTTGGCCAGGGCCTGGCCAGTACAGATCCAGCGGGAGAGATAGCTGGGGGCATATTGGATGCGGCGAGACTAAAAGCGGCGATATTACGTGCGAGGAGATAAGACGAGGGAAGGTTTAGAAAGCGGGGGGATCTCGTACGCAGGGAGACAGCGGAGGCTGGCTGGCGTCAAATGCCGAAGGATATTGGACAATAAAAAAGTACGTGCAATGCGATGGATCAATGAACGATCCAATGCCTTAGGTCTAAAACGAAACATACTGCAACACATCATTGGCATTCCGGTGACATTCTAACGGTTTATGAGTAGGGCAGCACAGATACTGTGGAAGAGCTGTGTCACACAGATCATACACATCTTCACCCGTCAGTCGTAAACATTTGTTGCCAAAAATGGCACCCCGATGGTCCCCTATCGTACACAGCACGAGTCAGATCGCTACAGTATTTGGAATGGAAAATCTAGATGTTGTATGCTGCCGTTCAAAAACGCTGTGCGAGAGCCGTATCTGTTATACATAGACATCCCACCCACCACACACGATAGCTAACCGGCAAAACATAGAAATCGTCATCCAGACCGCGCAGATCAAACAAATCAGCGATATGCAAAAACGTAAGCACGCAGACCCCACCCGCCGAAAAAAAAATGCGCAAGAGCTGTGTCACACAGATCATACACACGTTCACCCGGCACAGATCACATGACCTAGACCACGCAAATCATATCATACGTAGGTATAAACCAGCGAAATGTCTGTACCCCGATCGATCTGCATCATGGAAAGGGGTTCTGCTCTGTCTGTAGGACGTGCTAAGCCTTCCGCCACACCACACCACAGCACAACACGTCACGCCACGTCATGCTAGACCAAAACCATATGCCGCTACCTCGGCTTGAGCTTGTGCTATACGTTTAACGAGATCGTGCTTCTATTGGGGCAGACGAAACCACATGCCGGTATCTCGGCTTGTGCTCGTGCTATACTTTACCAATAAAAGGTTTCCATTCTTTGGCACTGCTGTATTAAACTCGTATATACGTGTGTTTGCAACGCCCTTACAGTGCAACGTATGCTTTTCCTACCTGGTACGCGTCTACAGCAGACATTTTTCCAATGCTTTTACAATGCTTGCACCAGTCTGATCGAACGTGCAAGGTACACACGGACATTTTTAGGGCCGTTTAAAATGCCCCTCGTATTAACGACCATATATACTTGGTACGCGTCAACTACGTGTTTATACATTTTAACCTTTATTTTACGATGCGGTTGACATTGCCAAATATTCCTATCTACAGAGCTCGCACGACGATTCCATCACGTGAAGCCACGCGATCTCACGCCGCCATCAAAATGCTTCGGCTTTATAACGCGGCGTTATAACATATAGGGATATTATACGTTCGATGCATGAAACCTCCCCCCACAGCACAGCACACCACAACACGACACGACACAACACGACACAACCCAGCCCAAGCCACCCCAAGCCAAGCCAAGCCAAGCCAAGCCAGCCCAACGCAATGCCACGCAACACGCCACGTCACACCCAAACCGGTCGCCCCGGTGGTGTAACAGGTAGCCACGAAGCCTGTTAGCTTTGGAGGTCGGGGGTTCGAGTCTCCTCGTATGGAGATTTTTATTCTCAAATGACACCAACTAACTGTCGAGAGCGCATATTATAGCGTGGGTAAGCACAATGCGACGAAAGTTGACGAGGGAAGAAAAAGCTGAAGTCTTCTCGCGATAAAAATGCAAGGCAAGAACCGTAGTGGGGGAGGAGGGAGAGGAGCCTACTTTGTGACCCCGGATCTGAGTTACGACTAGGAAGGAGAGAGAAAAGAAGGGCGAAGATAATAAATGGGATGGACAAAAAAAAAAAAAAAACGCCGATAAAAAAATACCTCGGCTTATCCGGAAGGGCCCTCTCCCTCAGGCACTTCAGCAATCCCTCCGCATCCGGCTGCGGTCCGATATGCCTCGGAAGGGCCATATACAGCTTTCTCAAAAACGGCGGGATAAGCGGCGAGACACTCGACTCCCCCCGTGACCACCCTTCATCCTCCCCTCCCCCCCCTTTTCCCCCGCCTCCACCACCGCCGCCGCCGCCGTCTCCCCTTCCTTTCCCGCCTCCACCTCTTCCGGGGCCGCTGCCCCTGCCGTCCCCTCCCCCTCCCCGCCCCCCTCTCCCCCCAAAGCCTCCGCCGCCACGGCCGTGAGGGTCCCCCCCTCGCCCTGGTTCTTCTTTGGAAGCGGGTGGTCCGTTTCCGTTGTTGTCCCCCCTCCCCGCCGGCCTGGTGGGACACGGATACCGAGAAAATCATTGGGGGCAAACAAGGGGAGATGAAATGAATAACAGCAGCGATGAAAAGCAAAACATGAAAAGGAGAAGATATAACGATATACTGTAGATGGCTTACTGCAGTGGTCTAGATTATGCAGATATCACCATCTCGATCACTTCCAGTAGTGATCTAGATGTACCTCAAAATCAGGGGACAGGCCAAGACCCCGGGGAATGTCGGGCTGGCTGCTGTCTCCACCGAAGGTCATTCATTTTATTTGAAAATCCCGTAACGCCCTCGATGACGAGATACCACCCGGAAAAGTTGTATGTTCGATCTTGCAAGTAATGCGAACCATTCAACAAAATCGATCCGCACCAAAGCAAAACCTAGATGATGTATCTGATCTATCTCTGATGTATCTGATGTATCTAATCTATCTGATACAGCTCGTGGCGCGTACGTAGCGTGAGAGAGTAAGTCGTGGCCTAGAAAGAGATCCACGATCCCTCGGAAAGCCGGTGATAAGTAGTGTACTAATTTATGGGTTATTTTTTACTGTCTTACCAGTAAGCCATATACCAGTAAGCCATAGGCAGGTATGAATACCAGAGGACCAGAGGTGTACAATAACGCAAGGACGGGGAATTCAGACCCCCCCCCCCCTAGTCCACGGCTGGCTATCTGATCTGTCGGATCTGTTCCATGTGTATGAAGATATCAAAACAGTGCATACTATATAGTGCATCAATAGTGCATGCTCAACCAGTGACGATAAAACACATGTTGGGCCAACAACAATAATCTAATAGCAGGTCATGACCCGAACTCGACCCAAGTGTTGGGTCGGGAAGTGTTTGAAATATCACGGGGCGGGTTGGGTCCGGTCGGGTCCGGTCGGGAGGTTTTCAAACTCTCACGGGTCAGATCAGGGCACCCTTACCCGACTAGTGAAAAGCTCTGAAAATGTTAGAGGCGACGAAAAAGCAAGCAGCTGCGAAAAACGAATATCGATAAACTTGCGCAGAGCAGAGACAGATCGCCCTCTTGAGACTTCTCAAAGGGGAAAAACGACGAAAAAAAATGACGGTTACATAATTAGTAGTAACGGCCACTTCGTGATTGAGGGATGATATGATACGAAGTATCATACAATGGTTGCTGTCCGAGGTACCATGGTTGCAATGCAAGGAGTCGTACCTGTCCGGCAAGGGCGCGGCATGACACTATACCCGTACATGCATGGTTGATGAACATCCAAGGTATATTTGGTTTGGTTGCTGTCCCTTACATCCCTTACATATGTTATATCCGTTATATTCCTTGTACCTCTTCTATCTCTTGTATCCTGTATATCCCTCAAATGGGTCAATGTCAATATCCAGGGGAGCGACGGCAGCAATAAACTGAAGCGGCGAAAAAACGGGATGAAGGGAGGAAGGGAGAGGAGGAGGAGTGGGGGTTTGTTCTCTGGTATATACGTACTACTACTGCTACTACTACTACTACTGCTACTACTACTACTACTACTACTACTACTACTACTGCTACTACTTCTACTACTATCACTACTACTACTTCACCTAGTACTACTACTATACGAAGTATACCACTAAAAAGTATACTGTGTGACAGGTCTTGTGCAACCTGTATGTATCCAGAGATCCTCGTAAAGATCTCCCATGCAGGTATCACCGATTGATCTGGTCGCAAGATCTCCTTCTCTTATCGTACAACTGTGACATCAGATCTCCTATGATCTCATCAATAGGATTTCGGTACAACCCCTGGTCGACGGACGAACTATGATTGGTACTAATGACCCAGAGACCAATACACCTGTTGCATGACACTATGTGCCCCGCACCTGTCACTCATCTATCGTTCCTCCAACTCGTCGCCGAGTCTGGACACCAAACCAAAGCCCTGGCGCGTAAGCACGCTACGCATACAAAGAAGAGACTGTTGCAGTCCTCGAGTCAAACCTGAGCAGTCCGTGCTCACATTTGGCGTCGACGGCAGGACTCGAAACCTATGGCAGTTTTTATTTTTAGTTGCGTGTGATCGGAAAGCATAGTAAAGGTCAAGACCGCTTGTAAGCTGGACCAATGTTTTCCAGCTCAAGAGCGGTCTTGACTCTTGCGATGCGTTCCGATAACACGCAATAATAAAATAAAATAAACTGCCACGGGCCTCGAGTCCTGCCCTAAACGTCAAATGTGAGTACTCGTACGGACTGCTCAGGGTCTTGAGCCGGAAGCTTGCCAGCGGTCTTCTTTTATAGCCATCCCTTCCGACCACTCAAAACCAAAAACAAACCAATACTGCCACAGGCTTCACGTCCTGCCGTCGACGCCAAATGTGAGTACGGACTCAGGCTCTCGACTCGAGGACTGCAACGGTTCATTTATTTGTATGCGTAGCGTGGATACACGCCAGGGCTTCGGCACCCAGACTCGACAACGAGTCGGAAGGATGATACATGAGTGCTTGATGATGGACACTTCGTGTCATGCATCACATGGTGTCGGGTCAATCTCACCAATCATAGAGTTGGCCCGTCGACGAAGGATTGTACCAAGATCCTACTGATGAGGTCATAGGATATCTGATGTCACAGTTGTACGATAAGAGACGGAGATCTGGACTACTGCCACTACTACTACTACTACTGCCACCATGACTACAACTGCAACAATAGCAGCTACAACAATAACAAATACCTCGAAAAACTATACTGCGGGTGACAGATCTTGTCCAACCTATGTGTATCCAGAGATCCTCGTAAATATCTCCCATGCAGGTATCGCCGATTGATCTGGTCACAAGATCTCTCTCTCTTATCGTACAACTGTGGCATCAGATCTCCTATGATCTCATCAATAGGATTTCGGTACAACCCCTGGTCGACGGACGAACTATGATTGGTACTAATGACCCAGAGACCAATACACCTGTTGCATGACACTATGTGTCCCGCATCTGTCACTCGTCTATCGTTTCTACAACTCGTCGTCGAGTCTGGACACCAAAGCCCTGGCGTGTAAGGACGCTACGCATACAAACAAGAGAGTCTTGCAGCCCTCGAGTCGAACCTGAGCAGTCCGTACGAGTACTCACATTTGGCGTCGACGGCATGACTCAAAACCTATGGCAGTTTTTTTTTTCGTGTGATCGGAAAGCATGGTAAAGATCAAGACCGCTTGTAAGCTGGAGCAATTTTCTCCAGCTCAAGAGCGGTCTTAACTCTTGCGATGCGTTCCGATCACACGCAATAAAAAAGCAAAACAAACTTGCCACGGGCCTCGTGTCCTGCCGTCGACGTCAAATGTGAGTACTCGTACGGACTGCTCAGGGTCTGGGTCTTGAGCCGGAAGCTTGCCAGCGGTCTTCTATTTTATCCATGCTTTCCGACCACCCGAAACCAAAAACAAACCAATACTGCCACAGGCTTCACGTCCTGCCGTCGACGCCAAATGTGAGTACGGGTTGCTCAGGTTCGACTCGAGGACTGCAACAGTTTATGTATTTGTATGCGTAGCGTGGATACACGCCAGGACTTTTGGGATCCAGACTCGACGGTTAGTCGGAGGGACGATATATGAGTGATTGATGATGGACACATCGTGTCATGCATCAGATGATGTCGGGTCAATCAGAGTTGGCCCGTCGACGAAGTATTGTACCGAGATCATAATAATGAGCTCATAGGAGATCTGATGCTGCAGTTGTACGATAAGAGACGGGAGACCTGGACTACTGCCACTACTACTACTACTACTACTACTACTACTACTACTACTCAGAACACTGCTATCTCTTCTACAGTAAAAGTGTGTTACGCGAGCGTTATAAGCATCATATTCTTCAATATCATAAAAACAAGTACCTGGTGAGGGGGAAGGGAGGCGGGTCACGCGGACATAGCGCTCGCCAACACTCAGCGCCAACAACATAATTCCCATTCCCATCAACCTCTCTCTATCTCTATCGTTTTCCACCGAACCAAACACCAACCTGTCTCGGCCCCGGTCTCCCTCCCAACCCCTATCCCCCCCCCCGCGATCACGCCTTCCACGTCTGTCTTCGTCCGCCCAAGCCGCCATCATCCTGCCGGCACAAGCAGTGATGTGGTTCATATTCGATTGCCACGCAGCGAAGAATATTGCACAAGCACCGCAACAGGAGACAAGGACCGAAGGAAGGAAGTGAGGAGAGGAGGAGAGAAACAGAGAAATTACAGAAGGAGAGACACTGTGAGATCAGGGTAGGAGAAGGACAGACGGCTTAAACGGGTCGAAGTATGGTTGACACCAGAATGATACCTGGTACTATACTATTACATATTAGAGGGGGGGCTGATGTAGTAACAAGAGTAAGCAGAACCCAAGATGGACCCACGAAAACAGAAACTGCATCCCCCTATGTATGTGTATACACCATATTCAGTCCTACTGTAATCACTACCGGTATGCATTACTACATTCCCCCGTCATAACACCATGCAGTACTTGCCGTTCTTGTTGGCAACGCCAGGCCAGGTCAGACCAGACCAGACCAGACAAAATAAAACAACCAAATATCCCTCTATGGTTACTATAGATGAGCTTCGACGAAATCCTCGAGCTCACAGCTGTTGTTTTTTTAACTTTGTTAATATAGTACTACGTTCCCCTTTCTTGAGGGCATGCAGCAGCTGTCGTACTTGTAGGAGACGCCACAATAAACCAGACTATACCAGACCAGTCAAGACAAGACAAGACAAGACAAGACAAGACAAAACAAAACAAAAAAAAAACTATTAGTAAACCGATGCGAAAACAACAGACAAAAACAAAAACAAAACAAAGCTAACCGTCGGCAACAGGACCGGCCAACCAACAAGCTGACCAACCAGTCCCGTTCAAACCAGCTAACTAATCAACAACCAACAGCCATCCAACAAACCAACACCACCAACATCAACAACAACAACCAACAATAGCCAGCCAGACGGTGAAAATATCGCAAGCCCCGTGTCCTTCGCCCCCAACACACCACCCTCAAAACGCCACATCCACGTTATGCTTCACCTGTCATTGAAAGCCGCATCCACCTCCCCCTCCGGCCGCTGCCCGCACCCCGCCACAGAGCACCGCCTCCACAACGCTAGCAAACCCGCCGGCCCCGACCTGTCCCCATAGACCTATTGTCATATGATATGTACAATGCATACGTAACACAGACATATATCAGCAGAATCATAGTCGGTACTGCAACAGGGTCGAAAAGCAGTAGAGAGCCATGACACCAATAGAGTCGAACAGCAGTAAAGAGACTTCAAACGATAACAGCATACAGCTTCAGAGGCATGCGAAGTACAGCAATACAATAGGGTCAACAAACAGATAAACACATCTGTTAATAGCGACAGGGTCATACAGCTTCAGAGGCATCCGAAGTACAGCAACAGGCTCGTACAGCAATTTGAGTAGGATCACAAGGCAGTAGAGTATCAGACTACGAGTGCAGCAGAGTATTAGACAACAGGTCACGGGATTTAACTCCAACACAAACGCTAACACCCACGCTGGCATCGAGTTAATCAAGCCGCCCCTGACTGGTACATTCCAACCGAAAACCGACGGCACCGACTGGTGCCGGAATACAAAAAGACGGCAGTACTAACAAACGTTACATTGATACTCGTAGGTATACATGCCTTCGCCACTACTAACACCAATACCGACACCAAAGACATCAACACCACCACCAACAACACCAGCAATAACAACACCAACACAAATACCAACAATAACACCAACAACACCTACTGACCGCCCGGGAATTTTGTCGAAATAAACATGGTTGGTGCAATACAGGAGTTAGTGGGGACTGCCAACCATTGTATTTTATCAAGCTGGGCCAAGTCGTACGCAGAGTCACCTGATACTGAGGTGAGCGGCAGAGGATGGGTTCTCGGATTCAAGTTTCTGAGCCCGCTATACCCTACGATATACCATAGCCGGAAGAGATGATACAACCGCCAACATCAACACCAACGCCACCCGCACCAGCACAAGCACCACCACCACCAACGACAACAACACCAGCTTTCCCAGTGACTTTAATCATTGGGTTATGTCAGGCAATTTTCATCACCCCACCCCCGTTTCATCAGTGGCCACACCAGAAATTAAATTAACTCACTGAAACTGTCGTCCATATGCAAGTCCGCCTCAGAGGCGGTTCTTAGCGGGATGCAGCTCACCCTCCATGCGACTCGCCCAATACCTCACAGCGCTTCGCGCTTGGTGCAAGTAATGTCTGCCTGGTTGGTGAAAACCCAATGTGCTCCGTCCCGGCATTGTAGGGATGCGAGGGTCTATGGCCATACGACTACGGCCGTGCACGACATGAGTACACCCCCCCCCCCCCGTTTCATCTGTCATTTAAAAAAAACTGAAATCGGGCTCTGAAGCCTCCCCCTCCCCTGAACAGCCCGTTGTAGCCAGATGTAAACTTAAAACTAGTACATTTTTTTGGGGGTATATTTTTTATCGACGTTCTGCAAAATCCGAAGCTTAACACAAACACCACCGATACCAACACCAACAACACCAATAACGCCAACACCAACCACCTTGACCCCCGATCCCACCACCACCACCACCATCAGCACCACCACCACTACCGCCACCATCACCGCCACCACCACCCTCACCACCCCCACCAACTACTCTAGACGATTTTGTACGTAAGGGATGGCTTCACGCTGCGTTTCCATTTGACGCGTTTTTCTACCTGGTAGTTAGTTGGCGTTGCGAGTAAAGGCGTGCCATGGCGACTACTAGTTGTTAGTCGGGTGGCGAGGCAAGCCAACTATTACCAACTATTACCAACTACTACTGTACATACACTAATGCATCCGTCAGATACCAAGATGCTAAAGACGTGTGCTACAATAAAGGTACTATACCTTTTTTTGGCCTGATTTTATTTTCTGAGTGATCGGGCTCCTTAACCAATTCAGAACTGAAAAAAAAGTCCCACACTAATTCCAAGTAGTTTGTCCCCAAATACACGGGGACCAGTTCTTAAGGGGTTAATCTAAAAATTGTTCTGCCTTCCATTATTGTGTTGAACTATTTTCCCATCGTTTACTTAGGCCATTGGGATGGCTCATACAGGGTATATACGAAGCACTTTTGTTTTCCTAGACAGCTTCTCATCCGACCACCCTCAGGCAAAAAACTGACGGTGCAACTCTATACCTTAAGATAGCACCCGTCAAAACAGCCAACTAAACAACTATTATAGTCGGAGACTATTTCTGACAGTCCTATACGTGCGTTTTCATTTGATGCGTTTTTATACCTGGTAGTTGGTCGACGTTGCGAGTAAGGGCGTACCTTGACGGCTTTTACGGGGGAGCATAGTAAACACTAGTAAACACTAGTAAACACTAGTAATAGATAGTAAACAGGACCTACCGTACACACTAAAACCTATATGTTAACCTATTTTTACGAACCATATTTGGTCCTATTTACTATGGCCCCCCGTAATACTATTAATAGTTATTAGTCGGGTGGCGAGGCAAGCCAACTATTACCAACTACCTACACTAATGCATCAGGCAGATACCAAGACGCAAAAGAGCTCCGCAATTTTTCCGCTAACAAATAACTATTACGGTGGAGCATTAGTAAATAGGACCTACGGTAAACACAAAAACCTAGATATTTCCCTATTTTTAGGAACAATGTTTGGTCCTATTTACTAGTGTTTACTATGGTCCCTCCGTAAAAGTCGGCGACTACTACCAACAGTCCTATACGTGCCCTTGTCGTACCTCATTAATCCTAGCCTCCACCGCCTCCGCCTTGCTAAGACTTCCCCCCGTGCTGGCAAGGCACAGCTCCAGCTGGACGGATCTCTCCCACACGGCCCTAGCCCTTGAGGGAGGCATGCCAGAGGGCGCCAGCACTCGCTGCAGTAGAACGCGGAGGTTCTTCTCGTCGTTGCGCTATCACCGTGGCATCACCATGGTATCACCGTGGTATCATAAGACACGAGGAAAAACGAGGAAAAACAAGCAAAAATAGGGGGGGGGGGAGAAGAGGAGAGAAAACAACATGAGACAAAAAAAAATGCGTACGATATTGATTGACATCAGAGATAATGATCGAAATTCAAAACATAAACAAGGGGAAGTACCGAGAAGCCCAAGTGTCACAAACGGCGGCGTCGTCGTCGAGAACATACTATAATCGAAACACGGCACAAGGTTACACAAGCCCCACGTGCCAACAGACAAAAAAACAACAAAACGGGCTAAGTGACGGAATCTCCCCAGGGTAGCTATCTCCTTCCACCCCATCCACCCACCCACCCACCACCACCCAACCCACTCCACTCCCCCTAGGCTTGTACCCATTCTGCCATTTCCCCCCTTAAACTGTGCTTTACGATGTCTTAGTTTCCCCCCAGTTTTGCTTGGTATATTCATAAAAATGTCCAACTATGCTATTAATAGTGTTAGGTAACCTCTTCCAAAAACAATTTGTTCTGATCATCGTTTTTACCCCCGCCCCCAACGTGCCCTGTCCCGGCATTGCAGGGATGCGACGGTCTATGTTTTAGAGATTGTCTTTTTGCTATGTTCCTAAACCTAAAAACGTCCAATGATATGGCATATTTTTTTATGTAACCCCCCCCCCCCCCCCCCCCTCCAAAACATTTTGTGTTGCTTTACGTGTTTACCGCCTCCCAGTGCCTGGTTAGTGAAAACCCAACGTGATCCATCCCGGCATTGCAGGCATGCGAGGGTCTACGGTCATACGACTACGGCCATGCACGACATGCGGCTAACGACCCCCCCCCCCCCCCCCCCCCCCCCCAGCAACATCACCTGCACTAAAAAGTTGACGTACTCGAGTACATACTCCGGCTCGGCGATGTAGCTCTCGTGCTGAGACAAGCCGTGCTCAAACACCCTCCTGGCCACCTCCGGCTCTCCGTTAACGTGGAGTTCCATGGAGGCATGCGCGAGGTACAGTCGGTATCCAACCCTGCCCGACCGCCTCATCGCCCGGGTCTCTCCGAACGCACGCCGGGCGGCGTCTTTGCCCATATTGCGTCTCACGAACCTATCAATATATAATATATTATATATTATATATATATCATTGGTTTTCAATGGATTAGATTAAAAAAATCACCCGGGTTTGCATGCGGACGGGGGGAAGGGAGGGAGGGAGGGTAAGGAGGGGGGAGGAGGGGGGGGGGGGGGGGGGCTTGGTACTCATTCGTTTCAACGTCCGTAGTCGTATGACCATGAACTCGTGTTGGGTTTTCACCAACCAGGCAGACATTGCTTGCACCAAGCGCGAAGCGCCGTGAGGTATTGGGCGAGTCGTATGGAGGGTGAGCTGCATCCTGCTAAGAACGCCTCTGAGGTGGACTTGCATATGGATGACAGCTTCAATGAGTTAATTTAATTTCTGGTGTGGCCACTTCCAGAGACAGCAATGGGTATCACTACGTATCTGCCTCGTGGACGCCTTACCATATACACACTACGTGATACGATTATTCCCCTTGTGCGGAGATGAGGTTATCAACCCCGCACAAATGATCTAACAAGACCGCCAGTATGGGTGACCGCCAAAAAAACAACAAACAAAAAAACGGTACCCTGGTTGTCGAGCTCACGCAGTGAGAGGCGTGTTTTACAGCGTCGTTGCCAACCGACGCCAACCCAACCTTATATAAAATATTTATAGGGGGGGGGTGTACTCATGTCGTGCATGGCGGTAATAACCATAGACCCTCGCATCCCACAATGCCGGGACGGAGCACGTTGGGTTAATGACCATAAGACCCTCGCACCCCTGCAATGCCGGGATGGAGCACGTTGGGTGGGGGCCGTACAACAACAACTTTGGTTCATTGCGACACACTCAAGCTCCAAGTCCAAGATAAGAGTTAAACAACAACGACATATACCTTGGTACTAACTGAGCAAGAGGCGTTTTCGTGTAGGTAGTACGGGGGTGGCCAGGGAGACAGGGGAGGAGGACAAATACATATACACCAACCGGGGGCGCTGGACGTCGTCCTGCAGAGCTAGTCTATTGCCTCTAGTCTTTAGCCATTGGAGCGAGTTCGTGACCCCCACAACCCGGACGTTTTTCGAAAACCTTTTCGCAATGCCATGGCCCCTGTGAACACCATGAAAAAAACTGGTCTGTGTAGCGAATACCGGTGCCTTCTGGCACCCGTTTTGGCGTGCGGGCGGAGGGGAGGGGGGTGTACTCATGTCGTGGATGGCCGTGGTCGTATGACCATAGACCCTCGCATCCCTACAATGCCGGGATGGACCACGTAGGGGGGGCGTACTCATTTGTTGATTGCCTCCGTCATTTGACCAGTGACCACGCATCCCTTTCGAGACGGAGCGGGGGGGGTGTGCTTCGTACCCATGCATGGCCGTAGTCGTATGACCATAGACCCTCGCATCCCTACAATACCGGGACGGAGCATGTCCGGTTTTCACCGACCAGCTAAGGTATCGCTAGCACCAAGCGCGAAGCGCCGAGAGGTGTTCGGCGAGTCGCATGAGGGTGAGCTGCATCCTACTAAGAACCGCTTGTGAGGCGGACTTGCATAGGGAGGGGGGAGAAACGAACAGTACACGGCAACCGAAAGAAAGGGGGGTGCCTGTACTGACGGAGAAGAAACAGTATAAATAAAGAGACAGACGACGACACCGTCAGCTAGCCCTACGTGTGAGAAACGGGAAAGGGACTCCATAAACGTGATATATATATTAATATTGTGCAATTTGTTTAGTCGGCTATCCGCGAGACATTAATCCGATCGAAAGCGCCATCTACTTTCAATCGATTTCGGCGAAAGCGCCATCTACTTTGAATCGTAAGCCGACTAATCGTTTTCTTCGAAAAACCGGCTTGTGCTTGAGGGTCGAGTGAAGTTGAACTGCAAAACAAAAAGTTTCCATTTTTTTTCGAGGTACAACTCAATCAGCCCTATTCGTTGAACATTCATAGCCTATAGGTGTATTCTGGGCCGTACTAGTAACAGCAAATTAATTGCACATTTTTTCTCGAGGTACGTGACGTGCCCCGTCGTGCTACCCTGTTCCACTGTATTTCAGTATGGAAAGTGTATGATACGGTATGGGTAGTGTATGGTATGGGTAGTGTACGGTATGGGTAGTGTACGGTTTGGGAAGGGCAGAGTATAGGTAGTGTACGATACGGATAGTGTACGGTATGGAAAGCATGCGGTATGGGTAGCGTCAGGTATGGAGAGCGTATGGTATGGGTAGCGTACGGTATGGGTAGCGTATGATATGGGTAGCGTACGGCATAGGCAGTGTACGGTATGGGTAGTGTACGGTTTGGGAAGGACAGAGTATGGGTAATTTAGGCATAGGAAGCTTACGGTATGGATAGTGTACGGAATGGGTAGTGTACGGTAAGGTAAGTTTACGGTATGGGAAGTGTGCGGTATGGATAGCGTGAGGTATGGGTAGCTTACGGTATGGGTAGTGTACGGTATGGGTAGCGTGCGGTATGGGTAGTGTACGGTATGGGTAGCGTACGGTATGGGCAGTGTACGGTATGGGTAGTGTACGGTTTGGGTAGCGTACGGTACGGATAGTGTACGGTAGGGGTAGCTTACAGTATCGGCAGCGTACGGTATGGGTAGCGTAAGGTATGGGTAGTATACAGTATGGGAAGCTTACGGCATGGAGAGTGTACGGTATGGGCAGTGTAAGGTATGGGTAGTCAACGGCCTGAAATATGTACGGTTTGGGTAGTGTGCGGTATGGTCACTGTAGGGTATGGGTGTTATTGTCAGCCCGAACAGAAAACACGTTCGAGAAACTCGCCTGAGGTACATGACGTGCCCCGTGGTGCTACCCCTATCCCCTAAAAACTCCTTCCACACCCTGTTGGCCTCCTCGATGCGCCCCCTCCGCTCCTCCAGGTCGGCTTGCGCCACGCGCAGCAAGTCGCTTCCGGGGATGACCTTAGCGCAATAAAAACAGGTGGCGGGTGGAGGTGGGGGGTAAGGAGGCGATCTCCACACGGGAGGTCAGCTCGGGTCACGAGATGTGCTGAAGGCACCCAGAATAATACATAGAAACTTGTCGTATTACGTTCGTCCCAGTTCCCCAGAAGATCGAAGACAAGAAGGGAGCACGCGCGAGAGCGCTGGCTCCTGCAAAAATCATAAAATCATGCGAACACATATACATATATGTCTCTCAAATCACCTGACGCATCCAAAAAATCATGAAAAAGGGCATCCATATTCATGGGGACAACAATTTAATACAATAATCCCGTAAGGACCCAACTAACATATTGTAATATTGAAAGGATGTCTCTCAAATCATGGAAGGACACCGCATGTATGTATGTATAAGGCGCACCTGCACCGCCTTCCTGTACACCGCCGCGGCGCGATCGGCTTCCCCAAGAGAGTACTCGTACTCCGCAAGGTCGTACCAGATCTATAGGTAGACGCGGGGGTCGGGGGGCAAGGGAGGGGGAAGGGAGTGGGGGGGGCAAGGAGGGGGAGGGGGAGGAGGGGCGACTTCATGAATGGAAGGATCGATTGCTGATGGACAAGAGGGTCGTGGGAGGCTCGAGTCGAGTACCTGGTGCTTGGTAATGGATCCAACATTACTTTCGTTCATAATGTGTCCAACATGACGTTGTTCTACACCGCGGACAGGTGGTCTATAGATACATCAGATAGATCATCTACAGATCAGATACATCATCGATTCCCACCCTACGATCTAGACAGGTAGGTTAGGGCAGATGTATTCCTGATCTGTATGATCTGTATGATCTGTATGGTCTAGCTCATGTTGCCGGATGGGAGCTGTATAATCTGCATGATCCAGGACACGCTTCCTGGGTTGGATCTGTACTAAACAGATCCTGCACGACATATCATAACAACAGATAGGATCTACTCTAGAGTTATCTATATGTAGATGATCTATATGTAGATCATCTATATGTAGATGATCTATCATGTATATCGTGATCAGTGAGGCGTATGTTATCAAGAGCAGTAGTGTGACACCAATCTCGAGCATACACAAGTGAATGCTATTAATAGCAGGATATGATGACAGTCGTGCAGCAGCACCCGCGGCTGAGCATGGTTTATGATTTATGTATCGATGTATCGATGTATAAGCGCCCCCCCCCCCCGAACATGAGGCTTGCTGCTGTACAAGGTACCGGTGCAAGGTACAGTAGTTTCTTGCTCATGGGTGCACACTGCAGTGTGCCACAACTAAAAATAACAATGGACGCTACACTAAATGCGTATAATAGATTACCTCGCAGAAATGCCTGAGGTGGCTCAAGCACTGGGCGTAGCTGTGGCGGACTCGCGCTCGTAGACCGTCTTCGTCCGTCAGCTGGCAATCATGTTGATGATGATGATGATGATGGTGATGATGGTAATGATGATGATGGTGGTGGTGGTGACGATGATGATGATGATGATTATGATGACGATATTGATGGTAATGATGATGATGATGATGGTGATGATGATGATGATGATGATGATGATGATGACGATAGTGATGATGTTGGTGATTGGTGATGACGATGATAGTGATGATGTTGTCGTCGTCAGCAGTAGCATATGCCGCACGGTTTACGGTACACGGGAACATAATACACGGTGCATGGCTATCACGTCATTGCATGGTGGACGGTACAAGGTAATTGCATGGTTATTACATGGCACACGATACTTGGTATATGGAACATGATGCAATACACACATGGTACACGGGGACAGCGTGCATGTGGCTACTACACGGTAGAGTACTATAACAAGGCAAACAGTACACGGTACGTGTATACTACATAGTATCAGTACGTAGCACCTAAAATTGATTACACCGGCCAGAACGCAATCTGCCTCAACTAGATCCTATATATACAGTAGTGGCGTAGGATATATGTACACCATACCATGTATACTCTACAGATCGTAAGGTGCAAACGTGTATATACACATCACATAGGTCGTAGCTGATCAGAGTACACCGCGCTTCCAGTCCGGCACACGCAGGATAACATGACTACACCATACAAATACCTACTGCTTTCACACGGAACATATAAATCAGATCCTATAAATCGATTACGACCGTGGAAACTTTTACAGGCGATGCAAAAAAGTCCGTCAACTACAGTAGGTCTGTGATCTGTACAGAGATCTGTGATATGGACAGAGATATATCGTGCTGCACACCCGCGACCTTGGTATGTGTGACCAGCACAGTGACCTATCCGATCATCTGATCTGTCCGACATCTGAAACACACGTGAAGCACGTTAGAAGCAAAAACTTCAACCGGCAAACAAAAAACCCACCTCAGGGTTGGATCTCTCATACGCCAATCTCCTCTTCCACAAGCGGTACTGCGCTGCCTGCACGTCATCCTTCTTCCGGTCTCGCCCGCCCCTGCCCGAGGGGCATTGCACCCCTCCTCCCCTTGGAGCCTGGCCAGCAGGTTGGGGTGATGCCTTCCCACACGGTTTCGCTCCTTGTAGACCGCTTTAGCCGCCATGTATCTGACGGTTACAAGGAGGAAAATGCAGCGTGAATATTGGCGTTTCGGGCCGGGGGGGGGGGGGGGCCCCCCCCCCCCTGCACACTGTGGGTGTTTGTAGGGGTTGTAGGGGGGAAATAGGGGTATTTAGAGGCAGGGAGGCAGGGAGGGAGGCAGGGGGGGAGGGAGAGCGGGAGACAGGATGTGCGAGAGGACAGGTAAAAGAGAGGGAGGGCTTAGTGGAAACACATATAGGAACAGACTCCGAGAGAAAAAAAATACAGAAAGGCAACTACTAGTAGAGAGATATATTACAGACGTAAACTCGCTAGAGAGCCTTCTTGTAGCATACAGTAATACAGTATCTAGAAACTGCCGTACTTTCGGCTATATGGCATGCCGTATCTAGAAACAGCAGTGGCTACGGCTGCAAGTTACAGCTGTCGTTATCTCGTTTCTGCTGTACTCTCGAACCTACTGGAGGTGTTGAAGTTGTCGCAACCTACTGGACGTACTGAAGCTGTCGCAGCCTAGTGAAGGTGTTGAAGTTGCCCCAACCAACTGGAGGTGTTGACGCTTTCGCAACCTAGTGGAAGTGTTGAAGTTGTCGCCGTCATTGCCGCTGTGGTTACCACTGTTCTTTCGGCATGGTAGTCAATACCGCTAAATCTACTGTGGTTACCGCTATAGACTGGATGCTGTACACGAACTGACACCGCGGCAGGCTCACTTGGGCAAGTACTCCAGGCTGAACTTCGTCTTCCAGAGCACCTCGTTTCCCGCCATCTCGAAGTCTTCGCACTCCCTCCACAGCGCCTCTAGACCATCCAGAGGGAGGGCCGTGACTCGTCGGTACACCTGTTCGTAGTGTTGTATTTCAGTAGGTGTTGGGTTACAGTGGGTGTTGGCTCACAGTAGGTGTTGGATTACAGTAAGTGTTGGATCCCAGTAGGTGTTGGGCCACAGGAGGTGCTGAGGTACAGTAGATGCTGGCTCATCGTAGGTGTTGGATCACAGTAGGTGTCGGGTTACAGTAGGTGTTACATTGCAGCACGTGTTGGCGTTGGATTGCAGTAGGTGCTGGACTACAGGAGGTGTTGGAATAGAGTAGGTGGCAGTGTTCGACGACAGTAGGTGCTAGCAGTAGATGTTGGATTGCAGTAGGTGTTGGTGTTGGGTTCCAGTAGATGTTGGACTGCGGTAGGTGTTGAATTACTCTAGGTGTTAGTTGTAGGTGCTGGACAACAGTAGGTGTTGGAAAACAAAAGGTGCTGAACTTCAGCAGGTGTTGGGTTGCAGTAGGTGTCAAGACAGTAGGCCTTGGAACACAGTATGTGGCGGACTACAGAAGATGTTGGGGCCACCGTAGAGTTGGATCACTGTAGGTGCTGGGCTACAATAGGTGTTGGTGCTGGAACACAGTAGGTGCTCTCCTTCACTCCATCCCCTTTCAATACCTTTCTGATGGCCGTCATCTTGTTCCCTTTGTCTAGCGGATTCCTCTCCTCCCAAGTCTTGATGTACGCCAGGTACTCCTGCCAAAGGGGAGTCGACATAGGGTTGCAACTGCTCCCATCAACGTACCGCCCCAACGGTCATATCCATCCGACAAACATATGCGGGGGAGGACGGGGGGGGGAGGGGGGCCAAGGGGGGCGACGTCAAAAGAGCTCCGGCAGATCATGGTCTAGACCATTTAGATCATCTAGATCATCTAGATCATCTAGATCTTGGAAGACAGATCTAACAATACAGTAGGTCGCCCAGGCGTGTTGCAGAACCAACTCGAAAACCCAGCCTTTTCGGCCAGCATGGTGCGGAGCCAACTCAATAGTCACATATAACATCGTAACACACAACACAGCCCTTCACCTGCTGCCAAATGCAACATATTATGTCATACCACACGACAACACAACATATCACCCAGCGTGCTGCCAATTGAATATCATATCCTATCATACTATATTATATCATATCATATCATACCATACCATATCCTACTATATAATATAATACCATATCATGTCGTATAATATAATCCCATATAATATCATATGATATCACATCATACCATACATATATCAAATCATATTGTGTATCGAATCATATCAAGCAATATAAAGTAACATAAAGCCATCACAACACCGAAGCTCACCCAGCGTGCTCCAAGGCTAACTCGAAGGCTGCGATGGTGTCCTCCCGCGCCTCCTGCTCCGTCCTCCCCGACCCCGCCACCGCAGAACGCCTCACTCTCTCCAGGTACAACACCCACAGCTCCAGGCTGGCGCAGCTCTCCAAGCCTTCTTGCAACACCTGGTTCGACGACGAAATAAAATGGCACCGTCAATATATTTTACAATGAGAGATCATGTATCAAGTGTCAACTATCAAGTGTCAAATAGCAGATATCGAGTGTTAGCAGTCAAGCATCAGGTATTAAACATCGGATATCAAACGTCAGCACCAAGGAAACAGTACAAAGTCAAACATTAAACCAAAAACGGGAAATGTTAAAACGTCAAGTGCCCAATATCAAATATCAAGGATAATAAGATCAGACACCAACATCAAATACCAAATACAAGGTACCAGGCATGGAAGTACCAAGTGCCAGAAATCCACCACAACCGACACCTAAATCCCGCCATTCTGATTGCCAAGGCACCGGTGTACCGTACTCTGGCTACGAGTACCTCGGTGTGCACCATCTCCCTTTCACTCAAGTTTAATGTATGCGGGTACGTCTTGCGTGTATCGTAGCCCTCATCGCTGCTTGGCTTATTAAATAGTGAGTCCGCCCGACTGGCAATCCGTTCGACCCAGCAGGCCCGTCAAACATATCAACTCCTTCGATTTTGGAACAGCACAAGACATCAGCATACGTTCAACGGAACAACACAACAAGTCCATTGGCGACAGTGTCGGTTAGTGTCCGTTCAATAAAGCTAACATTTAACATACTACAAGTATGTATTAACATCAATAGTGCTGTAGTACAAAAAAAAAACAGCCACAAAAACAAACGCACTGAGAAGCAAGAGCCGAGGCGAATTGAGCTGAACCTAACAAACCAAACCGAACGAACCGAAACGGAACCAAAGCGAACCGAACTGATCTGGACCGAACCGAAACCGAATCGAATGAAAGCAGTTTATGGAAGTCAAGCCCCACTGCTGTGTGCCAATATCCATATAGTCAGGTCCAGACCGACTATAAACCTACTACAACTCTCTGTGCTTGCCTACTGTGCACATACTGTGTGTCGATTATAACTCTGTATCGTGTGCCTATTATAGTGTTGAATATCGAAGGATAATCGAGCTCGACACGATACCGACAAACAAAAAAACGATACACATATACGACTTCGATATTTTATACATGGAAGCTTTCGTTCAGTGTTAGCATGATAAAAATATATAAAAAAAGCACGGAGATGCCAGGGGGTAGAGGGCAAACCACTTTCGATATGTACGATATACCCAAAGTTTGATATTCCGATATTTCAACATTTCGAAAAAAATCGACACGATACCCAAAAATTTAGCGCCAACCTTATCGGCCGCCTGCCAGTGACCGGTCTCCATCTCCGCCTGGGCCAGCAGTCGCCGATGTTTTCCAGACGTCGGAAATTGCATCAGAAACTTCCTGAGGACACGTGCGGCATGGACACGTTGGGATCCATAGCCACGCGTTAATGCGAGAACCACAGCAGCAACTACGGCAACAATAAAACAACAGAAACAGAAACAACAGCAGCAACGCCGACAGCAACGACAGCGGCAACAGCGACACCACCACCACTACCCCCACCAACCACAGCAGCAGCAGCAACAACAACGACGGCAGCAAAAACAAACAACGCCAACAATAACAACAACAGCAACAACAACCGCCACCACAGCCACCATACACATTCCAACCCCCCCCCCCCCCCCAATCATTGGACAAGCCCCGTCCAGGCATTGTAGGGGTGCGAGGGTCTATGGTCATACGACTTCGGCCATGCATGCATATCGAGTACACCCCCCACCATCCACCACCACCATCAAACACCATGAGCATCAGCATCATCATTTGAGGGTGACTGACCTTAGTACGTGTTTGAGGGTCATGCCGCCACCGCGGTTCTGCTGTGCCTCCTTGACCAGTCCAGTCCACGCTTCCGTGTCCCATGGGTCGGACTCGATTCTCCTCACGTACGTCTTAAACCTGACGCCGATCACCAATATAAAGAGAGGTAACTTGTTGTTTGATGCCATTTTTTACAAAGGTATCCATCCTACGATAAAGAGGTACTGTACGAGTACCGTTTTTTGGTCACATGAGGCAATGTTTGTGTCACTGAGACTGGTGGGGCTTCTCAGCCGACCTTAAGGGACAACACTACCCAATAAGGCATGTACCCAATAAGGCATGCCTTATTTCAATAAGGCATGTGATCAATAAGGCATGTGCTCAATAAGGCATGCCTTATTTCAATAAGGCATGTACCCAATAAGGCATGCCGTATTTCAAAAAGACATGTATCCAATAAGGCATGCCTTATTTCAATATGCCATGTGCCCAACAAGGCATGGTTTATTGCAATCGTTTTGGTTACATACCTACTTAAAGGCCACGGGATCGATCATCGCGTTAGGCGCGAATTTCTTCTCAAACCCCTAATTTGGGTGACTTACCAATAGTACTATGACATATTGATACTAATAAAAACTTACTAATAGTACTACTGACTTACTGATAATACTATTGACTTACTAAGAAATACAGGGCTCAACTGAGGGGTCTCAGAAAGTTGCAGATGCATCCCTACCTTAAGTAGCGTCTACCAGGTATATGTTTTGTCGCTATCGTTGCCATTGTCGCTATTGCTTATGTTTCGTCATTGTTGCTGTTGTCTTTGATTGTTGCTGAAGCTTGATATTGTTGCTGCTGTTGTTGCTGCTGCTGCTGTTACGGTGGGAAATATGAGATTCAGAGCAAGAACTCTCCGTCGTTCGCTGCAGAGGGGGCTCTCCCGCTCGCTGCTAGCCCACCCCGGGCGCATACGTACTCAGTTCCGAGACAGTGTAGAAGGGGTTATTCCCTGACATCACATGTCATGACATTCACGGCCTGCCTCAGTCCTGGTTGCCTGCGTTTTGACCATCGTGAGCATCGTTCATGTACGGCTGTATTACTGCAGGACTGATGCGCATAGCTCATGTACAACTCCTGCGCTTCATTTCTGCTGTACTGCTCCGCTGTGTTTCTGACGTACCGCTACTATCGCTGTGACGTTCCGTGCGGTACGGTACGGTAACGGAGAGCACCGTACTGCGACGACAGCTGAATACTTAACAAGCGTTTCAGCGTTAGCGTTGGTATGTTACAAAGGTGATAAAGGTACTTCGTATACGCAGAGTAGAGAGAGTGACCAACAGCTGACTCGGCATCGCTGGCTGGGGACGTCTACCCTTGCCCCTTCTCTGCCCCTGCCACGATGATGATCATGGGCACGATCTTAACCATCATAGCTATCGCCATGACCATGACCATGACCATGAATAATGACGTAACGACGACACTGACGTAACAACGCAAACGGGGTACAGTCGAATACAACACAAATACGAAACAGCAAAATTACGTAATGACGCAACAACGAAACGGTCAAAATACAAACAACGACACGCTGTAACAACGAAACGACGTCACAATAAAAACGATCGACCAAACTATATACCTGGTACGTAGTAAAGTAATATCGACATGACGTATAATACGTATAAATAGCACCGAAACGACCTACCAGATAGTAGCCATGTACCAGGTACCGGTATCAGGTCATACACATTATACGTACCAGCACAATAGCGTAATCGTAACTAAATACCGGGTAACTAAATAGCTAAATAGGGCACGAACAAAAATGACAAAAAATTACCCCTTTTTGTGCTACAGAGTAGCGACTGACAAACTCTCATTTTGGGCCAGCTTTAAAAAAATATGTGAGGTGGGGGGTATCTTACACCAAGTTCAATACAATGTGTCCTACTGTACATTAACTTCATAATGAAAATGGACTTTTGTTGCGTACTAAAAGCCGAGCCACACATTATGAACTCCCAAGTTCTTGCCATGGGTAAGTGTTGTCGCGTACTGCTGAACTACTGCTGTACCAGCTATTGTCCTCAGTCCTCACCTATCCGACGCTCGGCTACCGATAGCACTGTAGTCGAATTCGCCGGCAGCGGAGGCTTGTCTGACAAGGCGATGGGTCGGGATGCTGGCCCGTTCTTCCTCGCCTAGGGCGTGCGCCGTCTCTTCCTGATACCATACCACCGAATCATACCATACCATACCATACCACACCACACCACACGAGACAAGACAATAAGGTACGGTACGAGACGGGGCGAGACGGTACGGGGTTAGGCAAGCGGATGGGACGGGGCCGAACAAGACGGAATGGGATGTCGTTAGATTAGCATGGCATGATACGGGACAAGACGGAATGTGATGGGACGGAATGAGACAACACGACAACAATGACAAGGCAATGGTTTGATTGATATACCAGGGTGTACCAATACACGAGTACGATACCGCGTGTCGAGCATGCTTCCAAAAGGGCGATTCGATACAGCACTGACATCACTGCTTCAGAGACACTTTAACGGGCATTACCACCGTATTCGATAACAGCAGCTCTGCGGGCAAGAACAGGGATATCTGGTGACAAAAGCAGCAGCTCCCACGCCTGGCATGCTTCTTGCTACACTCGTGAATGTACCTTTTAGGTAAAACCGTACTCAGGAGCTCAGGGGTATGTTACCATACCTCGTAAAGCGAAGAAGCAGCAGCAGTTAGCACAAAAGACGCAACACCCATGAATATGTGTGTATGTACATCAGCAGCAACACATGGAGGGCACACGGCTATCGGTACTGCCGGAAACTGTACTGCTGGCACAACAACAGCAACAACTTTTGACTACGAACCACCTCGTACGTACAGCAGTACCGTAATCTACTCACATCATACGATCTTACTCGTAGTACCTGGCTACAACTGTCAGTATACTCGTATATACGGTGGAGTATGAGGTCGCTCCGTGAAGCGGTGGCAGTAGCAGCAGGCAGCACACAAGACGCAAAAGACATGACAAACTACTGCTCCATGCGGCTCTCACGTATCGATCCTGCTGGCACAACAGCAGCAGCAGCAACCCATGAGTGTTCGCACCAGGTATCATACATACTCGTACTCGTATCATGTCGCAGCAGCTCCGACCTGTATACGGCCACAACGTACAAAAGATAATCACAAGCAACAACGTATCATTCAAACTAACCTCTCCACCAGGCCCTTCATCCTCTTCCTCCTCTTCTTCCACTTGTCCCACAGATTCCTCCTCGTCTTCCTCCTCCTCCTCTTCCTCCTCGGGTTGCCCCACAGAAAGCGCTTCCTCCTCCTCCTCCTCCTCCTCTTCCTCCTCCTCTTCTTCCTCCTGGTCCTCCTCCTCCTCCTCCCCAGCCTGTTCCTTCTCTTCCTCTTCCTCCTCCTCCTTCTCCTCCTCCTTCTCCTCCTCCTTCTCCTGCTCTTCCTCCTGTTCCTCCTCCTGCTCCTCCTCTTTGACCACCTCTTGCGCTTGCGCTTTCTCTTTTCCTTTTCTCAGGATGGGGACGTCATCTTCCAATGTGTCGTCAACGTCGTCGTCGTCGACCTTAGGCTTGCCGCTCTTGTTCCAGTGCTTCCTCTTCCTTCGTCTCGTGTTCATTCTGCCCGAGGGTGGCGCAGGCACATCTTCTTTCTGCCCCTTTTTTCCATCTGATTTTCGGGGCCGGCTCTCCGCTCCTGCAGCAGCAGCAGCAGCCGCAGCCTTGGTGGAAGCTTTAGACTTGGATCCCCCCGGCATGCTTGCTTGATCTATGCAGCAGAGGCGTGGGCCGTGGCAGGTGGTGGGTGCTCGACACTGAACGGCGACGTTGTTCCCGTTACGAGCCCCATATAAAACAAGCCTGCTAGGTTTCGTGAACTCCCTGCAGGGGCAAGCTGTAAGGCAATGAGGATGTAGAGGATGAAAGGGCATCCTCATTGCTGTAAGGTCAACACAAGCTCAAAGGATGGCTGACAGCGTACATACCCAGGTAACAAGCCCAACATCACCACCCCATGATTGTATGCTACACCCATTCCTTATGCCGTTGTCACCGCGTCACCGCGTCCGGAATACAAGCTTCTCCTGTATACGGCGATAGGTTTTGCTGTACTACTACTGTTGTACCTTTCGGGGTAGACTCAAAAAAATTCAAAAATTCAAACTTCGGGAATTCCAGAGCTGGCCACTGTCTGGTCCACACGTCACGCTTCCACGACCGGACGCGTGCCCGATAAGCGTACTAATATTACCTCTCGGCTGACATATTTCGGAGTGACGCGGAGCTAGGAACTACCCGGTACCCCGTTTGTCTTGCACACTCTTTATAGGTCATGGGGTTGTCAGTTGAGTTGCTCAAGAGTCATTTCTGAGTGAGTCGTGCAGCTCCTCAAGTGGGAGCCCCCACAGCGATGATCTACATTATCTACGAGTACGTTATTTCTTATTTGAGCCAAGTTTGAGCACAGGTTTGTCTTGACACCATGGTTATTTTTCGGCAACCGCCTTGGCGACTCCATGGTGTGTCCATGGTGTGTCCATGGCGTTTCCATGGCGACTCCATGGCGACTCCACGGTGTTTCCATGGCGACTCCATGGTGTGTCCATGGTCATGTTAAGGCGACTCCATGGCTACTCCATGGTGTGTCCATGGCGACTTCGTGGTGTGTCCATGGTGTGTCCATGGTGTGTCTATAGCGACTCCATGGTGTGTCCCTATCATATGGTATTTCTATGGCGACTACATGGCGACTCCATGGTGGCTCCATGGTCGCTCCACGACTACTCCATGGCGACCCCATGGCTACTCCATGGCATGTCCATGGCGACTCCATGGTGTGTCCATGGAGAGGCCATGACG
The DNA here is from genome assembly GCA_008828725.1 of Saccharina japonica. Classification (NCBI taxonomy): domain Eukaryota; class Phaeophyceae; order Laminariales; family Laminariaceae; genus Saccharina; species Saccharina japonica. Next base: position 710,340 of record MEHQ01000763.1, on the reverse strand, counting down.
ACTCCATGGTGTGTACATGTGGTGGCTTGAAGGCGACTCCATGGTGTGTACATGGTGACTCCATGGTGTGTCCATGGAGAGGGCATGGCGAATCCATGGCGACACCATGGCGACACCACATGGTGTGTCTATGGGGTGTTCATGGCGAATCCATGGCGACTCCATGGTTACTCCATGGTGTGTCCATGGCTGTTCCATAGGGTGTCCATGGCGACTCCATGGTGTGTCCATGGAGAGGGCATGACGAATCCATAGCGACACCATGGTGTATCCATGGTGTGTTCATGGCGAACCCATGGCGAGTCCATGGCTACTCCATGGTATGTCCATGGCTATTCCATGGTGTGTCCATGGCGACTTCATGGTGTGTCCATGGTGTGTCCATGGCTACTCCATGGACACACCAAGGCGACTCCATGACGCCTCCATGGACACACCATGGAATAGCCATGGTGTGTCCATGGAGAGGCCATGGCGAATCATGGTGACTCCATAGCTACTCCGTGATGTGTCCCATGGCAACTCCGTGGGGTGCCGATGGTGACTTCATGGCGACTCCATGACGACTCCGTGGGGTAACCATGGCGACTCCATGGTGTGTCCATGACATTTCCATGGCGACTCCATGGTGTGCCCATGGCCTCTCCATGGGGCGTCCATGGTGCGTCCATGGCGACTCCATGGCGACTCCATGGTGTGTCCATTGAGAGGCCATGGCAACTCCATGGAGTCGCCATGGGATACTCCATGGTGTCTCCACGGCGGGTCCATGGCGACTGAGCAATTGCCATGGCGACTCCATGGCGGCACCACGGAGGCGCCGTGGTGTCGCCATGGCGCTTTCATCTACCCATGGCGGCGCCATGGTGACTCCGCAGCGTGTGAAGTCAGCCATGACGCCTCCGTGGCGTTCATAGGGTAAACATTGAAATATGTAGTTGTTTTACGTCTTACGCACGTATGTCTAAGTCATCTGAATTGTGCCCACTAATACGAGCTGGGCGAGCCAAAATAATGTTGTTAAAGCAGATTGGCCATGCCCCGACCAATTTTACGAATTTGGGCCTGGAATTTGGACAGTGTAGATCATGTACTAATCAACACACTTGCCGCCTGCCCTTTTTGTTTTCCTCGAGAGAGATACGACGATCCAAAAATCGAAAAAAAAAACAAAAGCGATCAAACCTACTTGAAAAAATATATCAAAGAGGGCAGGCGGCAAGTATCTTTGCAGGTACGGTTCAAAGACGTGGTTAAAATGTCAGTAAAAATCTTAAAATTGGTCAGGGCATAGCGGAAATACCATGTTCCCGAAATTAGTTGACTTATATATGGAATCGGTCATATCTCTTGATGGGTGGCGAATTGGTAAACGAGGCTTACATCGATCTTCTCCTTGTGTCTCCAGCATTGTCTCCACATTTCATGTTGATTAAAAATGACATTTTTTATACGAAATTAGCCATGTGCAAAAACAATGTCGGATAATGCACATCAGAGGGATGCATGCGGGGCGTCTGTGGGGTGGCTGTAACGGGTCCATGGGGTGTGTGGGGGGGGGTCCGTAGAGGGATGCATGTGGGGCGTCTATGAAACAGCCGATTTTCCTAATTGAGAAATACCTTTCCGATGACAATGAAAATCGATTTTAGTACTTTGTTATTGTTTAAGAGTTGTACTTCGCTCACGCTCAAAGTTTGACCTAAAAAATATGTTCCTCGATGGTAGGCATCGATCCACGAAAAAAAAATGAAATCGGCCTTGACAGGCTCGAAAAATCAAGGATTAAAGGGAATTTGCATTTATGAGCGAGGTCCCTCGCCCATAAATACAGATTTTCTGGGATCCTCGATATCTTGAGACTGCCGATGCCGATTTCGTTTTATTTTTTTCGTCATCGACGGGTGTCACAACTGGCAATAGTTTACAGTGAAAAAAATGACTGTAGGGGAAGTACATCTCTTACAATTCACAAACCGATATTTTCGATTTTCATTCTCATCGGAAAGGCAATTCTCAATTAGGAAAATCGGCTGTTATGAGTTGTACACACGTGGGCCACCCGTGGCACGTCTGTGGGGTGTGACTGGGGCAGCCTGTGGTGTGCACGGGCCGCCCGCGGGGTGTGCGTGGGGTACCCATGGGGTGTGATAGGTGTGTCCGTGGGGTGTGCTTGGGTGGGTGTATGCGAGGAATCTGTGAGTCGCCGGTGGGGCGTGGGGCGTCCGCGGGGCGTCCGTGAGGCGTTTGTCGGGCATCCATGGGCATTGTGTTCCACGGGGTGGCCATGTAGATTCATAAAAAAGGCGGGAAATGTAGGCGTCTGTGGGTTAGACGTACGGCGTCCATTGTGCCTCATGGGGTGACCATCGAGACTCATTGAAATGGGCAAACAATGTAGGCCACCCTGTAGATTTCAAGCGAACTGCACAAATGTTTTAACTAGGTAAACCTAGGGAACTAATATCTGCCTTTGCTCAAGTTTGGGGCGTCGGTGAAGGTTTCAGCCTTCCTTAATGAGAGTAAGAGTAAGTGGAAGATTAGACGAAGGAAATCTGGACTTTGTGGAGAGGTACTGGATCGTTGGCATGATTGATAGGGGATGGGGAATAGGGCCATCATGTTGGGAGGTTGCAGTGAGTGGTTGCACTGGAAGTGCAGAGGAGGCTGGAAAGGGTTGAGATAGAAAGGAAGAATACCAACTATTAATAGTATAATAATTCCAGATTCATGAACAAAACAAAGGTGTTCCTTGTCGCCGGAATCATAGTACATAATGGGTGTAAGATGTTCGTTTCAATTACAGTGGTGATGTACCCGGTTTAAGAGCATCCGGTCCGGTTTAAGGCCATAGTAGAGATAAGACCAGCTAAGTCGGCTTGTCACGAGGAAAAAAACTACTTCGAATTACTATGGTCAGTAGTAACATACCAGTAAGACCTTAGAGTAGAGATAGTATCACGTTTTTGGGTTTGTCACGGGATGGTCTTAAAAGGGGTACACTGTAAAGTAAAAAAGGCCAACAGGTAGGTAGTAGGTAGGTAGGTGTGACTTCTCCCGACCGGTCGATACTCAACTTTTCAAGCTGCTTGGTGCATCGGTTTACGATGCCTTTTCTTTTCGTCTGATCTCTTATAGTTTACGTGATAACGAGGATTGAGATATCGGCATCGATCTCCACAAAAAAGCGATTATAATATTGTGGTCGTATCGTACGATATATTTACCACAGGCATGCACCTTTGCAAAAAATACGAGGCTAAGCCCACACAATACCTGCTTATATATAGTCCACCCTACCTCAGCAGACACAAAGACAGAACATCCAAGCAAAACACGTCAAGAAGCAGGCTCCTTAACGAAGCTCGACGCCCTCCCCACAGCAGTCGCCTTCATTTTTTTGTTCATCACGCCGACGCAACGAAGTGCGGGTCCCTGGCGTGACACCCCTGAGCCCAGTCTGTGCAGTATCCCGCACACGTGAAAGATTGAACGTGCGAAATATCGCACGTACGAGTGGAAATAAATACCGATCCCGTGAAATATTGAACTTTGTGAAAAATTGAACCCGTGAAATGTCGAACGCGTGAAAGGCCGAACATGTATGCGCAAGATCGACAAACGTGCGAAAACGTGAAAGGTGAAACAAAAAAAATGAACGGCAAAAAAGTAAACAGTCGGACAGAAGGTAACACCAACCAAGAAAAGAGACGAGCAGACAAAACCGACAAACGAGCAACCAAGCAAATACAACATAAGCAAGCCACATACTGTACAAGTCCCCAGAAAAATTGAAAAAGTTAAAAAAAAAAAAATGCTGATAGTTTCTGGTATCGTGACTTCCCACCATCCGAATACATACTGCAGCAAGTACCGATTCTACACAACAAAATCAATACTACTATAATATAAGTGCGAGTACTACTGCTGTGTTTATATACGCGACATACACGACAACGTCGGATAACCTAATCTATCTTCTTCTTTGTACCTCTTGGCGCTACCCATCAAGCTCCTTGCTGTGGCTAACCGCTTATACTGGCCAATTGTACAACCCACTAACACTATAAATCTATAAATAACAATAACATGTAATGGCAAAGCTGTTCAGTATATGAACAGCTGTTTTTGGCAAGTTGTCCAGTACATGGACAAAGAAAAAAAAAACAGCTGTCGAGCGAACCCGAAAAAGTCTATGTACGGTAAGTTGTCCATTGTGCTATAATATAGCCAATATTTAGCCAACAAGTACGCCAGGCATATACGTATGTATATATGACAAGTTGTCCAACGTATGTACCAACAACTACACCAGGTATATGTATTGCAACCTGCCCGATCAGACCAACAACTATATGCGTGCGGCCGGCCGTCCGACAAAGCAACACAAATGAAATATGATGTGTGTGGCCAGTTGTCCAACCAGCCAACAAAAAAGTATGGCAGCCTGCCTGCCCAACGGACCAACAAATATCTATGGCCAGCTATCCACTGCGAGCCAACAGCAGCCTTGCAAACCACCCACCACCCGTAAGAAGTACGCACGCGATTCAGCGAATACCACACCCCTGGTCGCAAAAAAAAAAATGAAGCATTGTCGCATGCAGCATCCAGGGAGACGACGGACGACAGCTCCATCTCGGCCGTCCGTGGGGGAATAATCCTATTGTAATACCAGTACTCTTGTGCCGAAAAAAATATCTTGTGGAACGATTTCACGCCCATTTGCTGCGTGTTATAAACAAACGCGCATCACTCTGACTCTCACCCGCGCCTCTACAACGCGCTCCTTCTAGTTGTGAAATACACCCGGCCGAAAAACAACTACACAAGCATAAAAACAAAAATGGCCACCAGAAAAAAAACAAACAAACAAACAAACAAACAAACACGTGTGCGTCCAGAAAAAAAACGACCAGACCAGAAAACGAAAAAGCACGAACGACTCCAGAAAAATGATACACCACTAGGAAACAAAAAAACGTGAGCTTTTTGAGTGGGCAGTGTTCCCCTTCTGCCGGAAAAACGATAAACCGCAAAACTTGGCCACCAACAAAAACTCAGGAAATAGAATGTGCTTCCTTGCACTATTAATACTAGGTGAGGAGGAGAATAGCTGTAGTTATCGTGTACTACAGTACTTCGTAGTATACTACAGTATCATAGCTCTCGGCTCTAAAATAAATAGTGCCAGGTAAAAGCTACTTGGTGTACGTACGTACCCGGTACGAAGTAAAAAAACACAACTAGTAAAACAAATAAAAGCAATTGAACTCATATGAGCAAACAAAAAACTAATGACGGAAAATATTCAACCGATCACAGCGCTGAAACCAACATACCCCCGCCGCGCTTGATCACCTTATCTCAAGGGACTAAACAGTCCCCACAGGCAAACCGCCCAATGCGCACTGCACACCCAGGAAGCAGCGTTCACGAAAACCCCTCCTTCTGCACACGCCATAACAACCCCCCCCCCCGCCGCCGCCCACCACCGGTCACCCACCCCCCCACAAGCTGACTGCAGCAACGAATAGCTACTGTTGCTGCCGCCGCTGCTTGTTTCGTTTTGCTGCGATTTTACTGCCCTAGATAGAACACGCACTGCTTGTGTCCAGCAGACCCATGCGCAATTATGGTGCCGCGTCGACTCCACTCGTAAAGCTTGTCAAGAATTCAGGCGCTAGGGCAAAGACGTGTCACGCGCTTTATACCGGTATAATATACACACGTGCATACCAGCTGGCACATGTACCCACCTCTCTCCTCGAAAACAAAAACAAAAAAAATGATACGGCCAAATTAGCCATTGAAAGTCGCGAGAATAAAGCTTGAAAAAAAAAAACACCCACGAATCAGGGCGATATACTACCTCTAGAGGGGTTTCCAGGGCCGTGGATGGCGGCAAAAGTCGACAACCATTATCACGCCGATCACGAATGTTTCCCCTTCAACTGGGACTGGGAAGCTCTGAAACAACCAAAAATGTCAAAGAAGCGGGACGATATACTACTGCCAACCAATAGCGGGGTTTCCAAGGCCATGGATGGCAACAAAAGCGACGATCACTAATGTTAAGGCCAATCACACACTTTTCCCTCTTCAAATGAAATTCACCATTCTGAAGCATTGCCAGCGGACACGAAGCCCCCCCCTCTCTTTCAATCCCCGGCAGTTTGTTTCCCCTGCAATAAAATTGGTCATTCGCAGGGCTGCCCGCGGCCAAGGTATCTCTCTCTAGATGACACCCCCATCAAAATAAAAAATAAAACACTTTCAATGAATCTGTGCAATCACCATTCCATGGACTGACCAATCACCTTTCAGTGAAACTGGCCAATGACCTCTCTGTAAAACTCACAAATCACCTTTCTTCCACGAAACTGACCAATCCCCTTTCAGTGAAACTGACCAATCACCGGTCAGTGGAACGGACCATTCACCTTTCAATGAAACGGACCATTCACCGTTCCGTGAAAACACCAAAAAGTGAAACTGACCAATCACCTTCCAGTGAAACTGACCAACTCCCGAACTAACCAATCACCTTTCAATGAAAGAGGCCAATCACAACGCTGCCCGCGGCCTCGAAATATATACATCTCTCTCTACCCGTAGATATTTCCGGTGAAGATGAAATCGGCCAATTACAACACTGCCTACGGCCACGAAATATGTCTCTCCCCTCCCCCGCTTTCTCTCGCTTTCCCTCGATGCGGTTCACAGCGCAACGCCATCGCTGCTGCTTGGAGCCAGGGGCCAACCCAGGCCTACTCCGTGCGAATAAAAATGGAGAACACTCGGAGGAAAATAAATCGGAGAAAATCCAGAGACTAACTCCATGAAATACCCCGAGGACATCCCGGAAACCCCCCGAGAAACTTCCAGAAACCGGCCGTAAAAAAACACGCCGTGATAAGCTCGAAACAAGACTCGCAACACGCCGCAAACTTCCGTACGGGATATAAGTACGGCGAGCTAAAAAATCAGTTCGGGACTGTCGTCAACCTTTTTCGTTCGGCACCATCCCACCCTGTCCCCCCTTTCCCTGTACCCTTACTTTCCGCGGGTTTTGAAGATCGACGACAGCTTCCCCCACGCCCCCCCGCCCTCTTTCCCGGCACCCCCCCCCGACCTCCCAGCCGCCACCGAAACGCCTGCACTTTCTTTAGCAGCGCCGCCCTTCGCGGCGACTGTGGTCGTAGCGCCGACGCCCCCCTTTAAAGCGCCGCTAACGTCGTCCACCGGCACCTCCCCTCCGCCAGCACCGCTCTTTCTTTGGTCTTGGTTGCCCCCTTTGGCCGGCCTGCGACCCTCGATCGCGCGTCCAAACGCCGGAGCTTCCATCCCCAATCCTGGACCCTTGCCGGCGTCGGCTGCGGTGGTGGTGGTAGTGGTGGTGGTGGCGTTGTTCGCGGCGGAGGTGGTGGTGGTGCTGTCGGTAGCGGTGCTGTCGGTAGCGGTGCTGTCGGTAGCGGTGCTGGTGGTGGCACCGCTACTGCTGCTGCTGCTGCTGCTTTTGCCGCTGTCAAGTTTGGCGTCGGCAACAGACCGAAACAACGATTTTTCTCCTCCTGCAGCTCTTCCTCCTCCTCTCTCCTCAGCTTCTGCTCCTCCTCCTCCCCGTCCTCCTTTGCCCCCTCCTCCCCCCCCTCCACCTCCTCCTCCTCCTCCTCCCCCACCAGTTCCACTTCCTCCTCCGATACCGCGCGTTCCCAAACCACCCTCGCTCTCCGCGCGTCCTCCGCCTCCTCCCACCCCGTCAGCAAGCCTTCGCTTGCCTAAGCACGAAGGGCACCGCCCACACCCCCCACCACACCCATCTCCTGCGACCGCCGTCTCCCCCACCCCCCCATCTAACGGTGCCGGCAACGCTGTCCCACCCCTCTCCCCTTCCCCTCCGCCCTTCCCACCACCACCACCACCGCCCCCCCGGCCACCACCTACATCACTCCTCCCTCCCCCGCCCCCACCGCTATCCACCGCGGCCGCTGCTGCAGCGACCACCGCCGCCGCTGCCGCCACGCCAGGTGCCGCAGAATGGGCTCGCTTTAGCGCCCTTTTACCGGCTCTGATGGCCGCTTCGTGGTCTGCCCCGCCTTCCGCTCGACGCCGCGCCCACGCTGCGCTGGCACAGGCTAGGATAAGCCTGGCGTTGCCTTTAGGGTCGATGTCCGATAGCTGGGACACGTTTTCCGGTAGCACGCCCAGCGTTCGCTCGCTGTTTTGTGTGTGTGTGTGTGTTTTTTTTTTACGTTTTTGTTGTTGTTTCGGTGTGGGATTTTGGAGTTGTTGTTGTGATGGCGTTGTTTGTGCCGAATAGGAGGGAGGGAGGGAGGGAGGGAGGGAGGCAGGGAGGGAGGGAGGGGGCGTAATGAGCGGCTGGTCATTGCATGCTGGCTGACGGTCAGCACCGGCGAGGAACACGAGAAAAAAAAAATGGGGGGGGGGGTGCGGGGGGGGGGGGGGGGGGGCAATGCAGGATACTTGAAAAGAGGGGGGGGGGCGACAGTGGCCGTATCAGAGTTTGGCGGCTGTGTTTGTTCCGGAAGAAATCGGTTTGGAGTTAGAGAGCGTCATGCGTGCAGTGGACATAAGCGCGAAGTGAAGACCGTAATACGTATATAAATACACGGTCAGTCATCTGGGAGGGGAGGCCACACATAGAGTACTCCTTGGTAAGGCCGAGCGAACAACGTGAAGCAACACACTGAGCGCGAACATGGCAAAACACAAAACACATACAGCGAAATAAAGGAGAAAAAATAGTGGAATCAACACCAAAACTACCCCGTCCCGCCCCTTCCCCAGCGAGCACCCAGCCCCCCTCGTCCACCGTCCTTGACTCACCCCCCCGCCCCCGCGACCACCACCACCCCAATACCCTTCGGCTACACTAACCCTTCTCCTGTCACCCTTCCGACACTACCCTCCCTTACAACACCAACCCCACAATGCCCAACCTTCGGCTAATTACTAATATCCCCGTCTCGAGTGCCGATAAGTATCACGTGTGTAAGGGACAAACCGACTTTTCATCTCCAACCCCCCCCCCGCCCCCCATTCACCACCACCCCAGTCCTCCTCCACTATTAATGCACCAAACACCCCCCCGCCGCTGCGTGAGCTAGACTAAGCCAGGGTGCCGTTTTTTTTTGTTATTTTTTTTGGCTACACGAAAGCTGGCGGTCCGAGTAGATCATTTGTGCGGGGGTGGAGAACCTTTGTTCCGCCACAAGGGGAATGTCCGTTTCAACGTAGTGTTTAATATGGAAGGCGTCCCGCGAGGCAGTTACATAGTAAAACGCCATTGATGTCTTCGCGGAAGTCGCCACAAACCAGAAAATTAAATTAACTAACTCATTGAAGCTGGTCGTCCATATGCAGTCCGCCTCAGAGGCGGTTCTTTGCGGATGCCAGCTCACGCGGCAACCTCCATGCGACTCCGCCGCAATACTCCCGGCGTTCGCAGCTTGGTGCAAGCAATGTCTGCCTGTGGGGAAGAACCCAACGTGCTCCGTCCCGGCATTGTGGGATGCGAAAGGGTCTATGGTATATGACTACGGCCCGTGCACACATGAGTACCCCACCCCCCCCCCCCCCCCGGCCAGTCCACCGTCCTTGACTCACCCCCCCGCCCCCGCGACCACCACCACCCCAATACCCTTCGGCTACACTAACCCTTCTCCTGTCACCCTTCCGACACTACCCTCCCTTACAACACCAACCCCACAATGCCCAACCTTCGGCTAATTACTAATATCCCCGTCTCGAGTGCCGATAAGTATCACGTGTGTAAGGGACAAACCGACTTTTCATCTCCAACCCCCCCCCCGCCCCCCATTCACCACCACCCCAGTCCTCCTCCACTATTAATGCACCAAACACCCCCCCGCCGCTGCGTGAGCTAGACTAAGCCAGGGTGCCGTTTTTTTTTGTTATTTTTTTTGGCTACACGAAAGCTGGCGGTCCGAGTAGATCATTTGTGCGGGGGTGGAGAACCTTTGTTCCGCCACAAGGGGAATGTCCGTTTCAACGTAGTGTTTAATATGGAAGGCGTCCCGCGAGGCAGTTACATAGTAAAACGCCATTGATGTCTTCGCGGAAGTCGCCACAAACCAGAAAATTAAATTAACTAACTCATTGAAGCTGGTCGTCCATATGCAGTCCGCCTCAGAGGCGGTTCTTTGCGGATGCCAGCTCACGCGGCAACCTCCATGCGACTCCGCCGCAATACTCCCGGCGTTCGCAGCTTGGTGCAAGCAATGTCTGCCTGTGGGGAAGAACCCAACGTGCTCCGTCCCGGCATTGTGGGATGCGAAAGGGTCTATGGTATATGACTACGGCCCGTGCACACATGAGTACCCCACCCCCCCCCCCCCCCCGGCCACAATGACCACCAAGCACAATGCCTCCTTCACTGCAACGAAACCCCCTGTCTCAAGGGGGAAAGTCTCGTGTCTGAAGGGAGCATACGACAGTTCTCTCTTGATAGTATCAAACATATGTCCCCTCAACCCCCCCCCGCCACTAATGACCACAATGCTTCATTCACTACAGCAAAACCTCCGTCTCAGGAAAACAAGTATCACGCCTGAAGGGGGCACGCAACTTCCAACCCCTCCTTCACCCTTACTACTACCGAACACCTGTCCCCTCGCCATAAATGTCTTCTTCGCTACAACTAAACCCTTGTCTCAGGGGGAAAAGTCTCACGCCACCTCCTTGACTCCCCCCCGCCCCCGCGACCACCACCACCCCAATCCCCCCTTCGCTACTACCTAACCCTTGCTCCTGTCACCCTTCCGACACTACCCCTCCCCCTTAACAACCACCAACCCCACAATCCCACCTCCTTTTTTTTCCCCCCCCCCCCCCCCCCCCCCCGCCAGTCGGTGAAAACCCGACATGCTCCGTCCCGACATTGTAGGGATGTGAGGGTCTATGGTCACACGACTACGGCCATGCATGAAAATGAAGTGCACCCCCCCCCGCGCCACAAACGATTCCTTCACTACAACGAAACCCCTGTATTAAAAAGCAGGAAAAGAGGGTCTCACGTCTGAAGAGGGCACGCCACTTCCAAGAACGGCCTTGCGTACACATCGCAGGCAATCTTCCAGTTGATGCGATTGTGGTCGCTGTCCACCAGGAGGCCGACATACTGCCAGGGGATGGGGGGGGAGAAGAGGAGGGGGGGGGGGGTTCAGGGGACGAGAAGCACCAAAAAAAGGAGCATCAAGCAACACACCGGCGAGGAGACGCCATGTTCCTTGATTTCAATCGCGGGATACAAAGTAGGCTCAAAGACGACAATTGTACAACAGTAGCACGAGTTCACGGTGTGTCGTGATGGGGGGTCAAGGGACGCCAAGTGCCGAAAAGTGGCAACTAAACAACATACTTGCGAGGGAATGTGATCAAGGGGGGGGGGGGGTCCGGGGACGTGGGGTACCAAAAAACGAGAACCAAACCACCTGTATACTTGCGAGGGGATGGGGTTAAGGGGGGTCAGGGGACCGGGGTGTGCTCTCCGACCTCCGGTCCCTGGCAAGGGTCGGCCGCCCTGCCGGCGCCGCCGTCGCAGGGACCTGCGCGGGCGACCGTAAGGTCGAGGTCTACGACATGTTTCGTTTGCCCGGCACATACATGCCTTCCAGGTTTCGTCTCGATGAATTGTACGTAAGAGGGTGCCGAAAAAGGAGCATCAAACAAACATACTTGATCGGTGGTCCACACTAGCTACTCAGTACATTTACAGTACAACCAGCATATATACACTCAAGGGGGGTGCAGGGGCTTATTTGCACACCCGGCGTGCAAATAGCAAAGCAGCACCAAATTATCACAGCAAAAAAAACAAACTACACTACATAAAAACCAGCATAACACTACAAAGGGCGTGCAGACTTTTACTTGCAAACCCCAACAAACATCCCGTTTATTCATTTTCACCTAAAATACGAAAGCTGCTTTTCACCAAAAACGGCCACAGCAAAAAAGAAACACACACACTATTACCGAGGATCAAAGAAAAGTCAGGACCAAATAAGCTTATTAATAGTAAAAATACTCTCAACATATACCAGGTACCTGGAAGGTGTTTGTCTATGTGATGGCCCCTGGTTACTATGTTATTATGCCTCCCCGAAATACACAAAACCAGCCTAACATTAAGCGGCGAACAGACATTGATTTATTGATTTGGACACCCCAACAGCAGTCAGTTTCTTCAGTTGAGTTCACCTTGAGAGTAGCCGCGCTGGCGCGGTAGAGCTCGAGGCTGTGGGTGTGCGGCACCACCTCATCCTTAATGCCGTGCAGCATGAGGGTAGGGCAGCTCGTCGACGACAGCTCCTCCTGAAACAATAATATCGCAATACCATAATAACAAGGGGTTGCAGTAGTTAGTGACCGTCGTCATCGTTATCGTTCACATAAATAAATGTGGTATATAAAAAAAACACTCGGCAGTATAGTATCACCCCGTCCCGAAATATAAAGATCTGTTAGGGTTAAATATGACACACCTCAGACAGATCATGAGTAGATCATACAGATCACACAGATCATACAGATCATACAGATCATACATATCATACAGATAATACATATCATCTATTAACCCCTTAAGAACTGGTCACACGTTTTTGGGGACAAACTACTTGGAGTTAGTGTGGGATAATGTTTTCAGTTCTGGATGAGTTAATAGATCATTTTGGGCCGTCATCGAAATGTTGTGCATAAGATCTAGATCATACAGATGCTACCTGGAAAAACGTGTGCAGATCATGCAGATCATACAGATCATACAGATCATACAGATCCCACAACATATCGATGCCGGCCAAAACAATATCTACTACGGGGGGCCATAGTAAACACTATAGTAAATAGAACCTACGGTATACACAAAAAACTACACATTTCCCAATTTTTACTAACAATATTTGGTCCTATTTACTAGTGTTTACTATGGCCCCCCGTAAAAATGTATCTAGACCGTCTATCCGAGGTGTGCTATCCATTTAGGGGGCAGAGAGGTGTTGGTCACAGTAATCATCAGCACCATCGTTCAAGGAAGTCGGTCCCGTGTTGGTCATATCATATACCATACGTAGGTAACAGGTTGCTGTCATGCGCCGCTATATACGATACAGGTACTCTGTAGCACGTTTCGACTCAACCGATTTCTGAATGACTATTGGTATGCTTCTTAGCCCAAAATCTTCGGCATTTTTCATTCTTGTCATGCAATATTGTTCATTGTATAGCTATTAATAGGCCATGGAGTTGCTCATCCGGCACGAGCACTTTTGGTTTCCTCCAAAACCATTTTTTGGGTGAGGTAGGTATCGAAAAAGGCTCTTGCATTTCCGGACAGAGCGGACCTTACATGAACTGCTTTAATACCACTAGAAAACAAAACCACCCCCTACATGCAAAAAAGTCCGCCTCACAAGAGGTTCTTGGTAGGATGCTGCTCGACCTTCATGCGACTCGCCCAACACCTCACGTTTCGCTTCGCGCTTGGTGCAAGCAATCAATGTCTTCCTGGTCGGTGAAAAACCCGACGTGCACCTCGTCCCCGCCATTGTACATGGGGATGCGAGGGTCTATGGTCATGCGACCACGGCCATGCATGACAAAAGTACACCCCCCCCGCCCCAACCACCTGCTCAATCTCGAAAGGGATGCGTGGTTAATGGCCAAATGACTAAGGCAAGCAACAAATGAGTACGCCCCCCTCCCCTCCCTCCCCTCCGCCCCAACCACCGGCCCGCTCCGCCCCGCCCCAACCTCATGAGCCTCCAACAGACGCGACCGACAACCGTAACTCACTCGGTTGTTCCACTGGTTCAGGTTGAACATGGCGGCTAGTGTGTCCCCCACGATGCTGCCGGCGATCTCCTGCACTCCGGTGAAGGGCGCCAAGAGTAGCAACGCCTGCTCGTTTCGAAAACCAACCAGCACACAATCAAAAACACGTACGTCGTACCAGGTATGTATATATCAGCATACGTATCGGGAAGGCGGTGGTATGGCACACCGCTCGTTTCGAAAACCACACCAAACCAAACACAAAACAAAAATGCATGCAAGCATCGGAATACGAACGGCATGGCATGAACATGACGCATGCCAGCGATCTCCTGAACGCCCCCGTGAAGGGCGCCAAGAATAGTAACGCCTCCAAGTTTCGAAACCCAAACCACACCACACGAAATAAAAAAACACGCAAAAAACATCGAAAGGTGGTTCTATGGCATATTGCTCGTTCCCAAAGCCACACCGCACCAAACACAAAACGCAAAATACACACAAGCATCGGAATAGGAATGACATGGCATGACATCATATATGCCGGCGATGTAACAGAAACCCCAATCAGTGTTGACAACCAAATCCACACAAAAGGCGTACACGCTTAGTACCGAGTGCTCAATCGGTTGGTATCATATATTTTGTGAAAAAAAAACACGAGCATCGAGAGATGATGACATGCCATGACATCTCCGTTTCGAAAATCGGAACACTGAACGCTCGCAAAACAAATATGATTGGCGCCACGAGTAGTAACGCCTCTCCGTGTTGAGAACCAAATGCACTCAAAAAGCCTACGCTGAGTGCCGACTGCCCAATCGGTTGAGCTCGTGGCTGACGTAGTTGTAACATATGTTGAATAATGAAGCACATGAGCATCGGCAGATGATATGGCATCACATCACCGTTTCAAAAATCGAACACCAAACCCCCGCCAAAAAAAGTACGAAGGGCGCCAGGAGCAATAACGCCTGCCCAGTTCGAAAAACATATACAACACGCAAAACACACAAAATACTGGATACCAGGAAAGTTACGTATGTTTGTTACGAAGGGAGGGTTGTTTCGTTTCGATACGAAAGACAGGCATCCAAAGGCTACAACATGACATGCCGTCGCTGTCCAGCAAAAATCCAACATCATTCTTCGCAAAAGAGAAAATGCTTGATGACTTTAGTTTAGAGTCCAAAAATATCCAAACCTGGATTTTTCTTACTCAGCGCATCGTGCTAATCTGCCTCTCACCCCGCTTTGGAACTTGCTGGCGATGTTAAAATTCAAGTCAGAAACACCAAAAAAAAAAGTTCAAAAACTATAAAGAAATCCCCCCCCCAGATATTCCATGAAATAAACAAACTCCGAGAATTTTCTTATCGTGTCTATATGATCTGCCTCCCACCCCGAGATGCAACTCTCTGGAGATGTAAATTACACGTCAGAATATCCAAGAAACTTCTTAACCAGCGCTATCATATATATGATCTGCCTCTCAGCCTAGGTTGGAACTTGCTGGCGATGTAAAATATACATCAGGAATATCCCAAGAAATTTTTTAATCAGCGCCATCATGTATATGATCTGCCTCTCACCCCGGGATGGAACTCCCTGGAGATGTAAAATACACGTCAGAAATATCCAAGACATTTCTTAACCAGCGCTATCATGTATATGATCTGCCTCTCACCCCGGGATGGGACTCCCGTGAGATGTAAGAAACGTCAGAAATATCCAAGCAATTTCCTAAGCGCCATCATGAATATATGATCTGTCTCTCACCCCGGTATACAACTCCCTGGAGATGTAAAACACGTACACGTCAGAAATATCCAAGAAATTTCTTAATCAGCGCTGTCATGTACATGATCCCGCCTCTCACCCCAGGTCGCAACTCCCTCGCGACACAAAGTACACGTCATAAATATCCCAAGAAATTTCTTATTCAGTGCCATCACGTACGTATATGATCTGCCTCTCACCCCGAGATGGAACTCCCCGGCGACACAAAATACGCGTCAGAAATATCCAAGAATTTTCTTAATCAGCGCCATCATGTACATGATCTGCCTCTTACCCCGGGATGGAACTCCCTGGCGATGCGGGACGCGGGACCCGATCCAAGCGACCTTCCCATCACGATCAAGCGATCCGCCGGCCAGGCCATCGCCTCCGTAAGGTGCAGGAAAACCGACCGCACAGCCGCGTTAAGGCTGCCAATAACAGCGGCGGGTGGCGAGCACAACATCAAAATCAGTTCACAAAATCCGTACCAGTCTATATACGAAGCACATGTTGTAACCGTACGCAACAACACTAAATCCTAAATACTGTGGGAGTTGACAGTTTCAGGCTCGAGCTTTGGACGAGGACAAGAGAGAGAGAGAGAATGTGACCGGTTTTATACTGAAATTAGGGTATGACACGCCCTGCCTTACATATACAGTAGGCAGAGGCCCCTAGTGCGTTTGGAGTTGGAGGTCCCTTATATAGGGTACCAACGTCTCTTATCAGAGCTGGTATCGGCCCCTTACAGTCAGTAGTGGGCAAAAACAACGGTGCGCAGAAATGTGAGGTCCCTTATACTGGTATACGTTTTTCCCTGATCGCGGGGGTCCCTTAATCCTTTTGCTACTGCAGAAATCATCCAACTCTATGTTCAAGTAGTTTCCCCCCAAAATCCGGGGTGCAGTTCTGAAAGGGCTAAAAGGGGCTACCTACTGAGTACTGAAATATGACTTCAAGCCTAAGATACAGGCAAAACAGCCAAAACCGGATCGGAAAATCATTCTATATATATACCGTATACACTGTAGGGGTGTACTCGTGTCGTGCACGGCCGTAGTCGGATGACCATAGACCCTCGCATCCCTACAATGCCGGGACGGAGCACGTTGGGTTTTCACCAACCAGACAGACATTGCTCGCACCAAGCGCGAAGCGCTTTGAGGTATTGGGCGAGTTGCGTGAAGGGGGAGCTGCATCCTGCTAAGAACCGCCTGTAAAGCGGACTTGCATATGGACGACAGCCTCCAATGAACTGATTTAATTTCTGGTGTGGCCACTTCCAGAGACAGCAATGGGTAATCTTATGTACCTGGTGTGCTATACTACCACAAGTGTGGTGCGGTACGCCGGGTGCTTCAGACAACTCGAAAGGGGCCATGCCCGTTTCGGCTTTGGCGCCACCAAAAATCAGAAAAAATTGAGTAGCATTCGCTCGTCGTCGGAAACAATGGAGGCCTACTCGTACACTCGTACCTCTGCTCGTTGGCCTCGAGGTCGCTGGTGAGGCCGTAGCCCGGGTACTCCACCCCGACCACGTGGCAGTCCAGCGCGTCTCGGAGAACCTCCATGCTCCGTCTGTGTGCCACATTCCCATAAAAAGAAAGGCGCATCGTGTGAGCATGATAGTGCGACAAGCCAAAAAAAAACAGTGACAAAACAGAATGGCGGTTACCGCTTGGGTCAGCCGATAAAAAACCGAGCGGCTGTGTCTAGGGATGAGCGATTGAGCCACGATACCGTTGTACGGCGCGCGCGCAAACTTGCTCGCTTAACTTTTCTTGTTTATTTTTGTATCGTCACTTTTACTTTCCAGCTTCTCTTCTGGACAAGCCGTGGTCACAGGTGTTGTCCCTTCTCCCCCCCCGGTATAGACATGCCTTCGTTTTTTATCGCGCATAGGGTACATACACATACAGCATTCCCACTGCTCGTCGATTTTCATCTTGGAATATTGCTACGTAACTCACGCTCTCGCGCTTTCCGCTAATCATCAAGTTTTATGCACGAAAAAGTTATTACGAGTATGTGCACTCAGTGAGAATTGAACCCACGTAATTGATTATAGTAGGCACGAGGACCACCTACCAAGCCACCGGTGTACATGTGACGTACTGTGCCCGGGAATGCGGAGGTCGGACAACGTTCCCTTAAAAAAACAATCCTACCGAGTTTACTGAAGCTACTGTATACGTAGCTATTGCAGGTAATAGTAGCTCTTGTGGAGTGCCTGTGACAATACCAAACTGTTCCCGGACATACCGAGGTCGGTCGGACGGGCTTTCCATGGGAAAATACCAAGTCCTACTGAAGTTACTGAAGCTACTGAGTTTGCTGCTACTGTGGCTACGTACTGCACGTATTGTATAGTTATTGCGGAGTGCCTGTGGCAATGCCAAACTGTTCCCGAGCATACCGGGGTCAGAAGACTTGCCATGCAAAAAGAGCAAAGTCCTAGCTACTGAGAATGCTGAATCTACTGTGGCTACTGTACGTATTGCATAGTTATTGTAGAGTGCCTGCGGCCATAACAAACTGTTCCCGAGCATACATAGGTCAGAAGACTTGCCATGGACAACGCGCAAAGTCCTAGCACTGAGAAGATAGCTGAAATAGTAGTAATCTACTGGCACAGCACGTAGCCTACTGATTGACCTGTGGCCAGTATATTCGCCAGTATTGTATATATCACGTACGCTCAAGAAACACCCCATACTATAGTACGGAAACCCACTAAATGCGTTTCG
The DNA here is from genome assembly GCA_008828725.1 of Saccharina japonica. Taxonomy (NCBI): domain Eukaryota; class Phaeophyceae; order Laminariales; family Laminariaceae; genus Saccharina; species Saccharina japonica. Next base: position 691,990 of record MEHQ01000763.1, on the reverse strand, counting down.
GGAGAAGGGGAGAGACATCATACTGCTGCAATCCAGTGTACTGATTGATTTCGATGACAGCCGTATAATAGGTACCGACTGAGTCAGCCAGCGCCCAGCCCTATGAAGTAGGTATTGTAGCTGCTGCGGAGTGCCCGCGTGATAGTGCCACACTCTCTTCACCTGGACATGCCGAGGTCGGACGACGTTCCGTGGCAGAAGAGCAAGACCCTTGAGGCACCACCCACCCGTTCCAGCGCCAGGCACACCGTTTCACCCTGGAAAAATCGGTTACAGCAGTTTGGTGTCGGTTGGATGCAGAACAATAGTTAACTTTACAAGTTTACGACTTTGCCCAGACTCGAAAACAAAAATGGAAATGATAGTCCACATTTACTCCTCGGTACAACGCATTTCTAGTGATGGATACCGTATCGAAAAGTTTCGATATATATATATATATATCTATCTATATCGATACATCGTATCGCACGTTCGACGCGTGCTATTATACGATAGAGGTAGAGGTATAAGGTATACCTTTTTTTGGCTGAAACGTTTTCTGAATGGTCTATTAAAGGTTAAAGCCTCCTTAACCCAAATTCGTCGGAGTTTTATTATTGGACTTTCGTTCTTGTGTTGCTCACGGGTCGGGTCAGGCCACCCTACCTAACCCAAACCCGACCCACGAGGTTTGACTTGATTCGTGCACAGCCCTGGAGAAGAAGCCTAAACCAATGCATGAGCATTCGACGAAACCAATGCATCAAGTATCGACCATAAAAAGAAAACACATGAACGGCGAAAAACACGAAAAGTCTACAGAAAAAAAAAAACACTGAAAATCCGCGGAACGGCGCTGAAACCGGTCTCAAGTACTCCGCAGCTAGCTTTTGACAAGCTGGGAGCCAAGAAAGCAACCACATGATAAGAGGGGGCGAAGAGACGCACACCGCTGACAGCAAAGATCCGACTTGAAAAAAAAAGCAAGAGCGAAAAGACAAAGGCGGACATATACATAAAACTACATGGGAAGAGAGAAAAAAAACACGACTGACCATAGAGAGAGATATACTAGGACAAAGGCTGACGTTTAGACGAAAAATCTTCGCAACGGGTGACGTTCGGGGAATACAAACGCGGAACGCACCCCGGAAGTGAATTAGGTCCTCTGCGAGGAACGACCCCAGCTCCCATTATTAACTACTCGTGTATGTATATATCGCGTCTCGAGGTCATATAAAGCCCGCACGTAGTACGTAGGCGCGATCGAAGCACCGAACACAGCTCGCGACGATGGGTTTCATCGAAATCCTTCATGGAAGAGAGATAAAACACGACCGACAAAAAAAAACGGAGAGAGAGGCAAGGCCAAGGCTGGCCTGTACACAAAAACCACACGAAGACCACACAAAAAACGCAGCTGCATGCATGCTAGGACAGCAGCAGCACCAGCAATTTCTGAGGCCCCTCCTTGGAGACGGTCGATACCCCCCCCCCGCCAACCATTGAGCCATTGAGAGAAAGAGAAAAAGGTGAAAAGAAAAACGAACAACACGACCGGACGAGCGATCTCCTTGCCAGCTGGAGAAAAAAAAACGAAGGCTAGTGAGACACCAAAGGATATTATTCTAACGATATACCACTCTGTCGAGAAATACAAGAACCGTTTCTACATAAAAATTATATGTAAAAGGTGCTTATATTGAGGGACATAGGGGGTATAGATCTGGTCTATAGCTCCCCGTCTGTCGAAAACATGATGATTGCCAAAAGGTTGTACTACCCTCATCGTTGTACGCGCCACCCGCATCAACGAGAGAGAGAACACACGACTTCGAGAAAAACGAAAGTACACACAGACCCGACGAACAATTCCACGTCGCTACGTATCTATCTATCTCGTGTATATACGAGTATAGCTCGTAACTTGAAGATCTCCGTTTTAGTAAAACATCATGTCATTGCCAAAATGTGCTATGGCCCTGTCATAGTTAGTGTGGGCCACAGAACTCTGAGCAAGAGAGAAAACACACGAACTGACCATAATAAAGAGAGAGAGGTACATACGAAGGCTGATCTACCCTACCCACAAACTACATGGAATATGGGAGGATACGTACACACAAACTGGATATACAAACCACATGGAAGAGAGAGAAAACACACGAATTGACCATAAATAGAGAAAGAGATAAGACGAAGGCTGACCTACCCAAAAACTAAACGGGAGAGGGAGGATACGTACAAGCAAACTGGATATACAAACCACATGGGAGAGAGAGAGAGATAAACCATGACTAACCATAAACAGAGACTTAATACAAAGGCTGATCTACCCAAAAACTAAACGGAAGAGGGAGGATACGTACACACAAACTGGGTATACAAACTACATGGGGAAAAGAGAAAGAAAACACGACTACGACGTACGCGTAACCATAAAGAGAGCGAAATAAGACAAAGGCTGACCTGTACAACACAGACCACATGAAACAGAGAGAGGAAACACAACTAAACTATAAAGAGAGAGATGATAAAAAGGCTTGACTTGTGTAACACAAACAACATGAAACAGAGAGAGCAAACACAACTGACCATAACGCAGAGCTCTCCAGGCCAAGTGGAGGAAACATAGGTCGGTGGCGGCGCCCGGAAGAGAAACATGTCGGACGGCGACAGGGACAGCGACGTGCGCCGCCTAAGGTACCGCCGCCCGGGCGGCGGGGGGGAGCGGTCATTATCAGCCCCGACTCCGCTAAGCACCTCCATATCTCCACCAAAACCTCCTCCCCCGCTCGCTCTCGCCTTCCTTGTAGGTATTATGGCTTGCTTATATTTAGTGCCTTGCTTGTATTTTTGCTTGCTTGCTTGCTTGATGGTACTATTCGCTTGCTGGCGTCCTAGGTGTGGGTTTGTGTCCTGGCTTGCTCGTTTTCTTGTCCGTTCGCCTCCAGTTGCAAGTTGTAAGTCGCCTGTTTGCTAGCCCGCTCTCTTCCTTCCTCGTAGTTTCCTAGGCTTTCCTGCAGCTTGCTTCCCGTCCCACTCTCCCCCCCCTCCCTCCGCCCTCGCTGCAGGCTCTCTAAAAGCTTCTCCAAGAGTCGTTCCGCAGATGCTTCGATAGTTGCTCCGCAAGCTCCTCCGAGAGTTGCCCCGCAGTCCCCCCGCGAGCTGTTGCCCACTTTCTCCGTGTACGAGCGTCACTCGCTTACTAGGGCTCCTTCACCTTCTTCGGCCGTCCGGCACTCCGACCAAAAACAAAAAAAAATGAAAACCCCTTCCCCGACCTTTGTTAGACGCTAAGCTTAACGAAGAGCGACACCTGCCCGCAGGTCAAACAGTAGCGTACGCGTGAAAGAAGCACCGCGCGGCAGAAGTTCGGTAGAGGGTAGAAATTAGCGTTGGGGGATCTGAAAAAGAAGGGCGAAGAAAATAAATGGGAACAAGAACAAGAAAAAAGTTCGGATATACACCCTACCCTCCCCCCCCCCCCCACCCTAGATCGGGCTGCATTGTATGGTTGATGCTCGGCATTTGTTTTCGACACGTTTTTCCCTGCGGTAGAGCTTGAAGTTGGATGACTAAAAGTCGCCAGCTAGGCAATAGTTGGCTAGGTACCGGTATATATTATAGGTATTAATAGTTGCAGCGGTGTCAATTATCCGAATATTGGGGTTTCCTTGATTATGGAAGGCTTGTTTGCTACGTACGTACGTACGTACGTACGGGGTGTGAATTTCCCCGTGAGACCTCGGCAGGTCGGACTGCATCGTGTGGCCGATGATAAAACCGTTACAGCCGTGAACCGGCACAACTCAAGTCACCAGCTATAATAGTTACTAGTCAGATGAGCGGTTATTAATAGTAATCGGACCCAATATGTGGTTGTCGCAAAAACCATTGAGGACAGTATCAGGTACAGGGGGGTATACGATTTAAGAGACGGGTGGGTATGTCAGGCCTCCTGCGGGGGAACACCGTAGTAATCGGACCCAATATCTGGTGTGCAAACATTAGGGGACAGTATCAGTTACAAGGGGGTCTACGATTTTAGAGAGGGATATGGCAGCCTCCTGCGGGGGAACACAGCACTAGTAATTATAACCCAAAATATGGGTTGAAACAGTTAGGGGCACAGTATCAGATAGCAGGGGAGTAACGGTTTGTAGAGTAGGTGGTATGTTCAAAGGCCTTCCTGCGGGGGAACACAGCACAAGTAATTAACACCCAATATACGGTGTGCAAACGTTAGGGGACAGTATCAGATACAGGGGGGGGTACGATATAAGAGAGGGGTATGTCAACCCAATATGGTCCATCGTACAGTAGGCTCCCGGGTACTATGTCTTACTACGTCCCCCCGTAACGGTAGACCTTTCTTAAACCGACACGTATCTTAAACCGTAATGATAGACCTTTCTTGAACCGACAATGATCTTAAACAGTAATTAATGGATATCCTATTGTAGCGTGCAGCAGGTTCCGGGTACGATGTCTTACTATGCCCCCCCGTAACGGTAGACCTTTTCTTAAACCGACACTTATCTTAAACCGTAATGATAGACCTTTCTTGAACCGACAATGATCTTAAACAGTAATTAATGGATATCTTATTGTAGGGTGCAGTAGGTTCCGGGTACTTATGTCTTACTATGCCCCCCCGTAACGGTAGACATTTCTTAAACCGACACTTATCTTAAACCGTAATGATAGACCTTTCTTGAACCGACAATGATCTTAAACAGTAATTAATGGATATCCTACTGTAGGGTGCAGTAGGTTCCGGGTACTATGGCTTACTACGAGTATGTCCCCCCGTAACGGTATAATAGTCTTAAGCCGTAATGGTAGACCATTCTTAAACCGACAATAATCTTAAACCGTAATGGTAGACCATTCTTGAATCGACGATTCTCTCAAACCGTAATGGGTATCCTATGGTAGCTTTGAAGTATGCCCGAGCCAAGCCATTGACCTTTCTTTAATCGGTTTTCCTCTTCAATCGAGCTCTCTAAGAAAATCGTACCCTGCAAACGGTACCAGGCATCAAGCATCCGTATCCGTACAGCGTACCGGAAAAATGAAACCAGGTATCCGTACAATGTACGGAATAACTACTTCCACCAAATTAAGTATCCGTACGTCTGTACAATGACCCGAATATTTGGAACCAGGTATCCTTATGTACGATTTCCCTCTTTTGGTACGTTCAAAGTATACACCTGGTATATATAGGTGTTTGTTGATTTGTTCCCACTCTATCATGATTGGAGCCTCTACAAACAGTAGTATCTCCTGAGATCCCTATCCGTGCAACGTGCCGGAAACTTGAAACCAGGTGTCCGTACAACGTACGTAAGCACTACTTCCACCGAACACTCAAGTATCAAGTGTATCCGTACTCGTACGTCTGTACAACAACCCGAAGATTTGGAACAAGGTATCCTTATGTACGATTCCCCTCTTTTGGTACATTCAAGTATATACCTGGTGCATTTATAGGTGTTTGTTGATTTGTTTCCACTCTTTAATGATCGGAGCCTCTTCAGACAGTAGTACCCCCTGTGATCCGTATCCGTACAACTTACCGGAAACTTGAAACCAGGTATCCGTACAACGTACGCAGTCGCTACTCCCACCAAATACCTAGATAGTACCAGGTAAGTATCCGTGCATCTGCTGTACAATGTCCCGAATATTTGGAGCAAGGTATCCGTACGTAAATATGTCTCTTTTTGTACGCTCAAGTATATACCTGGTGTATAGGTGTTTGCTGATTTTCTTCCACTCTATAATGATTGAAGCCTCTACAAACAGTGGTAAAGTAAGACGCAAGGCATCATACCCCCTGTGATCCATATCCGTACAACGTACCGGAAACTTGAATCCAGGTATTCGTATCCGTACAACGTACGTAAGAACTATTATACTTCCACCAAATACCTAAATAATACCAGGTGAGTATCCGTACATCTGTACAACGCCCCGAATATTTGGAGCAAGGTATCCGTACGTATATACGACTGCCCGTTTTTTGTACGTCACGTATATACCTGGTGCCTGGTACGAAGTACCTGGTACATAGGTGTTGGTACATACCTGGCAGGGGTTTGTTTATTTTCTTCCACTCTATAGTTATTGGAGCCTCTGCAGCAAAGTACGGCAGTATAACACGCAAGATAGCATACCCCCTGTGATGGGTATCCGTGCAAGGTACCGTAAGGTGTTCCAAAACGAACGTACGCAAAAACTGTTTCCATCAAGTACCTAAATAATACCAGGTAGTGAGTAACCGTACATCTGTACAACGTCCCGAATATTTGGAGCAAGGTATCCGGAGCAAGGTATCCCTATGTACGATTTCCCTCTTTTTGTACCTTTGAGTACGAATATACCTGGGTGTATAGGTGTTTGTTAATTTTCTTCCACTCTATAATTATTGGAGGCTCTACAGCAAAGTACATCAGTAGAACACACAAAAGATAGAACACCCCCTGTTATCCGTATCTGTACAACGTACCGGGGACTTGAAACCAGGTATCTCTACAACGCACGTAAGAACAGCTTCCACCAAATACCTAAATAATAACTGGTACCAGGTAAGTATTAAGCACCCGTACATCTGTGTACAATGACGCGAAAATCTGGAACAAGGTTTCAGCATATGCGATTTCCCTCTTTCTGTGCACATGTACGTCGTTTTTATATGTCACATACCTCGTACCAGGTACAAGATTTGCCTTCAAAGCCGTCTTGTTTATCACACTGGACAAAAACAAGGGCATTTTTTTCACAGTACATAATCATCAGTTTGCATATATACGTAGCGCTTTAGTTCGGGTGACGCAAGAAACAAGAAGAGGCCCAAATGATATCTGGTATACGTTAGATGAGTTCTGACCTTGATCGCACAGCTGTTGTTTTTAATTTTTACAAAATATACACGTTGATGCGGAGGACAGGTTTTGGGGGAGTAGGGGCTTCCATATTGAAGCAGTTTTTTTCTTATTAGTTTCAACTTCAAAAACATTGGAGTGCGCAAGATGGCAACCCCACCCCTATGACTAATTTCAGAGCCCATTTTCTCTCAAAAACCAAGTTGGGCTTTCGAAAGGTCCCATCGAGGCCTTTCCATAGACCCACCGCTAGGCGTTCGCACTCCCCCCCGCGGTTGTGGGGAGAATCAACTCCGACGAAAAAATAAAATCGCAAGTTTTCCTGGGGGGAGAGGGGGCGTTTTTATCATGCGCGATACACGGTATCTTGCGAAAACGGAAGACGTTATACTTCGAAGTAAGCGGCGACGAATTCATGTCAGAAGAAAAAGTAACAACAATACCTACTGTAGATATACAATGTTCCAGGGAAGAAAAAGGTATCGGGTCAATGCACCACCAGAAAGCAAGAAAAAAACTGTACGTACGAAAGCAGGGGGTGATATACCCGGACAAAGTACCGGAGGAGTCTGGAATCAGGGGGTCCATACCGTGAACATGTGTAGCATGCGGGAGGTTTTTTGCCGGGTATCCGTTAACCGTTAGCTCAATGCTGCTGTTGCTGCGGTTTTTGTCACCACGTTCAACAAATCGCCATGAACTAATCCGTGGGCACAAGACAGGCTCCGAGGCGAGAGGGATATAGATAACAACAACGTGTCCGTACCACATACCGAGAGCTGGAACCAGGTGTCCGTAGGGTGAACATCCAATAGGCGAGACTCGCTGTCGGGCATCCGTCATTCGTCAGAGCAATATTGTTGTTGTTGCTGATGTGGTTTTCGTTAGCACATCAATTCATCGTCAAAATCTAGTCCGTTCCTCAAGGCAGACTCCAAGGTTCAGGACCACATACCGAGAACTGGAACCAGGTGTCCGTAGCGCGTACATACAACACGGAAGATTCACTGTCGAGCATCCGTAAATCGTTACGAGTAGAGCAATGCTGCTGTTCTTGTTTCATGTCGTTGCTGTGTGGTTTTTGTTATCACTTCAATTACTCGTCAAAATCTAGCCCGTTGCACAAGGCAGACTCCAAGGCTACAGGGTCAGATACCAAAGTGTCAGTATGATACAACATGGAACTGGAACCAGGTGTCCGTAGCGCGTACGCACAACACGGGAGATTAATTCACTGTCGGGGATCCGTAAATCGTTAGAGCAATGCCGTTGTTGTTGTTGTGCTTTTTTATATCACAAAACCATGGGCGATAATATAACCGGCGACCGCAAGGCAGGCTCTAAGGCTAGGGCTATAAATAGCGTCAGCACAATATACCGAGAACTGGAACCAGGCGTCCGTAGCGTGTATATACAATACGAGACATTCACTGTCGGGCATCCGCAAGAGTTATAATAATGTTGTTGTTGTTGCTGCTTTTTTAGTATCAGTCTGAAGTATCCTGCGCCCCATCGCGACCGCGAGGGGCAACAGCCATAATACCCTACTGTTCCCAGCGGTGTTGTTGTTGTTGGTGTTGATGTTGTGGTTTTCGATATCAAATCAATTCGTCGCCACAATCGAGTCCGTGTGCACAAGGCAGGCTCCTAGGGTAGCGTTAGACAACAAAGTGCCAGCGCAACATACCGAGAGCTGGAACCAGGTGTCCGTAGCGTGTATATATATACACATATACGGGAGGTTCGTTTTCAGGTGTCCGCTAGCAAGCGTCAGATCAATGCTCCTGATGTTGTTTGTAGTCATTATGATCCCATAAACGAATCGCCACAATCTACTCCGTGGTGGCACAGCATGCTGCAAGGCTAGGTGTACTACTGTAGCTAACGAAGTGTCAGCACAACGCACCAAGAACTGGAACCAGGTCTCCGGGGCGTGTATATATAAAGCGGGAGATTTGCTGTCAGGTATCCGTGAGACATTGGATCAATGCTGTTGCGGTCGTTGTTGCTGCTGTTGTTGCCCTTGTCGTTTTTTGCTCTCACATTCAATTCTCGCCAGAAATTATTAGTAGTACGCTGCACACAAGAAAAGGCCTCAAGGCTAGGACTAGGGCATTGGCGCCAGGTGTCCGTATGTATGTACAACATGCACTTGTTGTTCTTGTTGTTCTTGTTGTTGCTGTGCCAGGTGTTTGTATGTATGTACAACATACATTTGTCGCTGTTGTTGCTGCTGCTGCTGCTGCTGCTGCTGATTATGTTGGTGTTGTCGGTTTGTTGTCGTCGTTTCGTCTTTGTTCGCGCATGTAATGACCACCCCTATTCTTGGCCCGCCGTAAAAGAAAACTCTCCAAGGTTCATCATGTAGGGAACTGGTGCCAAAGTGTCCGTACAACATACCAGGTGCCAGTTGTTGCTCTTATATTGTTGTTCTTGTTGTTGCTTTTGCTGTTGTGGTGGTTGTTGTTGCTGCTGCTACTTTTGTTAGTGCTGTTTCGCTGTAGTCCTCTCCTTTTTTTGTTCTCCCATTAAATAAGTCGTTGCCACAATCTAATCCGTGGCGACAAGACAAAGGGCCAAGGCAACGGGTTAGGTACCAATTAGCAGGTGTCTGTACAACATCCCGACGGCGGAAACCAGGCACAAAGAACGCAGTCACGGAGGCGTCGTGCGAGGAATCCGCACGTGCAATATCCCGGAGAAACGGAACCATAACACAAAAAAAGTTATACTTCTGAGTACCCGTGCAATGTACCGGAGAATTTTGCACCAAGAATAAATTTATTATTACTACGTAGTAGCGAGGCGGCGGCACCATGAACAGCTGCAGCGGCAACATCAGCAACATCAGCAGCAGCAACAGCAGAAGCAGCCGCAGCAGCATCATCATCACCAGCACAAACTTCAGCAGCAGCAGCAGAAACAGCAGAAGCAGCAGTGCAGTGGCTTGGCCTTAAAACTCGGGGGTTTGACTGAAGGGCGGCATCAAAGCCTTTCCACAGGGGCTTAACAGCAACACCTACCTGGATGGGGGACAACACCAAACAAAAGACAAAACACGAACTGCGGGTCAACCGCGAAACCGCTAAACTCGCACAAAAGGAAGGAAGGAAAGAAGGAAAGAAGGAAAGAAGGCAGGCGACCAGCACCATCCAAGTATGGACAGCACAACTCAGGTGGGCTCATCGCGCCATTGCTTCCTCGCCATCTCTCCCCAAAGACAACACTTGCACCGCCTTCCCTTATCACCATATCTCCCCAAACACAGCAACTGCACTGCCTTCCCCCATCGCCATCTCTCCCCAAAAGCAACAACAAAACTGCCTTCCCTCATAATAAAGGTGGCTTGTCTTGAGCGGCGGCAAAGTGCAGCATAGCATGCGACAGCGCTACGGCCTACAGCAAGTGTGAAAATCGGAACCAAATATGGCATATAAACATAGCGGGGGTATGGTATTTAAAAAAAAAAAAAAAAAAAAAAACAGCTGTGAGATCGAGGATTTCGTCGGCGCTCATATTTGCTAGCTGAGTGGGATACTTCGATCGCGCGTACTTATGGGTTTTATATGTCCTCGCGCAGGATGTGGTTTTATATGTCCTCGCGCAGGATGCACATCCCGTATGAGGGGGACACAATCTGAGGCTGAATAATTCAAGGAGCGTGCCTATTTGTGGGGAAACAATAAACAAAAAAAAGTGTATGTACTACTGTAGCTTTGACGTCCCTCTTGGGCTCTGATTATATACTACAGTAGTATTACTATGGCCCATCGTGAATACCTTGTAGTAGTTAAGGGGTGCAATGATGAATTAATTGTTGTTTGTTATGCCGAGTAGAGTCTAACCGTGTGTATATCCTGCTTGTCCGCGTGGGCATATCTTGCTGTTGTTGTATGAACCCCGTTCGTTCTACGTTTTTTGTTTTTTCATCATCACTTGTACTTTTCCAGCCCAAGTCGTATACTTCGTATAGGTCTAAACTTTTACTGTCAAACCAGTCACCAGTAGCCACCAGGTGGATGGTTACAGTAATGACCCATCTTTAAGTGCCGGTATGCGCTAGCCAACAATACCGGCACTATAGCCGCAACCGGCACTACTCCGCACACTAACACACCGGTGAGCCCCATCTATGTGCCAACCAATTCCACAGGCACTATAGCGGGCAGCCAGCCGGCCCTATAGAGGGACCACCACTGTAGTATTAATTATTAATAGTCAAAACGCGCTGATTAGCACTTACTCTTGGCGCCGTGGGCACAATACGCGACACCTTGAAAGAAACGGCTTATTTTGGGCCGGGCTGAACACTATTACGGAGGACCATAGTGAATACAAACAACTATAATTTTCCACACTTTTACTAACAATATTTGGTCCTAGGACCTACGGTACACAAAAACCTACAGTATATATTTCCTAACCATATTTGGTTCTATTTACTTCCAATTTTTTACTAACAATATTTGGTCCTACGTATTTACTTCCAATTTTTCACTACTGTAACAATCTTTGGTCCTATTTACTACGAATGGTCCCCCGTAATACCACTGCACACACATCAAACAGATCCTGACCTAGATCTACTGTAGATAATAACCTGCCGTTATAAGGTGTTGTGCAGGATATCTTTAGATAGTACAGATCCAACCCCGCAAACGCGTGCTGCAGAAGATCATGCAAGATCGGGGATATATCTGCCCCTGAAAGATCCAGATCTTGAGGTGGGGATCAGTGGATCCATAATCCGACGGGTGAACTATTTCATCACACTCAAAGGCAGCATAAATGTCTCCTATATATACCACAGTCAGCTAGCGAACATGATTTTCGACGAAATCCTCGATCTCACAGCAGTTTTTTTTTTTTTCTTAATTTTTTAAAATACAGACCAGCTTCATGCAGTAAATCAAACACCTGGCATGTTCAGAATGCGTTTTCGTGCGAATGTCAAGGCGCAAAAAAAAAACCGTAACGCCTCGTAATGTACCTACCGCCACGCGAGAGAAAGCAGACAAATAGCAACACCATCACGACCACCACCACTACCAACACTACCAACAGCATTAAGAGAAAGAGAGTCGAACCGCATACACAAACAATATAATAATGTGCCTACCGCCACGCAAGAGAAAAGAGACAATAACTACACCATCACCACCACCACTACCACCACTACCAACAGCATTAAGAGAAAGAGAGTCGAACCGCATACACAAACAAAATATAAATGTACCCACCGCCACGCAAGAGAAAAGAGACGATAACAACAACATCACCACCACTACTGCCAACAACAACATTCAGAGAAAGAGAGGCAAACCACATACACACAAAACTAAGGCAACAACAGACGCGAATATAAAAAAAAAACAAGCATTTGTTTCAACCATGTCCAGTCGGTGGGTTTGTGGGATCAAGTTCTTGGTGGGACCTTGCCGGCCGCTAACTATAATTCCAGGTTCAGCTTGTAGGGCTCAGGTCCGGATGGGATCAAGGCGCCGATCGGGAGCAGATATTTAGGTTCGGGCTGTTGTTTGTTGTTAGGTAGGTTCTCGATTCAGGTCCTCGATTTGGTGGCTGGTTGAGGTCGACCAGTCGCTCCACTCAAGCGCTGCACGTGCCATCAAAGTCCAGGGAGTCGCCCCGGTAGACTACGTAGTGGTCAGCTTCAACGACTACTGGCATTGGTACTCAAGTTCGAATCCCACCGTGGTGAGATTTTTACTTTATTTGAAAAAAATAAAAAGGAACCAATTGCTGAGAGCGCCTTCGTGGTGTGGGTATAGGCGGAATCCGACGCAAGTCGACGAGGGAAGAAAGTGCTGAAATCTTCTCGCGATAAAAATGCAAGGCAGGTACCGTAGCGGGGAAGGGGGGAGAAGAGCCTACTTAGCGACCCCGGATCTGAGTTACTTACGACTAAAGAGGGAGAGAGAAAAGAAGGGCGAAGATAATAAATGGGATGAACAAAAAAAAAAAGAAAAAAAAAGGGAGTCGTAGGTGGCAAGTTTGAGGGCCGTAAGTAAGTAGGTGGTCTGTGCCTGGAGTTCTCGCTTTGTAGTGGTGAAACCCACACTAGTTTTTTTTTTTTTTTTCTGTCCCAAAACCTGCCTGACCCAGCAAAAAAGGGGGCTACAAGACACAGCACTACGCCGCCATCGAGTGCTCGCCTCACAGAGCACGGGTCGGTCGCCAGAGCACAAAATAGTCATTGTGGAAAAGTGAGTACGCACGGAAACTGATGACGACGACGATGAGGACAAAACGACGAGCCGAAAACAAATCGCGGCCGGCGGAATGGATTCACGGCGAGGCCTTTTGCACACCCACGAGCACACACAGCACACGCGCATCCCAGGCACATCCCAGGCACATCCCAGACACGCCGTAGGGGTGTGTACAATGCGGTTCAGTTACGCTGTGTATTGTTTTGAGTGATTTTGGTTGTACAATGCGGTTCAGTTACGCTGTGTATTGTTTTGTGTGATTTTCGTTGTACACTGCGGGTTCAGTTACGCCGTGTATTGTTTTGTGTGATTTTCGTTTTTTTTTTCCCTTACTTGTAGGTGTTCTTCCAACTCCAAAGGTTTCGGAGCCTGTCCTGTAAATATGACACCTCCGCACGCTAATTTTGTCGCTTTGAGCCACGTACGTAAAGTGAGAATATTACCGTAAGAACAACATGCACACACCAAAATGGCGGGGGCGGCGGCAGTGGCGGGTATCAGCCGACGGCAAGCAGAGGCAAAGACGGGGCGCGGGGCGCGGGGGGCTAATGTCGTGCATGGCCGTCATTGCATGACCATAGACATTCACATCCCCACAATACCGTGATGGAGCATGTCGGGTTTTCAACAACCAGGCAAACATTGGGGGAGGGGGGGGGCGTACTCATTTGTTGCTTGCCTTAGTCATTTGACCATTGACCACGCATCCCTTTCGAGACGGAGCGGGCTTAGGTCCGCGTAGGGTCGATCAGGTGCCCGCAGGTCTTAGAAAGTGAGAGTCTCCGGCTGGTCGCAGCAGAGAGGCCTCATTGATCCCAAACCATGCAAGATTTAGGCGACGGTGGAACATTACAACAGGAAGAAAAAAACTGTCGAAATCTGTCGAAAATGAAGGGCAATTGCTGTCTCCAAAAACGCAGGTCTTGCTGTAAAAAAAGTACAGCAATTTTGGACTCCCCAGGGAAAAACAATGTCGAAACATGCTGGGAAAAAACCCCGAAGATTTACAGCATTGCCCCCGGCCCCGCGAAGCACCTCTCGCTGCGCTGGGGCAGGGGATAGGGGATGGCAGCTACCGTAATTCAGACCTCCGACGCACCCCTGTAATAACCGATGCTGCAGACGGTAGCTGAAAATCATTACCGATCGCCAGCACCGCTACCGGAAATACCGCGTAGGGTTTTTTATGTTCAGGGAATGTATCCTTATCATCCCCGTCCAAGGATAGCATCCCCGTTCAAGTATAAGTCCCCGAAATCCCTACCGAACGCGAAATTGCCTCTGCTGTGTGTCGCCTGCGCGCGCTAGTGAGAACAAAACCCACAGGTTTCCAGTGCATATTGAGGCGTTTTTACTGTTACAACATTCCACGGCGCAATGGCGGCGGACAGGCCTGCCTCCCGGACGAAACCAGCCAATCAAAATTGTAGACACCCTTGTCTGTGAGCACGAGGAAGGACAACAGTCTCCAACACAACTGTGCTAAGTCGCGGGTCGAAGGCCACCACCTGACCACACATCATGCTACACAGCTATACGGCATAAAAGTATAAAGAGTGCTGCGGTCTACCCTGGTAAGGTACAGTACATCGATAGGTAATAGGGCTGGGCACTGACACAGTATGTACTGGCAGTAGTAATATACTGGCAGTAGTAATCTACTGATTGGCCCGGCCAGTATATTCACCAGTAGGTCTTATGTTACTTACATCCAAAGACCACGCCATATTATCGTACGGAAACCCGCAAAATGCGTGTCGAGAGAGAGGAGAGACGAAAGGCAGTATACTGCTGCAATCCATTATACTGGTTGATTTTGGCGACAGTATTATCGCTACTGACTGAGTCAGCCAGTGCCCAGCCAGTGGTGTGTGTACCATGTGGTGGTGCGTTGTAGTTGCGTAGATATATACAGTAGTATGTGTGTGTGGTTAATTGCAGAATCGTCTCATGCCTGTCTACATGTGCTTCGTGATTTACGATACACCATGACACTTCGTGCAGCACTGCGGCAGAGCAGTGCAATGCACAGCAGCTGTAGTATATAGTAGCACCGCCGGGCTTTGCACAATAACTTGTACCAGTATAGTAGTTACAGCTTACAGCAGTAGTACTTGAACAAAAAACATAACATGGCATATATACCATGCTGTTTTTCCGGATGCTGATTTTCTTCTCATTACCCACACACACCTGCACGGGCGTGCCATAAACTTGAAGTACTACTGTATATATGTATGTCGAGGACATGACACACTGCCAAGAGTGTGGCATGCCGAATCTGCGTTTTCCAGGTGGACTGAAATCGGTACACGAACAAGAAAGTGTATTGAGCGAAAGCTTTTTTACCCAGATCTCCAAAAGGATCTAAAAAAAAACAAAAAAAAAGTACTATTCCAACAACATTATACGTAGCTCACATGGCACTACCAGGTATCAACTATCAAGAGTACTTTGGCCGCATGCTACGGTAGAGATGCGCACCATTTTTTTTCTGAGAGTGGTCAATTAAGGAGCTCTATACTAATAGTAAATAATAGTAAGCCACTTGCCTTTGGAGGAAAATTGAAGTTGCTACTCGTACCCGATGGACAAACAATCCCACCCCCTGACTGTGCAATGAAAAGTACTGCAACGCAAGACTGAAAGACCGGCGAGTTTTGGTTAAGAGCCCATATTAACGAGTATAAAATAAATTCAATTTGGAAAAATACAAATTCAAATTCGCTTTTCATTGGTCAACACACGCACCAGCACCAATGAAAAGCGGATTTGATTTTTTTTTTTCCAAATTGTTTTTTTTTTTCTTCGTTAAAACGGGCCCTAAGGAGCCCGATCGTTCAGAAACCGTTTCACCTAAAAAGTGCTACCTCTAACGTAGCAGGCGTGTTTGATATGGCGGTTACAGCAGTGCTTTTCCCGCTATGGCGGGTGACACCGCTATGGAGGCCTTCCATACGCCAGGTATAGCGGCGGCGCCCGCTGTATCGGGATAGCGGGGGTGCCCTGAAAAACGGTCCCAATTTTCCTTGACACTACAGCAGTGCAGGAAACCTAATGAGAAACAGGCTAATAAGAAAACCAGGCTGAGGTTTAGAGGATAGAAAGAAATTCGGGAGTCGTTATCTTGAAATTAGTGTGGAAAATACCCTCTCTCGAATAAGAAATTTATCAGCCTGGACCACAAGTCCTTGCTTCTTATTAGGCGTCCTGTACTTTATGGACCGCTATATCGGGAGCACAACTGTGTATATGTATGATACGTACGGGGGTTCAACTTGAAATAGCCATCACCTCGGGCAGATAATCTGCAGGTATATCATGTACAGATCATTCCCACATTATGATTTAGGTAGTTCAGGGCAAATTATCTGTATGATCTGTACGATCTGTATGGTCTGTACGATCTAGTTCATGATGCCGGGTGGGAGCCATCCAATCTGCCTGATCTAGGACAGGTTTCCTAGGTTGGATCTGTGCTATACAGATCCTCCGCAGCATGTATCTGATAACGGCCGGTTAGGGTCTAGACTATCTTTACAGCAGCAGTGGATATCGTCATCGGTTCGACGTGAAATAGTTAGCGTTGTCCAGGGGGGAGGGGTCTCGTGTGTTAACATTTTGAGGTACAGCATCTACGTAGCTACGCGTATTATTTATTATACTTCTGCTGCTGTTGTGGCCAATGGTTGGACGCCAACGGTACATACGCCAACGGTATTGTGGCCAACAAGGTTGGGGAGGGGGGGGGAGGGAGTGCGTCGCACAAGAGTATAATACAAAAATTAATATATACGACGGTTGGTATTTCTTGTCATTTCCGGGTTGCAATCAATAGCATACGGCTGGGAGGGGGGGGGGCACGTCATCGTATATATGTGTATTCACTCTGGGCGGATATAAGTACATTTTTATACACTAATAGCAATGTCAAACGATCCTTATATTTTTGTCCATACTACTGAAGTATGATACACGTCATATACCAGGCACATGATATGGTACATACAATATCACATCAGCGTATCACGCACTGTATAGTATACTACAACTGCTGCATAGGAGCAGCAAAACACGATATGATACTGCCGCACTCAAAGTGACTTATTAATAGCGTACTTTCCATTTTTTTTCTGGGGAGGGCATTTAAGCCTAGATGCACAATTTGACGCGAGTCGACGAAGGAAGAAACGGCTGAAATCGCGATAGAAATGCAAGACACAAGCTGTAGTGGGGGGGGAGAGAGAGTCTGTACGAGGCTCCAGATCTGAACTACAACATACGAGGGGGGAGAAAGAAGGGCGAAGTTGATTAAATCGGATACTTGTAGAACAAGTAAATAAAAAAATATCACATCGAACCCAGATATCACGCACGACGTCTGTGTATCAGAGACCCAACATAACATATATCAGACACATAAGGGTGTCTGCCGCATTCAATATGTCAGACGAGGATGCCGCATTCAAGGGTATGTCGACATGCAAAAAATAAATAGAAAACCACACCACCAGCAAATATTGCGCACTATTTGCTTTGTATAACCGCGACACCAAAATAAGGCTGCTGCAATGTGAAGACGAGTTACCACATATTTTTGAGAGGCCTGTCGGCATGTACACACCACATCAAAATAGCACAGCACAGACCATCACCCCGTCATGCGCTGTACAACTGCCGCAAAACATCGGTATATCGCTGCCACAGCCAAGGGAAACAGCGCACATCTTATGGAGAGGTTCATGCCAGCATGTATCATACACACTTAGACCAAAGGTTATGGTACCACTTTGTGGCTCGTTCATAATCTTATCAGCAACATAGTGCCAAAGAAAATGGGTGCACCCCTCGTATGGAGCATAAAGTTGGCCACTATGTTCCCCAAGATTGAAAAATCCAACAAAAAGGGGTGTCTCGTCATCATCTGACCCCTGAGATGATGCCAGGCACAATACGCCATTATCTTGGTTGGCTCTTTTATTGTTCCGCAAATATATACGATAATATATGCCTTGCACTATATACGAGAACGATACGTATAATATGTACGTATGACGTACACCGAGTACGTATACGAAAACGATACGTACCATATTTTGAATACATACGAGTATTATGTTGCTTTGGCCATAGGCACTGCTGCTGCACAGCCTTTATCTTTGTTTGCCGAAATAAAAGTCGGGAAGAAAAAAGAGCCACAAAGTGGTGCGATAACGTTTGGTCTTACAAGTATAGTATCGCATCGCCTCAATGTCTACAGCAGTAGAACCCTCAAGTACGACCATTACGGGGGGCCATAGTAAACACTAGTAAATAGGACCAAATATTGTTAGTAAAAATTGGCAAATGGTATATAGGTTTTTGTGTGTACCGTGAGTCCTACCACTCTGTCCAGAAATATAAGCACCGTTTGTACATAAATATTCGATAATAACGGTGCTTATATTTATGGACAGAGTGATATTAACTATGGCCCCCCGCAATACTACAATAGTAATGGTCCCTCTATAGTGCCTATAGTGCCGGTACGTCCATCACTACCGGCACTATAACGGCAACTGACACTACTCCTCACACTGCCACACTGGCGAATCCCATCTGTGCCAAGCGATTCCACAGGCACTATAGCGGGCAGCCAGTCGGCACTATAGAGGGACCACGGCACTATAGCGGGCAGCCAGCCGGCACTATAGAGGGACCACGGCACTATAGCGGGCAACCAGCCGGCACTATAGAGGGACCACTATTACGGGGGAGCATAGTAATACTAGTAAATAGGACCTATGGTATACACAAAACCTATATACCAGGTATTTCCCTATATTTACTAACAAAGTTTGGTCCTGTTTACTATATACTATATACCTGGTATGGTCACCCGTAATACTACTGCTGTAATGCATAACCACGTCATTGAAGAAGGCTGCCGCATTCAAGGCGATTCGCCCATCGTCCTGCCAGAGAATATCAGCACATAATAAGTACATACTTGTACATACAGTATTAATAGTGGGATACCCCAACAGAAGAGAGGGCATGCGAATGAAACAGCACAGCCAAGAGAGATGGAACAGCAGCCAAGAGAGGCCAAATCGGAAGGCCGCGCCTAGTACCACCAAAGCTATGCAGTTCCCACTGCCCACTGCGGGATATGATGACATACGAGAAGGCATGCTAAGAAAACAGCACAGCCAAGAGAGGCCAAATCGGCTGGCCGCGCCTACTACTGCTGTAGTACCACCAAAGCTACTCGTACGCATTTCCCACTGCGGGGTATGTAAGATAAAAAAATACTATAGTTAAGAGGCGTTATCGGCCAGTACCACACCGCTCTTAAATCGGGGTACCCACTACCACTCTGGGCATGAATATAAGGACCGCTTGGTCTTCATATTCATGTACAAATGGTCCTTATATTCCCACACCTCTCTTGACCCATTCAGAACTGAAAAAAATGCCCCACACTAATTCCAAGTAGTTTGTCGCCAAATTCGTGGGACCAGTTCTTAAGGGGTTACATCGGAGTACCCACTACATAATACGACACCAGTGTACCAGGTGTACCGTATACCTGGTAGCGGTCAAGCTAGCACACCCCCTCGAGCGAGTTTCAAAGCAGCTTTCCTCGACAACAGGAAGAATACGTACACACGCCGAGCGACGAAAACATTTCCAAGGCTAGCCATCATTTTTCGTCGTCGTGTGTGTGCCAACTCTTGACTCTGTTTTCCGAGAGAAAATCGGCCCGGAAACTACCTACTCGTACCCCCGGTGGGTGGTGTCCTATCTCTCGGGTGTTACACGGTGTATATATATATAAAAATTAGAAGGAAAAAAACAACAGCTGTGAGGTCGAGTATTTCGTCGAAACTCATCTTTGCAAGCCTGAGTGTGATAACTTCGATCGCGCGTACTTAAGGGTTTTATATGTCCTCATGCAGGATGTACATCCTGTATACGAGGAGAACAAAGTCTGAGGCTGCAAAATTCAGGGAGCGTGTGTGTGTCTTATCTGTGCAAAAAATAGAAACCGTGGGTTTGCACGTAACTCTTATCTATATCACGCACTCCTACATACTGCATAACCGCAACCCCAAGCGTTGCGTTGCTGCGATTGAGGTGACTATCAATAAGCATGTACGTATGCCGGAGAAGAGCATGTGAGCACATGGACGTATGATACATATAACATCATGCTGTTTCGCATCACGCACGGCGACTCCACACCGACGACAGCACAGCACCCCTATACATCAACAAAAAAAGCAGGAGAGCACCCCATGAACGAATTTTAAAGAGCAATTTTCAATTTTCCTCCAAAACCAAACGGGGTGCACAAAATAAAAATAATGGTCGCCTAGGAAACATATCGTCGACATTTTTCCATGAGCACGTCGTTCGGTCCTTGCACCCTCCCTCCCCGTTGGTTTTGAAGGAAATAAACTTAAAAATAGCACATTTGTCAGAGGGTGTTACATTATCACATTATCATCTTGATTACAGTACGCATGCGGTACGTATTATATAGCACATTTGTCCGAGCGTTTGTGTGTTATCTTATCATCTTATCATCTTGATTACAGTGTACTGTATGTATAGTACACGCATTCAAGGAGGCTAGTATTAGCACTTATTCTTTAGGTGGGATGTCAGCATATAACACATAGCATATATCACCCCAGCGTACAATATCACGCACACCTCATGTATACAGTAACTGAGGAAATGAGCTCAAAAACAGCACGTTTGTCCGAGCGTTTGTGTGTTATACTATCATATTATAATCTTGATTACAGTATGCGGTATGTATACATAGTACATTTTTCCGAGCGTTTGTGAGTTATCTTATCATATTATAATCTTGATCACAATATGCGGTATGTATACATGGTACACGCATTGAAGGAGGCGAGCACATGTTCTTGACAGGGGATGTCAGCATCTAACACATCGTGTATATCACCCAAGCGTACAATATCACGCACTCCTCGTGTACTCGTACAACAGCAGCAACGCATGAAACAAAACAAACTGTTGCCGCAACGCAAGGGCGACCCTATCAATAGCAACATCCTCCAGAGAGGGCATACCGTCATATTATATAACTACAGTAACTATACTATCACATCTCATCGTCAGCATATCAAGCACTCACTGCTGTAAAACCGCGACTCTTAACAAGACTGCTGCAGTCAAACGCGTTTAGCGCGTCTTCTCCAGAGCCCATACCAGCTTACTATTAATAGTACACTTCGTACACGAATTAAAAAAAAAAAAAATGTGAGATAGGGGGTCTCGTTGAAACTTATCCTTGCAACCCGCGTATATATTGAAATAATAATAATAAAAAAAAAACACAAGTGTAAGATGGAGGATTTTATCGAAACTCATATTTGCAAGCTGATTGGGATACTTCAATCGCGCGAACTACGGGTTTTGAGGGGAACAAAATCTGACAGTGTGGAACTCAAGGGAGGTCACATATATACCGTGTACTCCCTGATATATAGATGTGTCATATGATAACTGCGATCGTGCCTACTACGACGGCGCCAATTTATAACCTATGGACAGCATAAGTGCAGTCCCACCCTATTGTTGATGTTTTAGTGTTCTAGGGGTGAAACGGGGTGCCCAATAGACTACACCTCCATTTTGATTGGTCAACACTTCTATCCTGGTCCCACCCGCCGGGCCAGATCCTATGTGCCGCCCCTGCTCCCACTTGCAGTAGTAGCATATAGGTGCACAGGTATAGGGTAGGGTTAGGGTTGGGGATAAGGGAATAGCGTGTGGACTGCATTTAAGAGACGCATGGACTGCACATAGTCGCGCTCGCCAACTACGGGTGGTACATGACCTCATGAAGGATACTGGCATACCATATCACGCACTTCTGCCGTCTACGTACTATCTAGTAGTCATCGTATGACAGCAGAAAGGCAACACAAACTTGCCACATTTATATCACATCTCCTGGAGAGGACATGCCAATCATGTAACATATCACATCAACACCACCGTACATGTCACGCATAACGTATGATACGTGTATATACTTCGGGCAACAAGTAACACCAGGTACGTACATAATATCCTATATCAGGTATACTTCGTATATATTTGGAGAGAGAAAGGAAGGGCGAAGACCATAAATCGGATGGAAAATAAATAAATATATATTTATATAATACCTGGTATGTATATTATTATGTCAGATTTTGTTCCCCTCAAAACCCGTAGTTCGCGCGATCGAAGTATCCCACTCAGCTTGCAAAAATGAGTTTCGATCAAATCCTTCATCTCACAACTGTTTTTTTTTTTTTTTTTTTTTTTTAAATATATTATTAGTCAACTAATTGATATCCATTTTCTACTTGGGAACCTCTTCAGATCTATCCCCTGGTGCCCCTTGGTTGCTTCCCGGCTTCCTGAGGAGTTGCTTGCCACTGTATTTTACATATATACGCGTATACACAGAATGTCTGGATCTATCTGGTCGTGGTATTATCGAGGACGATCGGCTGAAAAAATACTTCAGTGAAACTGACAAAGATATCCACGCCAGACAGTAAAAGCAACTCGCCGCCAGTCGACGAGCTAAAACAAAAGAAGGGCAGGGGTCCTTTCGTGACGAAAAAAGCACAAACCAAACTGGGGAGGGGGGAGGGGGGGAGGAGAACCTGCTATATATGTGACCCCGTAATCTGAGTTAACGCTTACGAGTAGGAGGGAGTAGGAGGGAGAGAGAAAAAAAGAAGGGAGAAGATAGTGAATGGGATAAAAAAACAAAACAACCACAACAACAACAACAACAACAACAACAACAAAAATACATTCCTTCCAAACTGTAAATAATTTAGGACCGGCGACTGACGCATTCAAGGTGGCAGTTTCTACGAAGAGATTCGTAGTGACCAAAAATACGATAAAACTTGGTCTTACCAATTCCCTATCGTATGCGACGGGTGATCAAGATAAGATGATAAGATAACACACCCTAGAACGAGTTTCAGAGCCGAACTTCTCCAAAAGCATGTCTTAACCCATTCAGAACTGAAAAATGTATCCCACACTAATTCCAAGTAGTTTGTCCCCAAAAACGGGGGACCAGTTCTCAAGGGGTTAAGAGGGGCACACACAAATGAAAATGGCGGGGTTGGAAACATCTCGTCGAGACTAAAGGTTTCCAAATCTTGGACGCGATTTCTTTCCGAGGGGGTGTATTATCTTACTATTAGTGTAGTACACTAATAGTACATATCACCCGTGTAATCCGGTACAGAAATGGTCCCTACTCGTAGTGCCTATGTGCGCCAGCCAACAATACCGGCACTAACCCGACAACCGGTACTACTGCTGTAATAACGCGAGTAACCCCCTCTCGAAAGGGATGCGTTGTCAGTGGTCAAATTACTAGGGCAAGCAACAAACGAGTACGCCCCCACATGAGTACACCCCCCGCCCCCCACCCCCCATACGAGTACGGCCATGCATGAATATCAAGTATCCCCCCCGCCTCCCCCCCCGGACCGACTTTGCCGGTACTCGATAACTACGTAAGAATGATGAAGCTGCCAATACCAAACGACATGTTTTCGGACAGTCCTCGGTTTTAGAGAGATCGGTCTGCCCAACGCCACCGTTTCGGCGCTGGCATTCTTCGCTTGCTTCTTGCTTCTTGCTGTCGAGATATCGAGTGCTCCAAAAGTCGGTCGGTCGGGGGGGGGGGGCGTTTACTCGCATTATGACGGTACTCCATCCGCAGCACTGCCACTGGTTAATCCCGTAGCACTCTGTCCCAAAATATAAGAACCTTTTTATTGATTATTAGTGTGTAAAAAGTGCTTATATTTCGGGACAGAGTGGTATGTGCCAAGCGATTCCACAGGCCCTGCAGCGGGCAAGCGACCCTACTCAACAGGCATTATAGAGGGACCACTACTGCTGCAGTGTAAGCGTACAGCAGCAGTACGCCTAGTGCCATGCTGCCTGCGCCTGTGTCCTCCGACTCCTTGCATTGTCCTGTAGTTCGAACGCCCTCTAAAAATCACGCGGTGGGCGATGCTGCCATCGTTATTTTGTATTTTCACTTCTCGCTTCTATACTATAATAAAGTGAATAAAGGCTCAATATAGGGTTTAGTCGCTCTTGTTTCGGGCCAGTCTCCATTTTACAATGTGCAAGGCAGGGTGTGCCCTACATTAATTTGAGGACTGCCGTAGTACTCAAACCCCCCTCCCGTGCTCCGTCTCGAAAGGGATGCGTGGTCAATGGTCAAATGACTAAGGCAAGCAACAAATGAGTACCCCCCCCTCCCCGTGTTTTCCCTGTGCTTTGTGCAAAATCGTCGAGCTATTTATATTAAAAAACTAAACAATTTCTGAAGTATTGCTGCACGCATTCTGGAGGACTACATACGAGTATTAGAATACGGATATCCCATCAGCATAGGAATAACGCACGAACTGCGGTATTATATATTATATATATGATTTATTATTATTATTATTATATTTTATTATTATTATTATTATATATTATTATATTATTATTATTATATTATATTATTAATTATTATGATTATTATTATTATATTATTGATTATTATGTATTTATTATCATTATTATTATTATTAATTATTATCATTATTTGAGTTATTACATCATTATTATTATTATTATTAATAATAATATTATTATTATAATTATAATTATAATCGGACACATTTGCCATACCTAACAGGTTCCTTTCCGTATTATTATTATTGTTAGTATTACTATTTTGTTTTTCCATCCCACAAACGTATTATATTCGCCCTTCTTGTTCCTGCCCCATTCTATTAATATTACGGGGGACCAAAACTAAATACGTAGGACCAAATGTTGTTAGTGAAAATAGGAAAATATCAAATATATAATTATATAGGGTTGTGTGTGTACCGTAGGCCCTATTTAGTCCTATTACTAGTGTTTACTATGGCCCCCAGTAAAAGTCGGAAATCAGATCCGGGGTCACCATGTACGTAATTAGGGTCTCTCCCCCTTCCCCACTAAGTTGCGTGTTTTTTACGTACACATTTAGCGTGAGAAGAGTTCAGCGCGTTTTTTCTTCGTTGACTAGCGTCGAATTGCGCCTACCCACGCTAGAATAGGCGCTCTCGACAGTTGCTGTCGGCACAGAAAAAAAAAAAACTCCATGCGTACGGAGACTCGAACCCTCGACCTCAGCCTGGCGCACCTCGGGACAGATATATCATCGATTTATTTAATAATGATCTAGATATTTCAAGCAGTAAATATTGCAAGGCAGATCTATCCCCGATCGTTTATGTATGATCTATTAATAACTCATGTTGTCGGATGGGAGCCGTGTAACCCGCATGATCTGGCACATGTTTCTTGGGTTGGACCTGTACTTGTACAGATCCTGCACAACTTCCCACGACGGTAGGTGAGAAACTAGATTATTTAGATAATGATCTATCTGTATATGATCTGTCTGTTAATGATCTATCTGTAGATGATCTGTCTGTAGATGATCTATGTGTAAAGATGATCCTGCACAACTTCCCACGACGGCAGGTGAGCAGCTAGATGATCTGTCTGTAATTGATCTATCTGTAGATGATCTGTCTGTAGATGATCTACAGTATCTGTAGATGATCTATCTGTAGATGATCTATCTGTAGATGATCCTGCACACCTTCCCACGACGGCAGGTGAGCAACTAGATGATCTATCTGTAGATGATCTGTCTGCAGACAGATCTGTCCTGTCCGAGGTGTTTAACCTTGTATTCGAGGCTTACCCACTACTTACGGGGACACATAGTAATCCGGACCAAATATGTTCAGCAAAAATACTGTAACATACCTGGTACAGTTTTTGTGTATTATGTGACGGTTCCTGGTTACTATGGTCCCCCGGTAATAGAGCACCGGGTGATAACATAACACCCGGGTGATAACATATACCCGGGTGATAAGATATCACCCGGGTGTGGTAATATAACACACCCCCTGTGCCGAATGTGCTATATGTTTGAAGGTGTATGTCGGTCGCCCCGATGGTCCAGTGGTACCCTCGAACGCTTCTAAGCTTCTAAGAGCATGTTTCCGGGGTTCAAGTCTCACGTGGGTCGAACTTTTTAGTATATTTGCAAAAAAAAAGAACAAAAAGGAATCAACTGCTGAGAGCGCATATTATAGCGTGGGTAGGCACAATTCGGTGCAAGTCGACGAGGGAACAAAGGGCTGAAGTCTTCTCGCGATAAAAATGCAAGGCACGAACCGTTATGGGGGAATAGAAGAGCCTACTTTGGAACCCCAGATCTGAGTTACGACTACGAAAGAGGGAGAGAGAAAAGAAGGGCGAAGATAATAAATGGGATGGAAAAAAATAAAATAAAATAAAAATGGGGAAGGTGCAAAAACGTCAACCGATACGACCATATACGGAAAAGGTTGGGCCTCGACCCGAATTTTCCAAAACTACCACTTTGGTTGCGCGTGCTTTCCTCGTGATGGAGAGTGCCAGTTCATAACAAAACATTGGCCTACGAGTAGACGAGTAGGGGGTGTGATATCATTCAACATCACTTCATTATAGTATACAGAAGGTGTAAGGCTGCGTGGCTCGCCATCGTACCGGCGCCTGCGGACTTTCCCTGCGCATTGACTTTGCAAAGTAGTCACGCACGGACCAAATCAAGGTCGTACAAGCCAAGCCAAGCCCAGCCGGCCGAAAGCTGGCGACCGACTTGCACCAGAGCAACATGTCGCAAACACAGGAGCAACTTTCGCCATATCAACATGTCGTGCCCGCAGAAGCTGCAGCAAACAGTATTAGACACACAACGACGTGGCACTGCTGTCAGTATCAAATGAGAGGGGTATAGCGGGAGGTCGATCGCAATTGCAGGCAAACGACAACGATTTCTGTGAAATAATCTTCCCTGCGGTTATATTTTTGGGACAAGTCACGGACGAGGCCTGCAGTAGGTTGCGCAATCCACCCCAAATCCAAGCCAGGCCAAGCCGAAAGCTTGCGATCACTTGGCACCAGAACGCATGTCGTATATACCACAGGCCACAGGAGTTTCAGCACGAACAAGTGATACCACCACCAGGGCTAAACAAGTGATACCTATATACCCCCAGGACTGAACGAGTGATGCATATATACCACCAGGACTGAATGAGTGATACATACCACCAGGACTATTGAAACAGTGCCATAGGTACAGAGAGGTCGACGGCGTGCAGGTTCACTGTAACCATTATAAACGAACACGATAAACAATTAGCATAGCGCTCAAAAACCAGGGGTAGACGCGGACGTGGAAATCAAACAACCTCCGCCCGTTTAACGCCTCGCACAAATCATGATCTAGACCATCGATTCCCAGTTGATGATTGATCTAGCTCTTTCAGCGGCAGGTATACTCTTGATCTGCATCATCTACAGCAGTAGCTCATGTTTTAGAGTGGGAGCCGTATATAAGTATAACCTACAGTATCTGGTACATAACATGACTCAGGATATGCTTCCAGGGTTGGATATATGCTGTCCAGATCCCGCACATAATCTCATAACGGCAGGATAGGATCTAGATCACCTAAATGATCTATAGATGATCTATCTATAGATGATCTATCTGTAGATCTATCTGTAGATGATCTATCTGTAGATGATCTGTATGATCTGTAGATGATCTGTCCAAGGTGTGAATCCTAGATAAACCCGTTTAAAAAGTCTACATATATATCACGATATATCACGACAATACCCAAAAAATAGCTCTGGCAATAGTACGGTACAGTATACGCAACACACAAGACCAAGATAGCACATACATACCCAGGGCTGGATTTGCGAGGCGTTTTTATCCAACCATGATACCAGGTACCCGACAAAAGGGGGGTCAAAACACCATGAAAGCGGTAGGGCTTTGGAGTACACCGCGCCGAGGGCTGTCCGGAGACACACCGGCTCGGCAGTTGCACCCCCCCCCACCGCTGGCGAGATAACCCAGCTTGGAAATCCGTCCGGCGGTACGCGTGCGTGCGTGTGTGCGTTATCTTACGCGTTATAACTACATACAGGTACTATTCAAATTACTCCTGTCTGTGCGGTTCCGATGGATTGCTGCAGATGTTTGTACTCGAAAACGGATGACGATGTTTTTTGTGTTTCGAGCATTCAAAGGCGACATCAGCCGCCGGCCTGCAGGTCGACCACGCGTACGACCGTACAGTCGTGCGTAACCTGCAAGTACAGAGTTGCTTGGCACTAATGGTACCTTCGGTATATGATACCCCCCTGTCCCGAAATTTAAGCACATTTTGTGAATTCATATTGAATGAGAACGGTGCTTACATATTCGGTACAGAGTGGTATAGCAGCACGAGCAAAATTAGGATAAGTTAAATACTGTCCGGAATATTTCGGACAGAAGGAATATACCCGACACGACGGTACGTAGTGCGTATCGGAATTTTCGAAAAATCGAAAACCGTACGTATCGGTTACGTATCAAATCGGAACATAAAGCGCCCCGATACCCGATAAAAACGCCGCTCTTCTAGAGGGGAGGGGACGTCGCTCTACTGCCCCCTCCCCCGCCCCCTCCTTTTGAATGTGTTCAAGGCCACCACTTCGACGTTATACGCGTATATGATAGGTGCCCGAAGGATGAAAAAGGCGTGCGCCTCGGCTGTATACCATGACCTGTACTTCCGTATTTCCTCCCCGCGTATCGTTCATCGTGTAGGTATCGGAGTTTTTTCGTGATCCAACCCGATTAGACAAATATCGGGTTATATAAATATCGGGTTGTGTATGTATCGGATATCGTTTGTTCAGGTTCGTATGGTATCGGAAATCGACTTTTGGGTTCGACAGCCAACGCAAAACCGCTACTATTTAAGAAATACAATGTTGCCGTATATACGTGTAACGATCGGCCATATCCATGACATACCCCACCGCGTATCATATTATACCACTTACAGTGGTACGCCCCAGGTATATAATAGCGGTCAGTATATACCTGGCGAAATGTGGTGTATTTCCATTACGTACATATATACGATATGATATATTATACAAATGTACGAGGTTCCGGTATTTTTTAGGTGAAAGGGAGAGACTGCTGTCAAAACGGTATCTATCAACCCGTTTGTGTCTTTTTCTTCAGGAGGCCAGGCGGGGCTCAATGGTTCCCATCTTCCCAACCCCCCCAATGGCCAAACGCGTACACATGCGACCACGACCAACAACAACGATGTCTCCACGTATGGTCTGAACCTCCTGCTGCGCATGATAAAACCGACCATGCGTTCCCGCTGCTACTTATATACGAGCGTGTCGTGGCCCGCTGGTCTTGTTCTGAGATTGTTGTTGCTTGTTGGTCTGGTCCTTTCGACTTCCCCGCCAAACGACATCCATCCGTAACCCATCGCACACGCCACAACACTCGAGGGAGCACCGTCGCACGAAGGTAAGACGAGGAGGAGCAGGGAAAAACAAAAAAATCGACTAGAGGTGTAGTAGCCGATGTCGTGGTGCGGTCATACATGGTATACATATATACGTCGGGGGTAACAAATATTCGGGTTCTCGAGCTATACATCATACCGGCTTGCATGTAGACAATATACTACCCAGAACGAAACCAAACTAATGCATTAGCTGCGAGATCCGAGGATTACGTCAAAACTTGTCGAAACTCAAATTTTGCAAGCCGCGTATACATGTGTGATGCTTCGATCGCGCGATTTACGTACGTACGTACGTACGTACGAGATTTACATGATACCTGGTACATATTATATATGATCTCATGAAGGCTGTGTATTCCTCATATCATTCTTCGAAGTACTATACTATATACTATACTATATATTACTGTATGTAATCAGATCGTAACACTAACCGGAGAAGATTTGGAAACAAAATTAAGGCATCAGGTTCAACACTAACAACGGGGATTATCCCACCTAAGCCCTTTTAGAGGCGCTAAAAACCGTGTTATCACCCGTTTGCAACTGGGCCTGCTTTTGAGGGGGGTTGGGGGGGAACTACGTAAGATGAGCGTCAGTTTCGCAGTGGTGAAAAAATACTCTGTTTTACAATTAACACTGCAGAATGTATCCCCCCCCAATTTTTCCAAGTGGTTTTGACCCCCCCCCCCCCCAAAAAACAAAAGAGGACGCAGCAGCAGTGGTTACCCATCCGCTACTGCAGAATGCACCCCACACACAAAGCTCCAACTATTCATAGTGTGACCCCTAAAAACTTGTATGCAGTGGGTTAATGAGCTCTCTCGTTACGCACAGCAGAACGTATCCCACATATATATACAATTCCAGGTAAATTGGCCCCCTCATAAGCGTGGATGCGGTGGGTTAATTACAACCCATTCACCACTGCAGACTGCAGAATGCATCGCACACAACATTCAACAACATTCAAAGAACTTTGACCCCCCCCCCCCCCCCGAATAAAAAAGGTGGTATATATGCAGTGGTTTAACGAACTCTTTAACTACTGCACAACGTACCCCGCACAAAAATCCAAGTGGTTGTTGGACCCCCCCCCCCCCTCCCCCGCCGAGAAAAAAACGTGGGATGGAGTGTTTGTAATCCGTGACTGTGCAATGCATCTCGCACTATTGAGTCAAGCAGTTTCATGTTTTGACCCCCCCACAAAATGTAGCATGGAGTCTTTTAATCCTTGAAAACTGCTGTACAATGTATCCCGCTCTAACTCAAGTAGTTTAACCTCCCAAGAAGATGTGGATACAGTCCTGAACGGGCGGGCATCAAGCAGCGTATATAGGAGTACCCCCTATTAATAGCAGCAAACTGCTGTCGGCAAGACAATAATATAGTAAGACATAAAACGCCCTGTGGGAGGAATTTCCCAGGCGATTATCTTGGAAACTGCAGACCGGGGGCGGGGGGGGGGGGGCAGACGCATGCATGCTGCACTATAGAGTTGCTTCTCATTTTTTTTGTCTTGATGCTCCTCACTCGAGACGTCGTATACTATTATTACTATGGTATACTACAATTAGTACATACCCCATCCCAAAAAAACTATTTTTGAGGGGAAAAAAATGAAACCTTTACCTCGATTAACACTCTCGTGACCTTCGTCGGTATACTCGCGCGAATATGGTAAGGAGCGTTGTTGAGCTCGACCAAGGGATGCGACCGTTTTTTCGGCGCTCGTTTTTTCGACACGGGTTAAGTTAAGTAAGGTGCTAAACGCGAACCTTTTATACTTTCTTAACCCTGTTAGAACTGCAGTCCCGCTTTGGGGACAAACCACTCTAATTCTAAGTAATTTGTCCCCAAAGCGGGACTCCAGTTCGAAAAGGGTTAAGGGTTTTCGATCAGATATTTCCGAAAAGACCTTGGTTCGGTGGCGTATCCTAGTACACTACTATCTGTTTTTGCCTTATAAGGGTGGTCACTTGAGGAGCGGTAAACCTCACCCAAAAGCTGATTTAGTAGATATGAGGGAAATAAAAGGGCTACATATATACATACACACCCGACGAACGATCCCATGGCCCACGTGCACAACAAAAAAAATATCGCAACACCAGAATTAATTTCGACGATTTTGGGGAAAAGTACTATTAACCCTTTTAGAACTGCAGTCCCGGTTTGGGGACAAACCACTCTAATTCTAAGTGATTTGTCCCCAAAACGGGACTCCAGTCCTATAAGGGTTAAAAGTAATACTGTACCTCCATCTTAGCATGCGTCCGGTATTTGGCAAAACCTTCCCGCTTCTGGGAAAATCGAGCGCTGAAAATAAACGACCGGGCACCCCTGTGCGATCTCAACGTTTTTTACAGCAGTTGTTGGGGGAAAAAAGGCGCGTTTTTGTATTCCAATGAGCGATATTTGGCAGTCCCTCAGTCAAGGACTCCCGCGAGTCAGACATGCATTATTGGCCGAAGAGCAGTTGTCTTTTAGGGGCGGTGTCTTATCCTCTTGACCTCCATACATGCGCCTTCAGACCAAGTTTTGTTCGCGTCACCCGTCCTGAAACAAATGTACTACTAATGTTGCTGTAGTAAAACGTACCATACTACAGTGGGTACCCCGATTCAAGAGCGCCCCGAGATAAGAGCGTTCTGTATTTAACCCCTTAACAACTGGTCCCACGAATTTGGGGAAAAACTACTTGGGATTAGTGTAGGATTTTTTTTTTCAGTTCTGAATGGGTTAAGAGCGGTCAAAACGGCACGCCCCGCCTATTACACTAAAACCTATACGTTGCTCAGTACAGATAAGAGCAATGTGAAGTAAACTCCTTACCCCATTCAGAACCGAAAACAATGTCCCACACTAATTCCAAGTAGTTTGTACCCAAACATGTGGGACCAGTTCTCAAGGGGTTAAGAACCGGCCCCACGGATTTGGGGATAAACTACTTGGAATTAGTGTGGGATAAGTTTTGCAGTTCTGAAAGGGATAAGAGCAATGCGCTTGTTTTGGTTTATCACGGGGGCGCTCTTAAATCGGAGTACCCACTGTATAGTGCAGTGCCTGTGGTTGCTCACTTGAGGAGTATACTAATGGTCAGTTAAAAATATTGCCTCAGGAGGAGAATACTATTAGTCAGTAAAAAAATACTGCCTCAGGAGGCAAACGCTATTGCGGGGGGCCATAGTAAACACTAGTAATACTAGTAAACAGGACCTACGGTAGACACTAAACCCTATATATTTACCTATTTTTACTAACACTATATGGTCCTATTTACTATGGTCCCCTCCCGTACTACAGTAGCTGCAACCCCTATATGGTATGGTATACCGTGGGACGAGTGCCAAAAAATGTGCTAGCAATACCCCAACGGCAGCAGCACACGGACGGCTCGGTGGCACACCCAACCCAAAAAAGCCGCCTGAAGAAACTTCTCCCTCGAGGTTAGTCCTACAATAGACGCATCGATAGGCGTTTGCGCTCTCCCCTCTGTCAGAGGAAATCATCTTGGAGGCTTGTCTGCGAGGGAGTACTATGATATGGTCATACCATCATATGGTCATACTATCATACTTCGTACTATCATATGGTTATACTATTATATTGTCACGCGTTTTATATATATACGTACGGTGCCACAGAAGCAAAGCGGGGTGTGGCCGTGTACCCCCACGCCGAACAGGGATGACGAGGGGATACACGTCTCAAACTGAAAATCTTCCTTCCAAATTTCTGCTACTAATACGCTAAAACTAGCAGGGGCTGTGACTCCGCTGACTGCCAGTCTCCGGCTCGACCGGTCATCAGTCAGCTACCTACTACGACTACTACTACTAGCTGCGTGCGGTTAACGGCGGGGCTTGCGCGTGCTTGCGTCCGACAGGCGCACCTTTGTCACTCCACCTGTCTTCTACATTTCACGAAGCACACGTAGGCCATTCGACTAAACCTGATCCTCCTACAGAAAAGACCCTGGCTGCTCTATCCACCTCGCTGATAGAGCTTGCTCCCGCGGCGATGCCTCAAGTCTTGTATGCCTTGCCCCTACTGCAAGTCGGGTGGGGGCGAACCCGCGAAAGGAAGGCGCCTGTGTCTGTAGTTTTTTGTTTTCTTTCTGGTTTGTTTCTGTTATTTTTTTTTGTCAAGGAAATAAGAAGTCCGAGAATCGGCTTTGTTGCTTCGCCACCGCACCAAGAGCTAGCCGTCAAGTCCACCCACTTCTCGCTTTTATGAACCCGCTGGGCAAAAACATTATCAATGCGCAAAAGAACAGAGATGTTGGGGAGTCTCGAGGAATGGATATATAGATGGTGCATCATGCACCGCGTCCGTCCAGAAGGCTCAGCACGCCCGTCTCTTTTTTTTTCGATTCGACGGCTGGGAATAAAGCAGGAAAAAAAGCAGGGGCAAAAAAGGAGGAAAACAGCGTCACTACGACACGCCGCCGTATATAGCACCTGCTGACAGGCGCCCTTGTGGCTTGAACTGCGTTCTTTGTTACTGACACACCAAAGTCAGTGGCTTGGCTTAAGTAAGCCACCAAACCAGTACAGGGGGGGCACAGCACCGTAACCAGAACCCCAGGTGGACCCAAAAAACATATCGCATACAAGCAATATTCCAATTCGGTTCTCAGGACCCGAGGTGGACCCAAAAAAACATATCACTCTCCCTATGCTTACAAGAAATGTTTGGTTTTGATCTCTGTCCTCCCTCGATACAATAACCAGCCGTCTAAAGTTCAGCCTTGCCATCTCTCGGCTGTGGACCCGCTGCATGATGCAAAGATTATCAATGCGCAGAATAACGGTTGGGGCGGGGGGGGGGGTGTTGGGAACAGATGGGCCGCGCATCACGCATCGTGTGTCTGTCCGTCGGCCCAAAAGGCTCACCATGGCTCGTCTCTTTTCGATTCACCGGCTGAAAGTAGACCAGGAAAAACAGCAAAGACAACGTCACTACTGCGCACTACAGTAGCAGTGCCTGAAAACAGGCGCGGCTGTGGCTCGAATTGGGTTCTTTGTTGATAACATACTGAAGCGAGAATAGGCGGCTTACTAGCCACCGAACTAACAAACAGTTCATCAAGCCAAGCCAACGCACAGCTGTGCCAATCCTCGGTTGTACATCCGCCATAAAAAAATATGTATCAAGGCGCCAAAATAACAGAGTGTTGGACGTGTTGGGGGCGTTGGAATGGACGGGTGGTGCATCATGCATCGCTTCCATCCAGAATACTCAACATTCTCGTCTCTATTTTCGATTCGACGGGTGGCCGGAACACAACAAGACGACGTCACTACGACGCACCGCCGTAGTTTGTCATGACTGGCACATTTACAGCCCGAATTATGTGTTTTTATTGATAAAATTCTACAGCCAGCTATTTATATTATAATTGGCATATTTCGCCGCTCAGTTGACAGCTAGCCGTCAAGTCATTCCTAGTAAGCCATTCACTGTCCTACCAGTCCCCTCGGTTGTGGACCCGCTATGCAAAACCAATACCGATGCGCAAAAAAACAGCGTGTGGGGGTCTTAGGGGGGGGGGTGGTTAATATTTGAAATGGGTGGGATGGGTGGTGCATCATGCAACGCATCCGTCCAAAAAGTTCAATAAGTTTCGTCTCTCTTCGATTCGCCGGCCGCAGTTAGACCAGGGAAACAGCAAAAGCAACGTCACGAATGCGCAATACCCGTAGCACCTGGCTATGGCTGAGCTTAAAAGAGAAGGGGGATAACAAAAACAACGTCACTTCAAAGCACTACCGCGGGTACCTGGTAAGCATTACATTTTATTTTTCTTTATTTTTATTTCCTTTCCTGCAGTATGACTTTCGCCCTTGTTTGCTACTGCTCCCTCCCAGCCGTAACTCAGATCCGGAGCAACATAGAAAGGCTCTTTCCACCCCACTCCCCACTGGGGTACAGTTGGTACAGTACACGCCCTTGCGGCCCCATCACGAGGAGTGTCCCAACACTTTCTTCCCGTCATCGACCTGCGTCGAATTATGCACTCGTGACTCTTACGTAACCCCTTAAGAACTGGTCCCACACATTTGGGTACAAACTACTTGGAATTAGTGTGGGATGCTTTTTTCAGTGCTAAATGGGTGGGTAATTAGTGTGGGATGTTTTTTTCGGTGCTAAATGGGTTAAGGGACTTCCGTTTATTCCAGTACAGTGGGGAAAAAAAATGGTGTATAAAAACAAAAACGTGACGGATACAGCCTTACTACGTAGCCACACCAAACTCGGGGTTGCTGGGGTGGCGGACAGGGAATGCGTCCACACCGTAACGGCGGGAGACGTACGGCACGGCTGGCAGCGCGATGATCTTTGTCCTGCTGTTGCACGCTCCTCGACGAAGGTTAACGCTCTTCCATGACGGCTATAACTCCTTTTCTCCTGACTGCACCTGTACATACACGTACAATCAGACAAAAAAAATCGAAGCGTTTTGCTCCCGCAAGTGGACTGCAGTTTTAATACTGCCTAGTACCCGCTAGAGGTGGCTAAATGTGGCTACAGGTGCTTAGAGGTGACGAAAGGTGTCTAAAGCGGCTTAGATAAGCGACTAAAGGTGGCTTAAGGCGGCTAAAGGTGTCTGGGAGTGCTTAGAGGTGACTGTAAGGTGCCTAAAAGTGCCTTGAGTTGTCTTAAGGTGCCTAAAGGTGCCTAAACTTGCCCAAATTTGCCTAATTATTTTTTAAGGGGGTTAGAGCTCCCCCATGAACGTTAATAAGACCTAGCCTTGTCGTTGTTTAGGTCGTTAAAACATGGGCCCCAAACGGGTCAATATTAACAGGAAGCACCGCGGTAGTAAGCACTGCCAACAGCGAAACAGTGAAATACCTTTCATACCTGATACGGGAGTAGTGTGAGTAGAACCTCTCCGCGAGCGAAGAGTAACGCGCCTATGACAGGCCTGTGAGTTGCTTGGATTGGACGGCTAGTCACTACTCGGGATGGCCAAGCAAGACACCAAAACTGACCGACTCGAGTCTCACACCTACAAAAGTTACCATTCTAGCGACAAACGCCAGCCAGACACAAAAACCGCGCCACTCGCAAAAATGACCCCACACAACTAACTGCAAAGCCGTGCCAACTAATACCGACAAATAAAACTAGCCGACGACTCAAAGTCAGCCCACCCAACCACAGCCCTAAATGTACCCTTTCTCGCTTCGTCTCGAAGGGGATGCGTGATCGATGGTCAAATGACTGAGGCAAGCAACGAACGAGTACGCTCTCCCATGGTGCTCCGTCTCGAAAGGCATGCATCGGTCAATGGCCAACATGACCAAGGCAAGCAACGAATGAGTACGCCCCCCCCCCCCCCCGTAACTCGACACGCCTTTTCCCTTTTCCCCGCCGTAGCCGATTTTTGGTCACGCGAGACAGATATTAACCTAAACCCTTATCCCCCCCCCCCCCCCAGTACAGGGGACCATAGTAAATATCATATAATAGGACTAAATATTGTGAGTAAAAATTGGGAAACGTATAGGTTTTAGTGTGGACCGTAAGGTAGGTCCTTTTTACTGCTTGACGACTTCTATATATACTCGAAGCTCGATGTGGGGCCGCCTTCTTCTCTTGCACGGACATGCCACTCTGTACCGAAATATAAGCACCTTTTAGAGATTGATATTCAATGTATATGGTGCCTGTATTTTGGGACAGAGTTAGTAACTTGCACGGTAACATCTAATCTCTGTTTGACATCATACTTCAAGCGAGGATTCTATCCATGCAGCAGGCAAGATTAGTACCATAGGGCTCTAGTATGGGGGATGTCGTGTGGGGCCCAATTTTTGGTCCGACTATCAAAAACATGAGTTGTTTGATCTTCATGCGACACATATAACTCATGTCATACGATATCATGCGTACCTGTATACAACTTGTATAATACCACGTATGTATGTCACATGTAGACTACGCGTATTGACATGCACAACCCGACATGTATGTTTGCAAGACAGAACAACGGGAATCTGGGGGTTGAAGAGGGTCGTCGATTACTACTACGCACGGGGGCACATAGTAATACAATGAAAGAACACGGTGCGTGAACACACGAGGGATGCTTGGTTTTCGAGTCCATCGTCGGTTCAGCTTACTATGCCCCCCCCCCTATGGTCATACGACTACGGCCATGCATGAAAACGTTACACCCCCCCCGCGTGAATAGCATAGCTTCTCGCGCTTGGTGCAAGCAATCAACGCCTGCTTGGTCGGTGAAAAGCCGACATGCTCCGTCCTGGCTATGTAGGGATGCGAGGGTCTAGGGTCATACGACTATGGCCATGCACGAATATCGAGTACACCCCCCCCCCCCCTTGCGAGCTTGCTGCTTCCTGCTTCGAAAGAACTTACGGAACTTTTGTACAACAGCTTCCTGTTTCCGACCGAACTCGCGGACGTGTGCACTACCCAGCTTCCCGTCTCGACAGAACTCACGAGCATGCTGTTTGCAGTTCCAACAGAACTTTCGAACATACTGCTTGTTGCTGCAGTGATTGCTGGTTTTGATTGAACAGAGTGGACCTCTCAGTCCTCTTCAGATGTATAATACCTGGTGCGCTTTCTGTCACTCACCAATCTCCGGCCCACCCCTTCAACCCTGGCAGCAGTAGTAGCAGCAGCAGCAACTACTTTCTGTCTGTCGTTTTTTGTCCAGACTATCACAGGGGACCATAGTAAATAGGACCAAATATTTTTAGTAAAACCAGTTAAACATATAGGTTTTTGTGTGTACCGTAGGTTCTATTTACTTTTTTTTTTTTTTCCATCCCATTTATTATCTTCGCACTTCTGCCTTTCTCCCTCCCTAGTCGTAACTCAGATCCGGGGTCACAAAGTAGGCTCCTCTCACTCCTCCCCCACTACGGTTCTTGCCTTGGTTTTTATCGCGCAGAGGGTTCAGCCTTCCCAACGCTCGTCGATTTTCATCGAATTTTGGCCCCCCGTAATAGACGATTGTACTGCCTGTAACGATGGAACGTATCCACCACTCAGCCACTCAAGATAAGGCGTTTGGATAAAATGTTGTTGAACAAACTGTCCTTATATGTATTCCAGGGGACCATAGTGAGTAGGACCAAATACTGCTATCATATCATACGTACGTACGTAGTAAAAATCGGTAAACGTCGTATATCTTTTAGAACTGCAGTCCCGTTTTGGGGACAATCCACACTAATTCTAAGTAATTTGTCCCCAAAACGGGACTCCAGTCCTATAAGAGATATGGTAGGTTTTTGTGTGTACCGTATATAGGTCCCTATAGTAGCCTGATAACGTCAAGGTAGCGAGTTCGAGCCCCGCCGAGTGCACGCTCGTAGGGACTTTTTCTCGCAAAAAATATCTTGACTAGCAGAAAGCGCGAGAGCGTGAGTTAGCAAAATTCGATGAAAATCGACGAGCGTTGGAAGGCTGAACCCTCTGCGCGATAAAAATCAAGGCATGAACCGTAGTGGGGGGGGAGGGAGAGGAGCCTACTTTGTGACCCCGGATCTGAGTTACGACTAGGGAGGGAGAAAGGCGGAAGTGCGAAGATAATAAATGGGATGGAAAAAAATAAAATAAAAATAAAATAGTAGTAATCGGACCAAGTATTGACAGTAAAACTAGGTAAATGTACTAAATGTAGGAGTAGGTTCTTGTGTATACCGTAGGTCCCCTATTAGTATTAGTAGGACCAAATAATGTTAGTAAAAATAGGGATAGGTACAGCTGTTTGTACGGTAGGTCCTATTTACTATGGCCCTCCGTCATAGTGATATTTAGGGGACAGGTGGTAGTCATCAGAACCAAATATAGTGTCTGCACGCAGGGGGATACGTGGTTGTTGAAGGCTGGTATTGTGGGCTCTGGTTACCATGGGCCCCCTTGATAGTGTTCCGCGCTCTCAGCTGGATGCTCCGCTTCTCTACTGTCTCCTGTCGTGCCCCTGTTTGTTCTTCCGCCTTCAACCTCGACGACAGTATCGCTCTGCCCTATTAAAACAAAGTATGTTAAATACATATACCAGGCATCCCCTATCCCCTGGCCCAATGAAGCCTCTGCCATTATCACGGGAGNTGGTCCTCGGTGTTTTTTACCCCCCTCTCCAGCGGTGACACCAGTACTACCGGATATACTTGACAAGTATACCAGTATATACCGAGTATAACCAGCAGTATATAGCAAGCAAACCCCGAACCCTCCCCCCCCCCCCCCCCAGAAAATCTTCAGTTTCAGTTGACCTTACATCGCCAGCTGATGCTTTTGTGTGTTTGTGCGTCTCTTGCTTTTACACTACCGCACAAGACGCAAGGTTAACCCATTCAGAACCTCAAAAACATATCCCACACTAATTCCAAGTAGTTTGTCCCCAAAAACGTGGGACCAGTTCTTGAGGGGTAAAGGGTCCCCCAATAAAGGCGGTCTGAGTAAGGCGGCTTCCCTCTACAAGGCGGTCAAAATCGCGTGGCGTTACTGGGGAAGAGCACTCCTAAGCAGGAATGAATAAGGCGGCTTCCTTCTATAAGGCGGTCATATTGCTCTCTCTCTCTGGCACACCAGCACCTTACTGGTGGACCCCTACGCCCTGTACGACGGAACACTTCAATTTTGGGGAACACACTGCTTGAAACTAGAATCAGATATACGTTTATGTGCAGTGCAGTACTATTCACAAAAGGGCTAAGATTGCACCCCCCCCCTTGACAAAAATCCCTTCCAATAATCGCACACCACGTAAGCTTAAGACTGCACCCCGTCCCGGGACGAATTTACGCGCCGATTTCCACCGAATCAAGGAAAGACACACAGAACGAAAATAGAGGTTTTCGAAACACCTTGTGGCGACAAAAACTAAAACACGACGTATGAATCATATGTATGGGGCCGTATAATACGAGTGCTGCTACGTGATAGAAATCCCGCCAAATTAGAGGCGGACACTGCAAGGACTTCTGCTGCTTGATGCTTGCTCCACGTTGCAAATCAGGCGGAGATATAGGTACTACAGGAACGAGGTACGGTGTACTCTTGAGGTACTGTACTGTACCCCGCAAGCGACTTTACTACGTATTTTTGGTGACAGCACTCACGCGAGAGGAGAGCGGAGAGAGAGAAAGAGAGCCTATCTACTCGAACGCATACAACACGCTGTGTACCGAGTCTATTCGATTATATTCGAAGTTATTCCTTTTCCGCCAGTACAGGCTGGACTAGCGAGCAGCAGCAGCAGCAGCAGCTGGTGCTCAATAGCAACGCGGGTATCATGCACACACGAAGACCGAATAGCACGCAAGACATCACACCGCCTTGGTCGAGCCTCGAGAGTGGTCGCTTTGTCGCCAGCAGGTGTGATAAAAGTGCCAACCCCAGGCAGCAGCGCGTCTACTCGTTCGTCTGGAAACACCACACGGCGATACATATCTCCAGAGTCGCCACTTTTGGCAGCGTGCAGTGTGCAGGCCTCGATGTCGGAATAAAGCCGGCTCGGGAATTCACCCCAGCGCGTGAGTCGTCTTATTAACTATCTTGAGTACAGTATATGGTAGCGTCATCAGATAGGTGCTCGCTGCCTGCATGTATTACGCACAAAAAGCCACAGCGGTTGGGTGAAATGAGTGTAATGGAGCCACATATTAAATATCTTCACTGAGTTTGGAGTGCGAGGAGTACCGGTAGTCGTACAGCCGTAGTATCGGACACCCACTTAAAAGCCAACGGAGGATCTCTCAGGAATCTGTTGTCGAGCACGCGCGCGCAAGGCGGCTCGCTAAAAACACACAAGCCCCTTGGAAGCACGCTCTGAAGGAGGGGTCGCAAACAAGATCCTCATTCCTTTTAGACGTTCCAGAAAAAGCGCTACAAATCAATGAACATTCAGAGGTGTATTTTTAGTCCCCTTTCGCCCTTTTCAAAGGCCAACACCTTACTGCATACCCGGTACCTGGTATGTAGTAATTGGCCTGTCCGCGTTTTATTTTCGGGTATGTACACAATCTTGCTCGTGTAGACGTTCTGCCAGGAGACTACCAACCTTTTCGCGAAAGCCGCTTGCCCAGGGGTGACGTGGGCATGGTACTATAGGCTTCTGCATGTCAAATGAAGTATTTGGCGATTTCGCGAGTTTTATTTTGTGCTTGCTGGCTCGCAACTTCGAGTTCACGAAAACTATTCGTGCGTCGTTTCAGGCCGCCCACGAGTGCTACCTGGCGCAATCGACGCGCCTGACACGCCCCATCAAGAGAGTACCCTCAGTTTCGCGGGCTGCCGTAGAGCTTGTGAGGAGCTGCAGCTGTCCGCAAGTGAACTGCAAACGTCCAGTTTGAGGTATACTTTTGTCTCATTTTGTGTCTTGCGGAATTTCGACCTTCGCAGTAGTCGAGGTGTAGACCTCCGTTGGGGAAGCGCATACAGACGATCAGAAGAGAAATCACAACCTGCTGTGGATGGGGCACAAAGAAGCGCCTTTACCGGTCTTATCCCACAAATCGTACCAGAGAAAGTACCAAATACATTAGGACTTCTTGCTGGTTTTACGTGTTTTTGGGTGTGAGTGTTTTTCAATCAAATCACGAGAAGCCGTCGACCCAACCCAACCCTAACCCCAACCCTAGTCAAGGCTAAGGCTAAGGCTCGACCCGTGCGCGGCTTCGCCGAGCGTTTTGGAAATCAGAAAAAAAATTGGACCACCACAAAAACCGTAATATACTTGGTACTTTATCTGGTACGATTTGTGGGATAAGGGCTCCGGCAAAGGCTACTGGACACTAAGGCAAGAACCAGCCGAAGCTCCAAACGCCGCGTGTTAAAATAGCGGCGGAATATACAAAACCGCAAAACAAACCTAGATATTACGTATGTACAGCCACCCGAAAACCAGGGGATGGGAGGTGGATACGATTTTCCTAGGCCTTACCCCATTTAGAACTGAAAAAAAAAACATCCAACACTATTTTCAAGTAGTTTGTCCCCAAATTTGTGGGACCAACTCTTAAGGGGTTGAGGAACAGGGAAAAGCTGATCCAGGCTGTATATTCTTGCTTCATCTTTGGGCGCGTTCTACACGAACTTCAGTTCAGCATAAACGCTTCAATAATGTTTCATTAACTGTAAATGTAAATCTCAGCCTGTTTTCCCTACTCGTACGTAGTGCTCGCTTCCTTAAAAACAAAACATGGTGTCCTGTCCTCTGCTCTTGTCATACCCCGTTGACCGTGGCGCTCGGTCGATCGATCTGTTCGCTCTGGTTGAATGCGTACCTGGAACCTTGGCATATACCTATTGGTACCTATTGAACGGAGTAACAAGAAGGACAGCTTTGCACAGACAGCAGTATTTTGACCAATTAGGGGGTACCTGGTAGTGTCGAATACCGGTATGTGATGAAGTATGTACAACGTGGGATACCTGATACCTCGCAAGTGGTACGCTCTATCAGGTCGTACAGTACCGCAAAGGCCGTCAGAGTACCTGCGGGTACTCAATCACTTGAGCTTCTGGTACCTTGGCGACTCACGAGGACTCAGTCATTTCAGCTTCTGGTACCCTGCGGGCTCGCGAGGACTCAGTCATTTTAGCCTCAGGTACCCTGGGGATTCGCGAGGACTCAGTCATTTCAGCTTTCAGTACCCTAGGGAGTCGTGACTACTCAGTCCTTTCAGTTTCTGGTACCTTGGGGACTCCGTACTTCAAAATGACCCGGACCCGCGAGTCAACGACTGAGTCCCGATGACTGGCATTGGTATTGATATTATGACGGTCATTCGCAGTTGTGTTTCAAAGGGTGATGACAAAATATACAAAAAAAAAAAAAAATTCTGTGTGTTTTAACTAGTTTAACTCTTTGGCTCGGTACTCGCGAGGACTTGAGTCCTTTCAGTTTTCAGTACCCTTAGGACTCGCGAGGACTCAAGTCATTCCAGCTTCTGGTACCCTAGGGACTTCGCGACGCCTCGGCCGTTTCAGTTTCTGGTACCCCACGTAGGGACTCAGCCCTTCAAAATGACTCGCACACTCGCGAGTCAATGCCTGAGCCCCAAAGACTGTTAATGGAACTCATGGCGACCTTTGCAGGGTACTACTGCTGTACTCGTACACCAGCTGTCTACATATACCTGGTACTGAAGACAAGTATCACAGGGGCGGTATCATTTTCGTTTTCGGTTTTGTATCCCCATGGGAGATTTGGCGGTGCTATTTGTTTCATTTTTGCGGGCGATCGGTGGAAGAACCTACTGCTGTAAAACCTTCGGTTACTGGCTGCAGTTGACTCTACGCCAGCGACTGTCGTTTGCGCTTGTTATGCTATGCACTAAAAACAGACAGCAACACTACATATAGTACATACAGCAATATGTACTCGTATTATATACCCGGTATATACATATATATACACGACGCATGATACATGTATATATATATATGTGTTGATGTATTGGTTAGATGTATGATATATACAAATAAAACAACATCCGCACATTGTAAAATGGAATATAGAACAAGCACGCCCAATGAGCGAGTCTAACGTATTACGCAGCTTGCATTGCAAAGTTGAGTTTCAACCGTTCAATCGGCAGTACGCACAGCTCACGTATTTTTAATATATTTATAAAAAACAAACCGAAGCTGCAGTACATGACACCTAATAAGAAACAGGCTATAATAAGAAAGCCAGGCTGAGATTCAAAGGAAAAGAAGAAATTCGGGAGTCGTTATCTTGAAATTAGTGTAGAAAGCACCCTCTCAAATAAGAAATCCAGCCTGGACCAGATTTCCTGTTTCTTAATATGAATACGACGTAGGTGTCCTGTACTGTGTACGAAGTGTTACTCTGTTCTTTTGTCGGGGTGTACATACGAGTAGTTCCTTTTCTTCTGCTTGTTTTGTATTGTCTGCCACATCTCCTTCGGGGAGGCACGAAATCTTTTTTTTTTTTTCATTTTTTTCATTTTTTTCATTTTTTTTTTCTATCGAACTTTCTCTCTCTGCTCTTCCAAAGAGCTGTCGTGTCTGTCATTCCCAGTATGATTTACATGGCATCGCAGTGCCCACTCTGCTTACTGCACGACAATGTAGTTGCTCTTGCATGTGTCGTAGAGTTGTGATCACGGAACTTGTGTCTCTCTAGGATTGAAGAATCGGCACGGACACTGACTAATAACTAATAATAGGTGTGCAGTGTGCAGGATGTCTACGGGTGGAAATAACAGTTTCATGTGAACAACGTACCTCGGACATATCAGATAGATCATGATCTATCTATCTACTGCTGTAGGTCATCTAAGTTTCTCGCCTACCCTTATGAGAGGTTGTCCAGGATCTGCACAGCATAGATCCAAGCCAGGAAACAGTTGCTACCAAAGAT
Source organism: Saccharina japonica (assembly GCA_008828725.1). Taxonomy (NCBI): domain Eukaryota; class Phaeophyceae; order Laminariales; family Laminariaceae; genus Saccharina; species Saccharina japonica. The sequence goes on along the minus strand of MEHQ01000763.1, from coordinate 646,998 downwards.
GTCAGGAGACATGTCAAGCAAGGCAAAACATGCGCTGTCAAGGGTGTAGGGCCGAAGTGTTCTACACCAAAACCTAGTAGTTTGGTGTCAGTCACGGCATGTCAAGGCGAATCTGCTGTCTGTCAAGGGTTGAAAGTCCTGTCTCCCGACATCTATGTCTACATAAAATCATGCAGGTTACACGGTTCCCACCCGGCGGCAACATGGTCCAAGTGCACTACAACAGTAGTAAGTATCACACAGCTTCCAAAAATGAGTTTCGACCAAATCCTCGATCTCATGACAGCTGCTGCTGCTGCTGCTGCTGCTGCTGCTTTTTTGTTAACCCTTTTAGAACTGCAGTCCTGTTATGGGGACAAACCACTCTAATTCTAAGTACTATGTCCCCAAAACGGGACTGCAGTTCTAAAAGGGTTTATATGTACTCGTACGTACTGTAGATCCTACGTTTCTCTTTTTTTTTTTTTTTTTTTTTTCTCTTTCATGCACCTGGATTGCTAGCAGGGTAGGTCTTGCCTGTCGTATATGGCATTGCATTGTCTGCTCTGCTTACTGCACTGAGCGTAGTATCTCTGTGTCGTAGTTTTGTGACCACAGAACTGGTACCTTTTTAGGACGAAGAATCGGCACGGACACTGACTGGGTGTGCTGGATGTCGACGGGTAGAAAGGAAGGTTTAATGTGAAGAACACACACACACATACACGATCAGGAATCTACCTGCCTTGCAAGATCTAGCGAATCGCGTGGGAATAGGTCATCTGTGCGAGGCGTACAAAAAAAATACAGCTTTGTGAGCAACGGATCCGCTACCTACTATTACAGAGACCACAGCAGTCAGTTAGTAATACAGTAATACCTGATAGTAAATAGGACCAAATACGCATTGATTGTTATTACAAGTAAAAATAGGGAAACGTACACACGATTTTTGTGTCTACCGTATTATAGGCTCTGAGTATTCAGTCTATCACGGGGGACCATACAGTACTACTATTTAATAGTACTAGTAGTAGTAGTAGTCGGCCGCCCCGATGGTCTATTAATAGTGGTACCCTGGAATGCTTCTAAAACTTGGTTTACGGGGTTCGAGCCTCACGTGGGTTGGACTTTCGAGCTTATTGCAAACATAAAAAAAAAACGGAATCAACTGCCTGCTGAGAGCCTAGCAGCATGGATAGGCACTATTCGATGTGAGTCGACGAGGGGAAGAAAGGGCTGAGGTCTTCTCGCGATAAAAATGCAAGGCACGAACCGTAGTGGGGGGGGAGGGAGAGGAGACTATTTTGTGACCCCGGATCTGAGTTACGACTATTAATATTAATAGGGAGTAGAGAGAAAAGAAGGGCGAAGATAATAAAAAAGGGATGGAATAAAAATACAAATAAAAAAGGACCTACGTACACACACAAATCTATATATTTACCTATTTTTACTCGTACCAATAATTATTGGTCCTATTAATAATGGTTTTCGTGCGTAAGAAATGTCTGCGACGGCAGCAGTACTTCAGAATGTTCGGGCGGTACAAACATTCAGTATTATACTGAACCAAAACAAAACGTCACTTGACGTCTACGTAACGCTGCCATAACCGAAGAAGAGTCGTCAGCCGCTGGCCCCCAATATAGCACCACCACATGCCGGCATTTATGTACGTATAACACCTGGTACTGGAAGCAAACAAACAGCCAGCTGCAAATAGCAAGTACAGCGTATATACCCGTGGGTGTCGTATGTCGTATAAATAGCAAGCACGTTTGCAACTTGCTGAGCTTTGATGAACTGGCTATGTTCCTCTCGTCGACACCAACAAATAACAACCACATTATTACCTAAACTACCAGTTAGCTGGTATATTTTACAGCAGCAGCAGCAGCAGCAGCAAAATGCACGACTTCGTACTATTAGGTGGAAACATACAGTTGTTGTTGTTGTTGTTGTTGTTGTCTTCACATTAAACCCGTTCTTTCTACTCAGCCACATCAGTACACCCAGTGCCTGTCCTGATTCCCAATCCTAGAGAGATACAAATTCTGTGGTCACAGACTGTGAAACAGAGAAAAACCAAAACAAAATAAACGCAAATTAATGGGTAAAGCAAGTGAGATGCGTAACGTATCGGGTACGAGAACACAGCGACACGAGCCGAACCAAAAAATAAGAACAAAAAAGACAAAATAAAACAAGTTCTGAAATGAAACAGAATACAAATGACGCAGGGAGACAGAAGCGCCAGAAGCGCCAGAAGCGCCCCTAGACGAAAAGCACACGTGCCCAAGAGGAACAGATAACTGCTGCACGAGCGAGGCAACACGAAAAAAGAGAGAGACACCGGCATAGGGTGGAAACAAAGGGAGAAACAAGGCAAAAAAAGCAAGAAAGAAGACACGAGAGAGGATAAGAGAAAAATAGTTCTCAAGGCAAGCTCAAGGCGATGGTAACAACAAGTTCCCGTCTCTGCTATAAAAACTGATACGGGGACCATGTCACACCTTCTGCCATCTCATTCCCACTCTAAAAACAAAACGGTGTCAAGAGTCGATACTACCTCTGCCGCGCCCCCCCCAGTGAACACATCAACGGAAACAAATAATAGAATTCAAGGACTAGTCGAGCCGATATCTGGCCACACGATCTATCATTTCGTTTCTGCATTCGTCGACAGCTGTATCAGTACGGCCGCCCCTGCCCCCCCCCCCCTCTCCTGGTCGCCTCTCTTGGCGTCCTCAGCTGTATGCCGCAGCCAGCTCCTCTCCGCTTCGGCCCTGTGCCACCTCGCCATGAAATGGTCCGCCGCCTCGCCAACCCCCCGATACCACACCCCCCTCTTTTTTGCCGCCCTCGGCCATAGTAACGTCTCTGCTCCGAACAGTAAAGGGGAGCTTTCTGTGGAGCCCTCTGTCGCTCGAAAAACCCTGAGGTCATCTGCTAGACATTGTGCCCAGTTCTTTTCTGGTCGGCCAGGCCCCGGGTTCGTCCCACCGGCGATCGTCCCAAACATCACCCGCCTGGTCAGCCGCTCATTGGTCGTGCGCTGTACGCCCCCCGCAAAGAGGAGGCGTCGTTTGCGGATGGTCGTCTCAACGCTCTCGCATTGTGCCTTCTTGAGAGCCTTGGCGTACGACATGAGATGGTCGGTGCGTTGTCGGCGCTGGAAACCAATGAGCCGTAGGAGGAATTTGTGGTGTGCCGTTCGGAGCTCAGCGAAGTGCTCCTGGCCAAGGGTCCACGTCACACACCCGTACAGCAGTGTCTCCATCACCTCGGCCTTTAGCATGCGCACCTTTAGAGTGAACGGGGCATCCTCCATATCGTACAGCTCCCGCTTGAACCGATTGTAGCAGTGGTAATAGTAATCAGGACCAGAAATGCTTGGTAATAAAAATACTGGAATGTATAGGTTTTTGAATGTCTAGTGGGTCCTGATTATTATGGTCCCCCGTAATTCGAGTACTCGTACTGCTCTATTATACCAGGTATCAGGTATCATACAAAGCATACGGGCCGGGTATATCTCCAAAGCGGCCTCTTCTCCGTAATGCCGATCTGGACGAAAATGTAAGGACCGTTTTATCTTATTATTAATGTTGAAAAACATACTTACATTTCCGTTCAGAGTTAGAGCGTACGTGTGAACGTATAATATGAAGGCGTATCATACGTACGTGCGACCAGCGTCCAGTCCAAGCTCTCGTGGGCTCAGTGTACGCCGGTTGGGACACGCTCGAGGATTGGTCCGAAGCAGCCGTACCGCCGTACCATTACCAATCAAAAGCACAGCCGTGTACACCGTCCGTACAGCAACACTGCTACTCGTACTGCTGCTGTGGATGTGGATGTATCGTACGGCCTCATCATCATTATCATCATCCATCCCATTTCCGTTGGGGCATGGCAAAAACGCGAACAAATCTCAAAATGTCAAACTACTATAATACGTACTGCTGTACAGCAAACTCGATTCTGATCGTACATATCGGTAGCAAAGTTGCAAAATAGAAATGGCGAAAGAAAGCAATCGGACCGACTCAACGCGTCAAGCCAACGCATCTCTCCGGGGCGGACGATCGACTTTCCCCCCTGCACCAACATTCTACCAGGGCTCAAGTGTACCTCTAGGTCACCCAGAAGATACCTCGAGGCGAGGCTGGCCTCCGATTCGTCGCATGCATCGCGATTGTCCGCCCTCTTGTTGAGAAAATGGCACAATGAGGGCATGCGATACGATTCCTAAACAGGCCGGTCAGGAGGCTCTTACCGACGGAGAACGTTGAACCCCTTGCTCGGTCCCTGAAACACACCGAGCCCTCCACTGTCAGTCCCCGTAGAGCAATCGACAGTGCGTGTACACGTCCCCTTAGGCCGAGCTAGGTCACCAAAACCTAGCTTGCAGCTCGTAACAATTCCCACGATGTTCTCGCTTTGTGTTTCACAAGGGGTTTCGACTCTTTCGATGGGATGTCCGCAGCTCATCAACTGCAACGGAAAATTGAAAATTCAAAACGATGGAAAAAACGATGGAAAAAGAAAAAAGGAAAATGAAAATGAAAAAACGAAAAATTGAAATGAAAGATCGAGGTTTGGTTGGTGTGGTGCTCGAGGTATCAGGTATATCATATCGTATGATATGATACGACAGCAACAACAGCAGCGCTGCGCACGACAGTCATACCTGCTGTTGCGTGGTATCATGCTCCACGTATGATACGTATTCAGACTAATTCGCAGTGCATCAGTTTACACAGCACTCGTAGATAGGTGGACATTTCCAACCCTTGCAAATCGAGGTCTTCTTGCATTCCCGCGGAAAAACGTGCGTGCGTGTACCACTCGAAAACACAGGGAAAATAACACCACCACCGATAAATAACACCGGCAGCAGGACGTAGGATGGCAGAACTACGTACTATTAAATACTACTTTTTTACTGCTTGCTGTAGAAAAAAAGTATCTGGAACCACAGGGGGGGGGGCACGACTAGAAAACAAACACAAGAAAACAGCAATGACTGCATTAATTAATGGATGCAATCTAGTAACTGTGCTGTGGGGTTGGCAGAGGCGTGGCCGAGAAGGCATGCGGTATATGCAGCTCGGTATATGTGTGCCTTCATATGATAGATATCATATATATATATATATCCTACATACCGCATGGCTTCGTATGTGGTATAGTTTCTAGTACACACGAGCGAGTGGATGTATGCCACACGTACGCGTGCATTTACCAGGTACACGCGAGCGAGTGGATGCCACACGTACTTGACTTAAGGGATGGCGGTGGGGGGGGGGGTACTCATTGGTTTATTTCCTTAGTCATTTAGCCATTGACCACGCACCCCTTTCGAGACGTACCGGTATGTTTATACCAGGTGCGGCTTGGGTACGGGAAAATACATATGTCTTGCCCCAGCAGACATCATTATTTACTTTCACCCGTTGTCAGACTTGGGCGGACAGCAATTTTCGCCCAATTTTCCCTACTTAATTTGTCTTTAAAGGCGGCGAGCTACAGCAGCAGACGGCGAGCTACAGCAGCCTGTTATAAGGATTACCCTGGGCTTGGTAATCGATCGATATTTTACCCTTGTAGCTCAGCAGATAATACCCTCACATTTGACGTCGTCGAGGACACGGGTTCGAATCTCACTTCGAACGTTTCTTTTATAGAAACGCTTGCGCGTGCGTCCCCAATAACACGTCTCCCTGGTTCCCCAGTTACTGAAACGGAGCGGGTAGGTCAACGTACGGCCGTATACGGTACCGACGTCCCAAATATCCCGCCGTTCAGAGGGGGAGAGAGCGTTATAAGGATTACCCTGGGCTGGGTAATCGATCGATATTTTACCCTTGTAGCTCAGCAGGTACTACCCTCACAAGCAGTATAGTACTGGCTTTAGTATCGACCACTCCGGCCTATCCTGACCTTTGACAGACCACGTTTTCACGTTTTCCCTTATTGCCAGACAAAATGTCTTCTGACGTCTTTGGATACGGGAGCAGGGGCGCCCCCCCCCCCCAAATGCCTGACCACAAATGAGTACCCCCCCCCCCTCCCCCCCACCCCACCCCGGCGAGCCGAACCCCCTCCCCGACATATCGCCATACAAGCTGCCCCAGACATAAATGTGTGGTGCACTGTGCTCGTTTAGACATGCACAGCCAAGTATCATATTCTGCACGTTTCCAAGGATCGGTTTCATCTGAGGTAAAGTATATTCGGCCCTCCAACGAACGGTTGAAGAAGGATGTTCGCGGTCGTGTGCCACATATATCGCACGGCGTTCTTGGGGGGGGGGGAGGAGTGGACGTGAACCACCCCCTACTCAGCGTATCCCTTGATCTTACTGTAGTGCGGCTCACCCCCCTCGCCCCCCCCCGGTGATCCGTTTCGAAAGGGATGAGTGGTCATGGTCAAATGACTAAGGCAAGCAACAAATGAGTACCCCCCCCCCCCTCCCCGGAGGGCCGAATCTGAAAAAAAACGGAGTGTTGGTCATGATTTTGTTTTTCTCGGCGCCCTTGACGGAAGGCATGATAATATGTACAAACATGTTTTTTTTTGTTACTGTCGTAACTTATGATATGGATATGTATCAGGTACATGCGCCTCGGCCTACCTGATAACACCCCAACGGCGTTGAATGAAACACACAAAACAAATCTCGAGTACCTGGCTGTAGATAACAACTACAAAACGATGCAGCAACCTGCAACGGTACCAACGGTAGCACCACCAGTGGTGGTTTGGCATGGGTGCCGGGTGTCCCCGTCGGGAGCTAAGTGAAGGGGATTTTGAGAAACGCAAAAGAAAATAAGAGAACTCGATAAATCGATACCGGTACTACAGTAGTCTACATATTACACGTACTCGTAGTGTATACCAGGTACTGTAACTTTAGCATAGTGTAGTATTGTTGACACTGTTATAATAATGCAGTCTTTGCCGACATCAGACACGATATACGCATCGTGCGAACACAGCGACCGAGGGAGCGGTGTGACAGAGGAACGGCGCAACACCAACAAACCACGCAGGAACCAAACACATTCACAGAGCGGGGCAACCGCGGTGGCAATACAGTACGCCAGCTCCCGATCGCGACAGTGCTACGCTACGTAAGTCGCACGAGCACGATACGGTGCAGTTGAGGGGATCGACAGCGCTAACTAGATTGAAAGAGAGGCCTACATAGACGGTATGCGTTGGAACCGCCGAACAAGATTAGCGGCCGCGGAACTTGGCAGTGGGCGGAATCAGTGCGGCGGATTTGCGAGGCCGGGCGAGGCCACGGGGGCGGAGTGCAACTCTGCAGCGAATGCAGGGGACACAGACAATTCATTCCATGTCCAACACCACCCCCCCCCCTCCCCTTCCTCCGCTTGGAGGCGGCCGTTTTAGTTTTGTTAGATATTGCCATGCGTATAAGCTGCGATGAACACAACAAGCGGATGTGGTGCACTACCCATTCCATCATGAGCAACGAATCGTATCCAGACTGCACGTTTACCCCGAACAGTTTCGTCCGAGGCGAGATATTCGGCCCTCCAACAGCTGAAAGAGAGTGTGTGCGGTCAGGTTTCACAGAAATCGCGAGGCGTTCGTGATGGAGGCGGTTAATATCAATCACCCCCTCAGCACATCGCTTGATGTTAGTGGGCCTGACCCCCCCGCCCCCCGACGCGAGGGTCTATGGCCATACGACTACAGTACGGCCATGCATGAATATCGAGTACCCCCCCCCCCCCTCCCCCCCCTCGAGGGCCTGATCTGACAGAGAGTGCTTCGTAGTCCAGGCCTTTTTTATGTGCCTCCTTTCAGGGGTGGACAGGACCCCCTCTTCTCGAGATGCTAGAGGAAAGTCTACGGTACGTACCTTTCGTGGAGGGTTACACATTAAGCGACGCCGAATGACGTAAGCCAATCAAAATGGCAGATATTCTCGACACCTTTCAGACCGCAAAAAAGGACTCGGCGTCCACAAAACGCACAGTGGACGAATACGCACCTTGCGAGATGTTTATTAAATAGAAGGCTCAAAGTGTGTTTAGAACGCCTGACATTTTCCCGACTTATATTTGGATGCCGACAAGATGTCAGGGTCCCTCCACCCGCGTGGCAACGTAGCGGGAGCGATGGCAGGCCTGGCCACGTGGGTTAGCGGATGAAAGCGGGGGGGGGGGGGTGAGAAGCCCGAGCCAGCTGTCGCCGAGCAGAGATATACGAGCTGAACTTGAGCGTGAACCCGAACTGGCTTAGCCAAGCATAGCCGGGGTCACACTCCGCGGGTAGCATTGTGGCTCGCGCGAGTTGCACCTCATTTTTTTCAGCTGCACCGAGCGCAGCTACAGTCCCACCCGGCGGTTCGAGGGTTGACTCGTCCGGTTGTGTCCCGAAAGGCTTGTTTATGGTTTGTGCCCAGGTACTGCGTGCCGTGCAATCGTTTGTTTCTGTCAGCATTATGCATTCAGTACGCCCAGCTAGAGGGGAATTGAAGGCCGTATGATATACTGCAGAGATCGCAGCCTCGAACAGGTTTAGTAGGAACACGATAGATCCGTTGACCGTTCTTCCAGTCCGCGATAAACTTCGTACGAAAACTGCACCCACTACTGTAACGTATATGCGAAGAAAAGTAGTGCGGAGAGTGATACGTATCGAGGCATCTCGCGTCTGGCGCACGCCGGCAACCTTTACTCCTCATAATCATCGTGGGCCACCCCGATGACTGCGACGAACGGAAGTCCGTCGTGCTCGAAGACCAGCGTGGTCTTCAATCGCGGTGCTCGGCAGTCGGCATAGTGTTTACATGGCACGACGTCTACAGGAGCTAGCCCGTAGAAGGACATCTCGCTGTAAACGTGCTTCATCGAGCTTCACCAAATTAGACGATTTCAGCGATCGCACCTGTACGTGGACTGTTATAGTCCGCTTTGGCGTGCCATCGAGAACACTCGCGGTCGTCCTCTCATTCTCCGACGGCATGTTGTGTGTGCTGCGGCTAGATGATTGCGAGAGCCTGGACATGTACGGCGTTCAGCGGGACCTTGGATAAGGTTTGAGCTCGCACCACTGGCGCGTGCTACATACGCATGCTACGGTAGCCTGCATGCAGGTGAACCTTGTTTTTTCTGAGGGCGGTCACTTGAGGACCTCTATACCTGCAGTAGTAAAAAAAATGATTTTGGACGAAAATAAAAAGTGCTACCCGATGAAAAATACCAAGATCCAAGTACACAATGCGCGAAATTGCGACACCAGAATGAAAATCCGACCATTTTGGGTTAAGGCGCGCGACCATTTCAGAAACCATTCCAGTCAAAAAGGGCCACCTCTATCGTGGCACGCGTGGTACAGACACTAGAGGCGCACCATTTTGTCTCTGAGGGTGTTCAGTCACTTGAGGAGCTCTATACCCCACTCAAAGAATGAACTAGAGTAGGTGGACAACAAAAGTGCTACTGTACCAGACCAATCAATCCTATGGCCTAAGTATGCAACGAAGAAAATTGCAACACAACAACGTCATTCCGATGCATTTGGGTTAAGGAGCCCGATCTCCAGAAGCATAATCAGCCAAAAACGTACTGCCTCTATCGTGTCAAGCGTCCACTGCCGCCGTTCAACATGTTTTCCATGCTTGCGCTGTGTGCGGCCGAGAAGCGCTTCCTCGACGATGCAGTCATCATGGACAGTATGGCGCAGCTCCTATGGACGAAGAATCATATGCGAGGCGTGCACGACACAGACCGGCTAACCCGACGGGCGGGGTGGCAGGAGGGGACCCATACGCTGCGGGGAATACAGTACCCAGACACCGCGGATCTTGTATTGCGGTTGCAGGGAGAATGCGTGGCGTTCGGGTTTAATGTCTCACCCAAACACTGGTTTTTTGGAAGGCCATGTTCGCTTTACCCGATGAAATTTCCCACGGCGTACAGTGTAGGTCAAGAACGAAACAAAACCTAAAACCAAAAGGGGTTGCAACGATATATTGGGCACTGGTTCGACTCATCCCACGGTATACCATATATAGATATATAGGGGTTTCAGCTAGTTTTTGCCTTCTGAGGCAATAATGTTGTGACTGTGACTGACTATTACTGTAGGATACACCTCGAGTGAGCAACTACCGGTGAGTATGGCAATTCCATTGCTATATTTACTTTTAGACTTTTAGGACTACGTAGCGTAGGGAAGTTTTGGTCGGGCTCCCCGAATAGTCTCTTCGAAATCATTTTTCGGGTGAGATAAGTGAGCTTCTCATGTTAGGGACTCCGAAAATAAGCCACCACCCCTATAAGGTGGCCTTGCTCGGTCCTCAGTTGAGGGTTATACTAATAGCCAGCAATAGTCAGTAACACTCAAGTCATAAAAATAGTTATTGAACCTAAAGTGCTATAAGGCATGCGAAACACGCGCGCCAAATACCAAAACCGGAGGTCATGTGCGCGAGCAAACGAAAGATGCGGGGAAGGTGTCGTTCACGGTCGCTACAGTCGAGGCCAGGTATTGGCACAGGCATCTCGAGCTTGTGTACTTGGGGCGGGGCTGTCCGCCCAGGGCTGTCAGAGAAGACAGCGGCCTCAGTGGCGAGATCGTGCTTCGTCTGCATAAGGGTGCCTGGTCATGATTCCGGTGATGTACTCGACGGGAATGTACGACCGCCAGGGCGTGCGCTAGCGGTGAACGTGGGAGTGTTGAAAGCCAGGGTAACCGAATCTCCACCACATGGATGCGTCGTGTGCAGTCCTAGAAAGGCTCACGCCGACAAGTTCCGACGGACCCACACCGTTCCCTTCTCCGTCGACGCTTCGGTGGGCGGAAAATAATACCGACGACTACACCCGTACACCATGCCGAGGCGCCTGTCAAGACAAGCTCCCATAACATCGAGGCGACGGCGCGCAGACGGTGGACATCGTTCGCCGGAGTTTCGTAGCACGTATGCGAGGGAAACACGTGCCGAAGAGCGCGCTATTAAGGCAGTTTTCGTTGGGAGTAAGGGGTGCACCGGGAGACGCGGTAAGGAGTGGGTGAAGCCATGTGGGCTGTGGTGTTTTCTCACGATTGTATTGCTTTTAGGGATGGAGTGCCTAGACACCGATCTGAAGGAGAAGCTCGGCATCAAGCTCAAACGGTGGGGCGAAGCAGACCATGATGAGGTGGGCAGATGTCGCAGACGGGTTAAGGACGGAGCGGCAACCTTCATGCGGAGTTGCATGGCGGGGAGATTTGGGACGTAGAACAAGAGGGGAGGTGGGGGAAGGATCCTGCCAACAAGGCGACTGAACCCCGGCTCTGGCCTCGACTCACAACGCACATCACGACAGTTGGGTCGCAGATGCAAACGCAGACGAAGACAAGCGTATACCTGGTAGGATCCGTCGGTACTATGCTGTGCGGCTGGCGTAGTCGCTCAGCCGGCTGCTGCTCTAGCGTCTGGGTTTGGTGGGGTCGCTCGCAGAAAATAGTGCCCGACCAACATAGTGGAATACCAACAACAATTTGGAACCACTCTATTTTATCAAACATACTACAGTATACTCAGGCCCACTTCGCTACATTACGACCACTGCAGTGCGGCCACGGCGACCAACTCCAGACGTTTCGCGACGAACCACAGCCCACAAGCTGGCGCAAGCTCTCCTGCGTGTGTGAATGCCGGGTCGCTCGACGGTTGTTTCGTACACGCCTTGCAATGTTCGAGCGGTGTAAAAATGCTGGTGAAACGCGAAAAACACACTCTTACAGATACTGTTTGTTACTGTCACACATGCTGTACCTGATATGGGAAGCCTGCGCGCACCCCACGAAGAAGCGTTTAAGGTCACGGCAGGCCCCTCAGGAATACGCTGCCAAGTAGGCACGTGAAGGCGTGTCGCCAAACTTTACAAACGGCTTGGAAATAGATGAAGGGAGTTGTTACTGTAAGATGATCCTTGTTACTATAAATAGCATATCCAAATAAGCAAGAATCCATAGGGGTTTTGCCCCCTTTTGCTCCTTCTTGAACCAAAACATTTACCACCCCTCACGGCATCGTACCTTGCATATATATCCTCCCGATTTCGGGCACGTCAGCTTATTTCAGTAGTTCAAACGAGCCGCCGGGGAACCAACGAAAACTTCGTGATTTCTTTTCAATCGGTGATGCGTAGCGGTGGCCCTAGGCTTCGTCAAGGGGATCAAACCTCTTTGGGGCTGCTGGTTCGCAACTTTGAGTCCTGTTGCAGGCGCCATATTCGGTTGTGCGTGCTGCATTTTTACGGGGGGAGGGGGGTGGTGCTGAAAAATCCCCGGGTAAGGGCTGAACATTTCATATACTGCTGTTCATACTCACTCGTAGGCCTCTACATATGCATACCTCAGAGTTTGAAAGCAAACCTTGTGCTCAGTGCCCGGGTTTCAACGGGTTTCACCGGCTCCCTAGTGATATGATCGCAAACGCAAGACAGCGGAGAGGTCCCAAAAATATCCCCTCCCTGTGAAGCAGCTTTGAGTGTGCTGAAAATTCCAGGGCGGGGTAATTTTGGGGTCGGTATTGCTACTTCGTCGTCAGAATTTCCGAGCTCATTCCTGCCGCCGAGTTACATCTTCCCCAGAACGCCAGAAAACGGGGATGGCAGATAAACATAACCTCCTTCTTACAATGTGTCCAATCCCTCACCATGGGCCGGAACTTTCAGGTAAGGTTGATTTAGCGACCGGGATCACGGATTTGCCATCACACTGCCTCAGTTCCGTGTTGCCATCGAGAAACAGCTGTGCCTAAACGACCTTTCCTTAAGGATTTGAATTTCCTAAACATATTTTCTCCGCGCCCTGCCCATCTCAGTTTTGCTCCGATCATTTTTTTGCAAAGTTCTACCCCCCTAAAACGACCACGCCTAGTCGATAGGAGAGGATGTCAGAGTGAAGCATCTTCAGGAAAGTGGAAGATTTTGTTTTCGAACGCATTCTGGTACGATTGTTTTCATCTCTTTTTAAAACGTCGTTTTGGGACGTCTTCGATCGATCGATTTGTTTTTTTAAACATTTTTTTCTTCAGTTGGGGAGGAACCAACACGCAAAACCACGGATACTACTACTACTACTACTACTACTACTACTACTACTACTACTACTACTACTACTACTACTACTACTACTACTACTACTACTACTACTACTACTACTAC